>JAWDJD010000004.1:218222452-218689952 GCA_035047305.1 Bradypodion pumilum | reverse complement strand
GGGGCGAATATTATTTTGATAAGGCCATGCCTTTTGGCTGTTCCATATCATGCTCGGCTTTCGAGCGTTTCAGTACCTTCCTAGAGTGGGCTTTCGTCCGCAGGTCAGGGTCCCGGTCTGTAGCCCATTACCTGGATGACTTTTTATTCGGGGGTGAATGGGGCTGGGACACGTGTACACGTCTCCTCAACACATTTCAGACGCTAATGGAGGAACTCGGTGTCCCTTTAGCGCCCGAAAAGACTGAAGGCCCATCTACACAGCTAGTCTTCCTGGGGGTGGAGATTGACACGATAGCGCAGGCGTCTAGGTTACCGCGGGATAAGGTGTCAAGGATAGTGGCCCTTATCTCGGACTTGTTGGCCAAGCGCAAGGCATCACTGAGGGAACTGCAGGTGCTGCATGGTCACCTTAATTTCGCCTGCAGAGTGGTCGCACCGGGCAGGGCTTTTGCCCGGCGCTTGTGCGACGCTATGGCAGGATTATCCAGGCCTCACCATAGGGTTAGGCTTACCCGGGGTATCAGGGCAGACATGCTTGTCTGGTTACAGTTCCTGAGGGAGTTCAATGGGGTCTCATTTTGGAGGCATGACCTCCTGGCTTCCCCTCAATTTCAGATTCAGTCTGATGCCTCGGGATCCCTCGGTTATGGGATGTACTTCAATGGGAAGTGGGCCTATGGTGGGTGGCCACCGGCCTGGGCAGGCACGGGTCGCCTGCGTGATCTCACATATCTAGAATTTTTCCCTATCCTGGGTGCTTTGATGCTATGGGGCCAGGAGTGGTCCAACTCGGTCGTGCATTTCTGGTGTGACAATGCGGCTGTGGTCCACATTGTAAATGCACAGACTTCCAAATCGCCCAGGGTTATGGACCTAGTGCGCCAATTTGTGTTGCGCAGGCTGCGCCTCAACGTACTGTTCAGGGCCAGGCATGTCCCAGGGGTTAATAATGATATTGCTGACGCTTTGTCCCGCCTACAGATCTCCCGGTTCCGTGCCTTGGCCCCGGATGCGGAGGAATTTCCCTCGCCACTCCCGGAGGAGATATGGACCATTGGCAAGGAGAGGTGAACCGGGCGATTGGCCTGTCGCTAGTGCCACGCACCCGTAAGGCGTATCACCACGCAATTAATTCTTTCAGGGCATTCTGTACTCAATTTCAATTGCCAGGAACCTGGCCGATCCCGGTAACCCATGTGCTGCGGTTCATGGTTTACCTGCATTCTCAGGGCCTTGCACCTCGCACCATAGCATCTAAGCTTTCAGCATTGGCTTTTATGGCCAAGGTGGGGGGTCATGTGGACAGCACCTCTGACTTCCGCGTGAGACATGTTTTGGAGGGGTGGGTGCGCGAGCGCGGGCGTTGCCCGGACGACCGCCACCCGATTTCCTCAGGGGTCCTTACCCAGTTGGCCCGGGGCTGGCCTTGCCTCTGTTTTGATGCATATGAGGCAGCCCTGTTCCATGCAGCCACAACGGTGGCATTTTTTGGAGTGCTCCCCATCAGCGAGCTTGTGATGCTGTCTAAGGCGGATGCAAGTCGTAGGGCACTGGAACTCGAGGATGTCTGTGTAGCCAAAGACTGGGCTCAGTTGAGGATACGTTCCTCTAAGACCGATCAGCATGGCGTCGGCAGTGGTGTGCGACTGCTACGGTGTTCTTTGGCAGACATCTGTCCGGTTGGTGCCCTACAGGAATTCCTGGCACTGCGTGGTACGCACCATGGCCCGTTTTTCTGTCACCAAGATGGGTCTCCCCTTACTAAATTTCAATTTTGGAAGGTGACGGGCAAAGCGCTAGCCAGTGTGGGCCTCCCAGGCGCCCGCTATGGCACTCATTCATTCCGTATAGGGGCGGCCTCGACCGCTGCGGCTTTTGGGTACTCAGGGGCTGACATACGTAGCATGGGACGGTGGGGTTCGCAATGTTTTCAATTTTATGTGCGCCCACTCCCGCCGTGAGTACCAACCCAGTCACCTTACCTACTTTCCCTAATTTTTTCCTTTACAGACCCGGGGTGTCGTATTACACCGGTGACAGTATGGCTGGTGGGCCATAGCTATGTGCACAGGGCAGCGCGTTATGCTGCGGCGACAGAGTGGGGACCCCGACTGGGACTAGGTGCATACGCAAGTCTCACATGGCATGGTAAGCCCGGGATGTTATGGCAGGAGCTGCTGCCTTTCCTTTTTTCAGGCCAGAATGCTGACCCGCCTGACATTCTGATCATACACCTGGGGGGCAATGATTTGGGCCAGGTCACCGGCTTGTCGCTGAAGCATGCGATTTGCGAGGACCTCGCCTACCTGCATTACGTCTGGCCCGCCACAACCCTTGTTTGGTCGGACATGGTCCCGCGCCATTCCTACAGAGGGGGTGTTGACCTCCTGGCCCTTGACAGCGCTAGACGCATGGTGAATAGGGCAGTGGCGCGTTTCCTTGTCGACAGGGCTTGGGGGAGGGTCAGTCGTCACCCCGCTATTAGCCTCCAAAGTTATGACTTGTATGCAGGGGATGGGGTCCATCTGTCGCGAGGAGGTATGGACCTCCTGTTGGGTGATTGGCGAGCAGGCCTGTTGACCGAGCTGACGGTGTGGGGGGGGCGTCGAGCCTTCTTTGAAGCCCCTCCGTGTGGCGGGTAGCACTGGTAAGGTAAACATTATGACCCACAGGTATCCGGCAAGTTCGCAATTGACTGGACAACACTAGACAGGCATGTTGGTTAAACGTTGTCCGGTCAACGACGAACTAGGCGACGGGGTGATGGCTATAGCTAGACAGCATGCATCACCCCGTGATTTTACGGATACGCGTCAGAGGGTGGGGTCATTAGTTAGATATTGACTACAGTCAACAATTTGTTTGTGGTCAACAAACAAATTGATACAAATGGATACATTGTAGCAATTGCCGTTGGCAATTTTGGGTGGTACCTTACCAGTGTTACTTCGGCCTGCTTGCCTTAAGAATTATGATTGGTCAATTACCAATAGAAATTTATAATTTGGACTAGGGCATGAATCAATAAATGTGGCCCAATGCTGTTATCCACTTTCATTGGTGTCTGAGTCCTTTATTGGGGGGTGCGCCTGCAATGCAAGCGCGGCGCCAAAATGGCCACCGCGCTCTTTGCGGGGGCCCCCCCACAGGACGAAGGCATCCGGGTAGTTAGGGGCGTGGCCAGCTCCCTCATAAAAGGGGTGGCCACGAGGCAGCCGAGCTGCCATTTTGCGAAGCGACGGAGCGGAGAAGTTTTTCCCTCCACCCCCTCCCTAGTTAACAGTGTGATATTTTGGTCGCTTCGGGGCCGGGTGGGAATTTTTGGCTGGGACTCACATTGGCTTCCGGGTCCTGGTTTTTTCGCCCATCCCACACTGTTGCTATGGTTTGACATAGGGTTTTTTCTGTTGCTGCTGTTGACTTTGGTCACATGGGCGGGTAGCACTGGTAAGGTAAACATTATGACCCACAGGTATCCGGCAAGTTCACAATTGACTGGACAACACTAGACAGGCATAAGTTGGTTAAACGTTGTCCGGTCAATGACGAACTAGGCGATGGGGTGAGGGCTATAGCTAGACAGCATGCATCACCCCGTGATTTTACGGATACGCGTCAGAGGGTGGGGTCATTAGTTAGATATTGACTACGGTCAACAATTTGTTTGTTGTCAACAAACAAATTGATACAAATGGATACATTGTAGCAATTGCCGTTGGCAATTTTGGGTGGTACCTTACCAGTGTTACTTCGGCCTGCTTGCCTTAAGAATTATGATTGGTCAATTACCAATAGAAATTTATAATTCGGACTAGGGCATGAATCAATAAATGTGGCCCAATGCCGTTATCCACTTTCATTGGTGTCTGAGTCCTTTATTGGGGGGTGCGCCTGCAATCTCACTCCTCTGCCTAAGTGAGGGTTGTGTAGTGATAGCTATTGACCAACCTCACAAATCCTATTCAGAATGGCAAAGAGTGAAATACTCCTGTTCTGTGACAAATTAAACATTAACAACATTCAGAGTTTTATTTTATTTGCTTATTTGGGGATGGGTAACCATATGAGGGAGAGATTTATAATGTCACTGGCAGTACTTCTTCCATTTCCCTCTCATCTGTATTCTCCACAGACCCTATAAACATGGGCTGTCAGCCAGTTCATCCTGTCAGAATTTTACATTGCCTCCTCCCCCTCAGCTCCTTCGTTTACTTAGGCTGCCCCCCCCCTTTTCAAAAAAATTCTGCATGTTGCAACCTCGCTACAGTTCTCATCATCGCATCTCGTTCATCACTGTGACACCAAACACTGCACAACTTCTTAGGGGAAAAAAGTCATGGATATGAAAGGGAAAGGAGAAATAAACAACTTCCCAACAGAAGCAGCTGTGCTACAAGAATCTGTGGGAGGTAAGAAAGGAGCCAATTTCTCTGCCAGCAGCTGTGTTGAGTGTAAAGTCCTCGATGAGCAAATCTAAGCATTTTGGGTTAGAGGGTAGAATCCTGGTGTTTCTCAATTTGTTTCCTAGAATAAAAGACTAACAGTAAATAAATAAAGATATAAGAGGATGGAGGAAAGGTCACTTGTATTTCAGAAACAGCCAAATTAATATATTGCAACAGAGTTAGATAAATTCATAAGATTTATTATGCAATAATTATTTGTTGTAATACAAATTCAAATGTTGGTTGGTCAGGAGCATTGTGATGTGGTATCAAAGGAAATACATGTTTGCTAAAGAGATATGTGTGTCATATGCTAGGCCTTTATTTACCTGAGTCAAATCCTGTCTCCCGGTTGGTTTGAGAAGGTTGGTCTCTTATGGACTGCTGTATGAAGTGATCTGATTGACAACTCTCAGACTAATGAGAAAAAAAATGGTATCCAAAGGATTTTGCTCTTCTCCAGATGTTCCAGTTAAAACATACATCAAAGGATATGTACTGTTCACAGATTAGTTTCAAAACAGAATGGTACTGGGCCAATGTGATAATAGAAGGAAATAAACACTTTGCCCACTCTTGTTTTTCACTGTTTAAAAAGAAGTCCTTCTTCCCAGGTTCATCTCGATATTGGACAGATGGTAGAGATTTTTTTAATGTAAGTGCACAGCAACACAATCTTTAAAATGTCTCCAGCTTGCTTAAAGTATTTTTTTTTTAAAATGGGACTATCCATCTAGATAAATGCAAATGATACAGAGCAGCAGTGCACTGCTTTCTTTCTACCTCCATCCCATAAATACCTATTGACTCAGTAAGTAACATTTGTATCATAATGGATGTGTTAGACAATAGCAATTTGGAGCATTTCCAGGAGCAAAAGCCTGAGATCTATCAATTGAGTGAACATCCTGTTACATTAACTTTCCTTTTTGGAAAACAAAAAGCAGTCACATATTATCAATTTGTTGTACCCTAAGTCAAAACCCAGTATGGGACATGTTAACTTTATTGTTGCCAAAGAAAGGAATATAGTAAGGAAAGGAGCATCTTCTGCCATGTATGATTGTGAAATATCAGTAATTACATAAGGAGACTAGCTGAGTTGCCTTCCAGATATTTCTGGGTTCCCATCTGCCCTAGGCTGACTAGCCAATGATAGAGACTTACATTTAATCATGATTTAATATTTATATTTTGTTGGTTTTTAAATTGTCTGGCATTTTTTAATTAAACTTTAAGCTGCCTGGAGTTGCATGTATGGGAGAAAACAGGGAACAAATATAATTGTTTTTTGAAAGATGGAGATTGTAACTTCTAAAAGTATTGTTTGGAAGTAAAGCCATTACTTAAAAATTTTGACATATTTTTGGTTCAATATATAACATATTTATTGCCATAGTTTTCAGTAGGGGTTTGATAAAAAGGAAAGGAGTTATCTACTTTCCTTATCAGTAACTGACCATTTTCTATGTTAAATATTTGTGGGAAATCCTCAAAAAATCCCCAACTAAAGGTGGAGACTGGGCCCAAACAATATAATCTCTCTTAACCTAACCATAGTCTCTAGCATAATTAACTTAACATGTTTTCTGGCTCTGGGTCTTCTATTGCAATCTAGGAGAAACACAGAAAGGGGGTGACAATAATGATGGCAATTCACAGTTGGAAATGGATATACTTTTCCCTAGCCAGTCTTTTTGTAAAATGGCAAATAGTCTGAGAACTGTCATAGTTTGACAAGTACTAAATATTGGTGACCAACCTCAGTGGAGGCCAAGAAAAAAACAATTTTTTGTTGAAAATCATTTAAGCTTCTGGAGAATTTCCAGCTTCTCTTGGCTTCCCTTCTGCAGGTGCACTTTGAGCTGGGAAGTAGAGAATCAGGGATAAACAGAGCACACTTTTAACATCATATGAAGGTTTGGCTGGCTTAAGGACTTTGTGTATCCCAGTCGATTAATTTATGTCTCATCTGACAAGCAACTTTGATTGTGACAATATGCAATCTACAATTTTTATCCTCATGTGCTTATTAAGAACAATGACCTCAGACAAATGGTTGATTAGATAAGTGCTACCTTCATCATAGAGTCATTGTCTACAGACTGTGAAATGAGAATGATCAGGGAATGTGGTGATTCAGATGTGCAATGTGTTTTAACAGGAATTTAGTGGGTGACCTCCTGTGTGTGTTCTTATTTGATCTCAAGATGCAGTTTATTATTTATACTGTGAAATAATCTGACTACAAAACAACATTATAGAAGACAATAAAAAGCTAAAGTAGCAACAGAGATAAGGCACAAAATCATTTCCAGGACATTTCTCTCTACTCTTCAAAGGGCCTGGGAAACACATGTTCTCACCAGCTTTATGAGAAAAAGCCAGTATGATGGTATTGCATGGTCTTAATCAGGGGAAATTGTATGAGGAAGGCACAAGAAGGGCCTTCATTCTAATAGCTGTCCTCCTTATTCTTTGATGGGAAAGATACTGATATAATCTGAGGTTGAATACCTCAACCCTTCCACTTGTCTTTTTTCTATGCAATTACTACTAAAATGAGAACTAAAAATGTTTATTGCCATCATATTGCTTCTGATGTGAGATAACTATATGAATTAGTGACCTGCAAAATGTCATATCATTAGCAGTTCTGTTTACATCTTGCAAATCAACAGCATCTCATGTTAGGTCATCCTCTCTTCCTACTGTTCATACCTCATAGCAATTTCCCCTCCACCAGTAGATTCTGCTCAAGTCTTGCAAATTAACAGTGGTGGATTTCTTTATTGAATCAATCTGTCTCATGCTATGTTTTTGTCTTTTCCTACTGCTCTTAGCAGCATCAATTTCCCAAGAAATATTGTCTTTTCTGATAAGTTGTGTGCTCTCATTTTATGAGCAAGGTAGAATAGCCTCAATCTAATCATTTTTGCTCTAGAGACAGTTCAGGCTTGACCTGATTGAGCACCTACTTATCTGCCTTTCTGGTGGTCTGTGTCAGTGGTGGCCTGCATGCCAGAGGTGGCACTTGGAGCCCTACCTGTGGGCACCTGTGCAGTCACCCCAGCACAGAGTTCACCTTGCCCCTCTGCCCAGCAGCCCAATGGGAGCACTTATTCTCTCCCCCAGAACAGAGTTCACTCTACCCACTCTGCTCAGCAGCCCAATGGGAGTGTTTCCTTCCTCTCCTGTTGCTGTGTTGGCGCTTTGCAATCACTTTGGATTGCAGTTTGAGCACTCGGTCTCTAAAAGGTTCCCCATCACTGATCTATGTGATCTGTAAGGTTCTCCTTCAAAATGAGATATCATATGAGTTGCTTATTTCCCTCCACTGTCTTTTACATTTTGACCTTGGATCCAGTGACAATTTTTGCTAACTCCAGACCGTCCTTCATTATTTTAAATGACAAGGAGATGTATTTTGGAAAATAATTAGGCAATATGTTCCATAGAGCAAGAATTTGAAAACTGGAAGACAGCTTTCTAATCTGCAGTCATGGAGCAGGCATGACAACATTCATTTGCCTAAATGCTTAAAGGATATTTGTGTTTTTCTGTTGTACAATATATGTTGTACTCACTCACATTTTTGCTTCAGCAAAGCAAAATAGCCCTTCAAAATATTTTGACACAAAGGGACTTCAGCCATGTTCTGGCTGTTCATGGTTCCATTCTGGAATCCTGTAGCACTGGGTAGTTCTATGTGATGAAAATTATGAAGCAGCTCTAAAAAAATTGCTTTGTGCAATTTTGTGCTCAGATTATCAATGGTTAGCCAGGCTCTTGGACTTCTGTTTTATGTCTCTTTATAAATAAATGGTAGAGAGCAAAAAAGGGTGAATGGGAGACCATCTTGACTGTTCATTTTCATTGCATATAGGGATGCCATATGTCCCATTTTCCCGTGATTTTCATGGATTCATGCTGTCCCATCTGGTTCAAGGGAAAACATGAAAAAATCCCGGTTCAAGGAAAAATATGTAAAAAGCTATGGAGGATTCCTTCAGACTGCAAAAGGTTAAATGCATAGAGTCAGCATTCCTAGAGAGGAAGGGAAAGATCTGAAAACATGGCTGGCGGGGCAGGTGTGGGGTCCTGAAGATGTTGTGACCCCCACCTGCTGGTTGGTTTAATATCAAAGTAATCTTCCACTTTTTAATGTGTGGGTGGTTTAGCGGGGTAATTTGTTTTAATAGGGTTGTTCTTGTTTTAAGGGTTTTAAGATTGTATGCTGCCCAGAGTCTTTGTGAGTTGGGCAGCTATATAAATATGAATATAAATAATAAATAAATAAATAAAAATAAAACACTATGAATAGGAAGTGAGAAAGACAACTCTTCACTTCACTTCCTCTCTAGAAATGCTGACTCTATGCATTTAACTCTTTGCATTCTGAAGGAATCCTCCATAGCTTTTTACATATTTTTTCCATTCCAGACTTTTTGGAGCTTTCTTCCAAGGGATCCTCATGTGGGGTTTGAAGGTGAGTCCAACTCAATTGGGAGGGGGGGGTGAAGAGTAGGGTAGGGGGTGACCTCAGGGAGAGGAAGGGTCTTAGCATTTGTGGTGTCTAGTCATGCCTGTCACATGACCACAGAAACATCTGCAAAAGCAGACAATGCTGGCTCTTCAGTTTTTAAACAGAGATGAGCACTGAACCCTAGGGTTGGATACAACTGGCTTTGGAGCAAGGGAGTCCCAGTTTGGGGGGATAGAATTATGGCAATCCTAATTGCATAGCTCTCAGATTTCCCTTGGCTGTGTCAAGTCTGGTATCTTTTTTCCTGTTAGCAACATGGGCAAAATATTGTGCAGTGATCACAGGCCATTTCCTGGCATTTTGAATCATGGATAGAGAAGGACAGTTCCCCACATTCATAATCAAGGGGTTTTCTTTTCTTCTTTTTTTTAAAAAAAGAAATTCATACACCACCTATTTCTAAACCTCCCCCCTATTATTCATCTCAAAATCACAATCAGTTGATTCAAACATTTGTAACCTGGTAGCTTCAGTTCTTATCCAAATATTTCAAGTTATTTTGTGTTTTTTCATAAATACAAATAGTTAGAAAATACAAATAGGGGAAATAATGAACTCTAAAATAGGATGGGGAAGGTGAAACAATGTCATCAACTATAAGTGTATCTCCAGTATTATTTGCTTCCTCACCTCCATTGCTATGAGCTGTATAGTTTAGATAGTTTAGGTCCTATTCCTAATGATACTGTGAGCTACTCCATTCAACTCCTGCACATTTACAAAAAAATTCACATATACAGGCACTCAATTGATTAGATTGAGATCTGCAGCTCCCCCCCCCAAAAAAAAATGGGAGGGGAGAGAGAGAAAGTTGGCCAATTTCTCATACCTCCTGAAAATGAAAGCAAGGTGAATACCACTCTCTAGTATTCAATACACTGCCCTCAGAAAAATGGCTGCCAGTCATTACCACAGGTTCCATTATTTAGATTCCAGGATAGCCTAGGCTTTTCATTGGCAATTTAGCTATCAAATTGGGTATCCTCATTAATTTATAGTATTGCTTTAGCTTTCCAGTGAGCTGTGAGTTTGTTTTTTTTAAAAAAAAGAAAATCAACTTTGTTAACCTCTGCTATACCAATATCTGGGGCTTTCAAGAGTTGCTCTCTGTTTCCTTGTTCTCCTTCAGATCACTTCACAAATGTACAAATACCTCCAATTTGCTACATAATCCAAATACTGTAAAGCCAAACCAAGCAATCACACTTATATACCAAATCATATTTCTACTGTAGTTCTAAATGATGGGAGTTACAAGTCATTCATATGTATTAGAATGGTAGGATATCAAGGCCCTTGAAATTCCTTGGATATTTCACTTCATCCAAAGAAGAACTCCCATTTCCTCCCAGAATTTTAACTCATTTTTATAAAGATGTGCAGGATCTCCCATTTGGTGTTGCTTACTTCTAAACTATTCACCTAGTATAGTCCTGAGACTTTCTTTCTGAATTCATTGAAGGAAGTGTTTTGGTGGCAAACAATATTCATCACTTTTTTGTTTGATTTTTGGAGCATTGCATCTGTGAAGGTGTGAAATCTGTACAGTAATGCCATTCTCATGTAGTGCATGTCTTTATCTGAATTACAAAGCTGGAGAGAAAAGGTGGAGACTGGTGTGTACAAATTGAACACATGGAAGATAAGATATTCAGAAATCAGACAGAGCTAAGTCAAGCTGAGAATAAATCAAAATCTAGATTAATGCAAACAACAGGAAGCAACATACAGTTACTGCTGAGAATACTAATAAGCAATGCGAGTACTTCAGAAAGAGGAAGCATATTTAGTTCTAGGCATGTTAAAACGTGCTGTCAAGTATAAATACACCAATGTGACTTTGCAGTGCTCAATGATGTCTTGAGCCACATTTTCTTACACTGGTCTCTAATGTGAAATGATTCATAGACTCCCAAGGAATTCAGGAAAATATATTAGAAATGGAACTGAATTGTGAAGCACACAATTGTGAAATGCACATCCATTATACCCCATAGAAACAGGTAGGGAAGTGTATCTGTTTGTGGGGTGTTGGGGTGGTGATACAGATGGCACAATTACAAATGAAATGTGAGTTGCACTATATTAGCTATGGAAGCTCTGAGAAATGATAAGAACCTTTTGTAGGGGAGGAAACAAAAGAGAAGGAATATACTGTATTGTCAAAAATATATTCTTAGAAGGGTAGTAGCAACGAAACAAAATAATTAGTAGATCTGAAATGCAGTCCTATGTCCACTGATTTGGAGTAAATTTGAACAGAATAACAAGGTCAAGTGTCTGAAGCCCTAACCAAACATAAGGATATAAGAAAAGCCTTACAGGATCAGACTGAGGGAGGATTTGGAAGTAAGGAGAAGTATACAAAATTGGATTTTTCTTAGGCTGAGTATGTTGTCAACCTGCCACCTGTCAGCAGACCTGGCTTCCCCTCCACGAGAGGTTTGGCTGGTCGTGGCACAGGGAGAGACGCGTCTCAGCTAGCAGGTTGTAAGGGTGGCTTTCTCCATGGCTTAACAGAGAAAGACTTAGTCCAGATAGTCTGGTTCATGGGTTCACAAAGAACTGGTGATTCTGGACTAACTGGGAATATTAAACTGCAAAGACCTCTGGGATGGAAATGCCAAATTTCCCATATGAAAATCACCCTTATCATGCTTCTGGTGAACTTCTGGACTTGGCTGTATGAAAGGTGCGTGGGGGTGAAACCTCTGTTACCTCTTTGTAGCGACTTGCTGGATCCAGGCCAAGAAGCAATGTTCCTTTGCAGGCGCACCCACCCAAAGAAGACTCAGACACCGGTATTGGATTAAAGGCATCGGGCCACTTTTATTGAATAATGCCCTAGTCCCAATTATCACTTTCAATTGGTGTATCATCCAATTGTAATTCTTTAAGGCAAGCAGGCCGCAGTAGCACTGGTAAGGTTCCACCCTAAATGCCAATGGAAATTGGCTACATGTATCAATTTGTATCAATTTGTTTGTTGACACAAACAAATTGTTGACCGGAGTCAATATACTATCTACTGACCCCACCCTATGACATGTATCCGTTCAAATATCAAGGTGATGCAGGCTGTGAAGCTCCTGACATCACTCCTTTTATAGTTTGCCCTTGACCGGCCAAACCTGTTTCCCCTGTACCTATCTATGTGTTGGCCAGTCAATTGCGAACCTGCCGGATACCTATGTCTCATAAATCTTTACCTTACCCAGTGCTACCTGCCACACGGGGAGGCACCCATGATGACTCACCGCCCCCACCCCAGACCGTCAGCTCGGTCACCAGGCCTGCTTGCACCTACTCCAGAAAGAGGTACATACCTCTGGCTGACAGGTGGACCCCATATCCTTCCTATAGGTCAAAATATTTGCAAGCCTATCCTCAGATGTCTACTGGCTGTCCCCAAGCCAATCCCAGCAAGGAACCGGGCAACAGGTTATGTTTTTAGAAACATAAGATCACGTAAGCGATTTGTGCCCTGCCATCCCTGGGGCCAATGACCATAGGCACCTGTCCTTAAATAAATCCCTCCACCCAGGGAGCCGGAGGCATCCAACTGTACTTGTAACTGGGGCTGACCAGAAGCTCAGACCTCCCGAGGAGACAGCATGGAAGTCCTGCGGGAATGTGAGCCAAACCAACAGGTCTGCTCGAAAACCCCTAATCAGCTGTACCCTGCTGCGGCGTTTAGCGAGACCCGCCATAGCGTGACCCAGACACTAGGCGAAAGCACTGCCTGGTATTACCACTCTGCAGGCGAAGTTGATGCAGCCATCCATCACCTGTGACTCTCAGAGAGGCACCTTCCACTTGGCAACATTGCCACATTGCAGCAGGGGCCGCTCCCCTTGACCGACAATTCAGTCACCTGGCCCTCTTGCACGTTATTCAAAAGAGAGGCGCCTCCACTTGTTGACAGGTGAACCCCATCTCCAGAATACAGTCCAAATTCCTGTTACCCTATCCCCAGATGACAAATGGCTGTCCCTGAGCCATTCTAGACAAGGAACCAGGCAACAGCCCTGTTCACTGACCATCAGGCATGGTCCGATCGCTGGGACAAAGTGTCACCCATGATATTGCATCGGCATGATGTATGACCATAGCAATCGTGTAGACAGCCATAAATGGCAAAGAAACGCCAGGTCACTGCACTCAGAAGTCCTTAAGTCCGGGCCAGCAATCCGTGCAAGATCACCGCCTCCGAGGTGCAGCATTAAAACATGTGGTGGCCCCGCATCCCCAATGGACATCAGGAATGTCAACAGTTTCCGCCACCTCTATGCTGTGCACACCATACCACTGCATACGCGCGGTTACGCATAGTCCGAGATGGGGTCCCCATTCTAACGAAGCAGCATACTGCACCACCCCAGTGCACAGAGTTGTGGCCCACAAGCCACACTACTACCAGTGTGCAGGAACACACAGGGTCTGTAAAATAAGGAGGGAGAATAGAGGACAGAAAAGGCACTCATTCAGTGAAGGGACGAACAGACAGAGAAAATTGGGCAAATCCACACCTGCCCATGTAACATATGTCAGGCTCCGGGCACCCAAATGCAGCCGCAGCTGATGCGGTGCCCAACCAGGAGGAATGGGTACCAATTCTAGTTCAGTCAGGCTTGGTAGCAGACGACAGGCCAGGGCATGAACCACGTGCTGCCACAAACACCTGTGGGGGAGCAACCGGACATATGGCAGCGCCAGGCTAGTACCCTCTCCCGGCTGATCGGCCCTTGAGGAGCGAAGCCCCACCAGAGCCCACTCCTAATCGAGCAACCCATAATTTAGCGCCAGTGCCCTGCAAAACATGTCCCCCTTTGAAGATGTTAGCAACCAACTCACTCTGAGAGCTCCAGATCAAGGCACAAAGGTGGTTGCCCGAAAGTGGACTCTCCTCACGGAGCATAAGCGTTGCCATGTAAGAGTCACATATAGTTATTACAAGTGCTAGCAGGGCTCATCGCTGGGATTTGACCTAGGCTAACCATGATGGTCCAGGGAAAACAACCACGGCCCAGCAATCATTGTCCAAGCACTGGACCATTGGAATGGCCAAATCAGGACGGGCCCTCATATATCCTGCCATGGATGCCCAACAGGCCAATTGGCCCCATAGGGAGGCAGGTTGTGGCAACGGGGCAACTCCTTGACCCTGTTGTCCTGCCCCTAATGCCCTAACCAGTGTGTTCACATTGCAGGAGGGGAAAAACTTGAATATATTCCCCAAACCACAGAGCCTAGCTAATAGCCCAGGAGAAGTGGTCACCCAGGGGCATAAGGCAACCAGCCGTCAGCAGAACCACCGTTGGCACGGATTGGAGTGGATAAACACATAACCGGCCCTACAGGCCAGAGAAATTAAGTAAAAGCATAGGGGCGGTCACCCCAGTAAGAACCAGAGTGTAATTGGCCTGCTGTGACCATGGCCACCATACCCCCCCCCCAGCATGACGAGCTAGTGTCAAAGGTGTGCTCATTTGACCAGGATACTCACTCGGTGCACCCCCACGAGCCGCCCCTACTGGGGGTTCCAGCCCGTGGTGGGCGTCGGAGTTCGCGATGTCCATCTCGCTCCGTGTTCCCTTGCGCCCCGGCTGGCTGGGGAGCTGTGAGGTGCCAGCCTACGCTGGTCTGATGGCCTCCGGCAGCTCAACCCTGTTGGCGGCCCACTGCGCAGCCATGGCCGGCATGTGGGCCAGAACCGCCGAGTTGGCGCGCCCACCAACCGAGGTGGTGGAGCAATGACCATTGATGCCTCCATTGCCAAATTGCAGGCAAGGGAGCATCCGCAGCATCTAACCCACCAGGACAAGGTGGGTCGGATGGGCCGGATGGCCCCACTGGGAAATTGATATGGGATAACCCATGGTAATCCCCGGCCATAATAGGGGCATGCCTAGTAATCCGGCCCATGAGGGGCTGGAATGACGGTGGGGTGGAAACCCACACCGTGCCCAAGTGGGCCGCTATTCCCAAGCCGGGCAAAGAAGCAGCGGGGGTAAGAACCCCAGTGGAGCAGGCCTGTGCCATCCCCCGCCTGAGCCCTCAACCTGGGCTTATTGGACTTGCGGGGGTGCCATCCGAGCCCTCTGGCCCTATGGAATCCCCGAAAAAGAGAGGGGGTGGGCTGAGCCCCCCCCAGGTGCAACCAAGGGGTTTGGTTGAGCTCCAGGTGAGGCCCGAACTCACAACCAATGAAGCATTCCGTTCTGCAGTACCCCAGAATCGAATTGCTTACTTTCTGCCTCCCAGTCAGCCTCTTAGCCACCTGAGCCATTGCAGTCCGGTGCCATGAAAAAGGAAAACGTCCGATTGAAGGAAACTCAAAAGAGAGAGACCCATAAATGTCTCTCTCCACGGGAATCCTTGCTAAATTAAGGACAAATCGAGCCTCTTGCAAAGAGGTGAGGAAAGCGAAAAAGAAGCCTCGAACAGAGGCAAGCAGGGGAGGAAGCGACGGAGCAAACTTCTCCACTCCGTCATTTCTAAAATGGCAGCCAGGCTGCCTCGTGGCCACCCCTTTTAAAGAGGGTGGCCTCGCCCCCCTAACTAACCCGGATGTCCGAGTCCAGGTGGGTGGGTGGCCCGCAAAGAGCGCGGTGGCCATTTTGGCACCACGCTTGCATACTCAGATAACAGCCCCTACAAAGTTAACATAAAAGAGTTAAAGTTCTCCTTTCACCAAAGACCCTTATTGTTAATGTCCCCTCCTCAATTTGCCCTGGTTGCAGATGGAGCAAAAGAGGGCGCTTGACAATTGAAGTCTGTTTTGTAGATTTATTAGAAAAATAGCAAAGTCCAGAAAAAGCAGAATATGTAGAACAGATACTAACTAGTCTAAAATAAATCTAATACACTTCTTCCCTAAGAAAAGAAATAAAAAAAGCAATTAACTAACACTTGCCTAAAGTAATATATGGTGGTCTGAGCCACCCCATATGAGACGGTATGGATCAAGGCCCATCGAGATGACGAACAAAATTGTGTGTGTCTATGAAAGGAGAATATTGTTTTGGATCCCACATGTTACTTGGACTCATTAAACTTCCTTAAATAAACTCTGCAAATAAATCCACAGAGATTATTTGTTAGTTTGTTTTCACAATTGGCACTTAATCAAGATCTGATCAGTGAGACTCACTTTTGTTTTACTGGCAGGAGTTGAATTATTATAAATAATAATAAATTTTTCTCCTAGGTTATATGGTATGTGTCATTTAATGCTCTTCAAGAACTATACCCTTTGCCTTATTTACTATTCTCAACAATCCAACAACTGCACACTCTGTTTGATATCATTAAATAAATGTCTGTGTAAAAATTTAAAAAATAGGCACTGCACATTATGTAAACACAGGAACTAAAATTGAAAGAAGCATACATTTTGAGCAGATGATCAATGTATTTTCTAAATGAAAGGAATATAATATGAAACCCAAAAAAGAAGAAATGGGAATAAAACATATTATCAGACTGTGTCATAGGTTGTAACTTCATTATAATTAAATAGTACAAGATATGGAACAAATTAATTTGTATGTGTAATGAATAATTGAATCAGAATGCTTATTTATTTATTGACATTGATGCAATCTGAGGAGCAAAATGGTTGCTAAGACGCAATGAGTAACAGAACAAGTTTATTTTAAAATGCAACATTATATATATATATATATATATATATATATATATATATATATATATATATATATATATATATATATATATATATATATATATATATATATATATATATATATATATATATATATATATATATATATATATATATATATATATATATATATATATATATATATATATATATATATATATATATTCTTTATTGGCCAATTCTAATATTACATATCAAAAATACTTATTAATAATATTTTGATTTCTATTTAGGATTAGTAAAGTATGGCATATAACTTGAGAAATTCATAATGAAATGCCTTGAAAAGCACTTTTAAAAATTTAAAAAGTAATTTTGAGTAACTAATCAAAGCAAATATTTATTATGGTCTAAGACCAGCATAGAACAGCAAAACAGAAGTTGAGAAGTGGGTATGTAAAAGGAGCATTTCTGCTCAGAGTTAAGGAGTAATGAAATTAGTACTTAAAATTACTAGTTTTACAACTACTACTAAGTCTATTATGTTGTGCTGATAGTTTATTTAGCTGTCCCTAGATAAATAAACTATCAGCACAACATCATAGTTGCCAGAATTATTCTTCTGATCTTAAACACTGAAGCACAGGACTTGGTAGTGTTGTGGCTTTCATCAGATAACAGCCAGTGGGTGTATGTGCTATTTGGCCAGCCAGGATAATTGCAGAGCAGCAGAGATATGAACTTGTTTTGGTTGGCTCTATAAAAAGAGCAGTTGCAGAGAGCATGTTCTATGGTTTCAATTTCCCTGGTGTCACAGGGGCATTGTCTCTTTGACATTGGTGTCCTTTGAAACTTTCACTCAAGAAGCGCAGAAGGGAGGGCCTGGCAGTGGGCTAGAATAAATTCCTTCTGACGACTTGGTGTCTAAAGTTGGAGCAGGTACTGGAAAGGGGCAACAATTTTCCTCCAAGTCTCTGGAGCCAGAAAGGTTTGAGCCCTGGCTAGGTTGGTTTACCTTTCTGTGTCTAGCGTTCTTTGTTTGATTATTTGTTTCACCTGGTTGTGACTCATGGCTTGTATGAGAGGTTGGGAGAAGCCAAGGTACTGCAGTCTGGACTGAATTGTTCTTTTCCATGCTGATTGGAATATATCCTGGAGAGTTAGAGAACTCAGGCCACTGGGATTAAACAGAATTTTGAACCAAGGGTTGAGAGGAGCTAGCCACAATCTCACCTCAACCTTTATCATGCCCATCTCCAGGCAGAGGGTGGCACTGGAGAAACTAGAACACATTACCCATTGTACAACAGTATCTTCATAACTACTCACTATTCTTTTCTTAAAAAGATATAACTCATGTTCAATATCATTTAATGGTAGATAAACTATTCATAACTACTTCCAAACTCTGGTAATTTGAAAACATTTAAAAGTTACCAGATTGAGAGAAGCTGACATGCTTTGAAAATTGCATCTAGCTTTGTCATGGTATTTCTTGCTATGTCATATTTTCCGTGCTTTACCTTCAGGCAGTGACAATCGAATTTTCACTGTCTCTGTGGGAATATTGTAGTTACTGGTTATTTCTCCCTTCATTCCCTCAATTATCCACACACACAAGTGTCTGTCTTATCCATTTCTTTCAACAGTAATTAAGATGTAGAGAAGAAGATCCTGGCCTAAAAAATACAATATATTTGTTATCAATCACTGAAAAACAACAATTAAAATGGATTAATTCTCTTTTGTCTTCTGCTGTTCCTCTTAATTGAGATGTCATGTTTATCATTTTAAGAGAGAGATACACAGTGCACAAAAAGGGAAATATATGTTTGAATGCATTTACACACACATATACATATAACCCAACAATATGTTTCCCCAAATTAAAATTGACAGTGCTGTGTGGAAGATTTAAAATTAAATATTGTGCTAGGATCTTGTATCACAATCAATTTATGATATGACAGTTTGTTGTGAAGTGTGTTACTGCGCTCTCTCTTTTTACTGTGCTCCAGACTTTTTTTTTTATGGTGCTGATTATTATTATTTTTTGCACTTTCTGAACTGCAGGGACAAAAGACAGGTCCTTGCCAGTCATTAGGTGAATAATTTCTATGCAAGTTAATTGCGTCTCCCTGTAACAAGACTTTTTAAATGCAGGTTTATCTAAGGGACTGTGGTGGCTCAAGTGGTTAAGACACTGAACTTGCTGACTGGAAGGTTGGAGTTTGATTCCTGGGTACTGCATGAAGTGGTGAGCTCCTCTCTCTGTCCCAGCTCCTGCCAATCTTGACGTTTGAAAGAAAGACATTGCAAGTAGATAAATAGGGACCACTTTGGTGGGAAGGTAAACAGTGTTCCATGCACTCCAGTGTTGACCCATGCCTGCCACATATCCATGGAAATGTCTGCAGATGCAGACAGCACTGGATATTTGGCTATAAACAGAGATGAGGACTAAACCCTAGGAGTTGGATATGACTGGCTTTCGAGCAAGGGTGACCTTTACTTTTTCCTTATCTAAGGGCATGCAAGATACGATATGGGGCTGATAGGTAAAGGTAAAGGTTTCCCTTGCTCGAAAGCCAGTCGTATCCGACTCTAGGGTGCAGTGCTCATCTCTGTTTCTAAGCCAAAGAGCCAGCGCTGTCTGCTTCTGCAGACATTTCCGTGGTCATGTGACAGGCATGACTAAACACCGGAGCGCACGGAACACTGTTACCTTCCCACCAAAGTGGTCCCTATTTATCTACTTGCAATTTCTTGCTTTCGAACTGCTAGGTTGACAAATTTCTTTATAATTTTTTCTCTTCCTGAAATACAGAGATTGTTACTGAGCAGAAATCTCAACAATTGTCTCTGGTTTTGATATTTGCCATTGTATGTAACCAATCGTACTATATCGTACTATATCCAGTGTTTATCATCATCAGTCTGGAAGATGGTGTAAGATGGCAAAAAAGTATGAATTATACATAAAACAACAGTGGAAAGAGCTAGGGGACAGTGTGGATCCTGAGTTATGTTATAAAAATTCACTTTAGCAACATTTCCTCTGCCTTCTTCCATTTTCTAGGGTCCATCTTTTGGTGCACTGGGACTAAAGTGTGGACAACAGGAAGGGAAACTTTCTATCTATAAACTTCCTTAAACTAACTGGCCACAAGTTCCAAAAACAATTTTGAGCAATTTTCCCCTCCAAGAGATTTCTGTAACCCATTGTACACAATAAATGACAGATGTGTTGCACTATATTGCTTTTTGTTTGGTTCCATGATGTTTCTTAATGTAACTTCCTGTAGACAGAGAGGGAGAATCTGCCAAATTTTACTTAACTCATATACATTAAATATGAGAAGCACTCAGATTTTTCTTTTTCTTCCTATGGATAACATCCCTACCAAGGCTTCATCCTATACTATAATCTCTCCCCCCCCCCACACACACACACACACATTTACTTCCTTTTTTTTGCATGTTGCCAAGTTCTGTATAGCTTAATCTCATTTCTGAGTGGATCTTGCACAAAAATAGTGCTCTTATGTGCAGAAATTGTAGTAAGCTTATATTGACATTTGTTCCAGAAAAAGTGACCACAAAACTTCCAAGAAATGAGGGCAGCAGTCTGTGCTTTTTTACACTTGATCTCAGTGAGCTTTAGGTAAATTTTAGAAAAAGAAGAAAAAAGAAAGAATAGACTGAGTGAAGATTATAATGAATTAAGCATTTGTTCTTGAAAATATCCCCTTTTTCCTGCATTATATTTCCCTCCACTTCATTTAATGGAGGGAGGAAGAAATCCAAGCCAGTTCCTAGACAGCTGAACTATTTAAATGTGAAATTTATTTATTGCTGAGCTTTAATGCATCACTGTGTATCTGTTTTTCTGGTATAGTACACATATATAGATGTAATAAATCATTATGCTATTATTGATGAGTTCTAAATGTTCACTATGTCATGGCAAAGAATTGTTTCCTGCCTAGAACTGATGGTTCATATCACCTGATACATTACCTCATGGTTTCTAAATGGGATGCAAAGCATCAAATAGTATCACAAAGAGGCATCAAGGCTCCTGAAATGATTGATAAGTTTTTAATTATAAATCAAATTTTAATTCAGTTGCTCTGTTCATTCAAGTATAACTTATGAAATTTAAGGTATAAAATATTCATTTGTGTAATAATTGAGTTTGTAGTGCTGGTGGGTCTCATTGCTCAGGAATGTAAATTAGTTTCCATGCTCAGAATGATGTGTTTTAGACATTATGGCCATATTAGAATGTAGCAGTCAAGGACAAATTTGATGTGATAGGTTTTCCCCTCTAAACAACTTTGTGGTGAAATTTACAAATAAAAGTCATTAAGGAAATGGCCAACTGGTGTGTATCAAGTAAAGGAAGAGAAAACCGATTGAGGCTGTATTGGGTCATCAACAATATTTTTATACTGAATGCAGTCATATCTTCAATAAATAATAATATCTGTGTTGTCTTCAAAGAGTTTATTCATGATTTATTTTTGTCTTCAAAGAGTTTATTCATGAGTTTAAAAGTCCTCTGGATTAGAAACCTTTGTTGAATACATTCTTCATCAGAAACCTATTTACTGTAAATACAAAAATGAAGATAATAATGTGCCAAGTATTTTGAAAAAGACTGCATAAACCAATAATTGTGATAAAGCCCATAGAAATACATGGCTGAAACATATTGAGGTATTTACAAACATGTTATAATGTTTACACATACTATGCACATATTCTTTATTCTAGGCTAATGGGATATATACATTTGTTTATATTATTTGTTTGAGTACATTCCTTGCCTCTCTCAACTTATCTTATCTCAAGTTCCATGCCTCTCTATAGCTTTACTCTTTTTGTGCTAAAGAACTAATTCAGTTTTCAGGCTAAAGAACTGCACTAACTAATATTCCTAATAAAGTGCCCCATAAAACCCATAAAAATACTACACAAAGATATGCTAAATTATGTTTACAAAGTTTACAGATATATAACAAGCCATGTATCATATGTAGAATACAGCTGCTAACTCCTACTGCTTGTCTAAATTGATAGAATAACATACCTTATTTATTTTCTTAAATTGTTTACATTTAATTGCATTCCATGCCTTTCTCAACTTATTCTCTCATCAGGCTGAATGAACGTTACTAAAATTGCTATCTGAAAATCTTATACAGAGTGTTCACAAAAGGAGGTGTTACCCTTAAAGGAGACAGACCACATTGCTGAATAAACCCTACGAGTCTAATACGTTGTTCCTAAAGAATAATCTTATCAATCTTGTGTATGATGAATCTCTTCAGAATTTAGTAGATATTAAATCCAACTCCTTTCCAATGATTGAAACTGTAGTTTGCAGCTTATTCTTGGAGAATCTCAAGTTGCAAGAACAGTAAGGACTTTCTGGGTTAGCAATGAGGCCATAACATAATCAGTTGTGTAGGAGAAGCAACTGTGTGAAAAAGCCATAAAGCCAAGAAATCTTGTAAAAGTCATTAAGGACATGGCCAACCCGTGTGTATCAAGTAAAGGAGGAGAATAAACTCTTTGAAGACAACACAGATATTATTATTTATTGAAGATATGACTGCATTCAGTAAAAAAATATTGTTGTTGACCAAATACAGCCTCAATCGATTTTCTTTTCCTTTACTTGAAATTTACGAATAGGCACATATGGTATTTTAATGAGGGATCAGAAAAAAATATCTTGCCTGCCATTGTCTGATGTTATGCAAAATCCTACTACCCGGGCATACTATTAGGCAGTGGGATAGGTCTAAATCAAGTGTCAAAAGTCAGAGACAGCAATGCATTCTGTTGCCTCTTATTGTGAAGTGTCCTGCTTGCTTCCTACATGTGTAACAAGTGTGGGGTGGGATTAATCCCATTGACAGTTCAACTAGCATTAGAGGCAGCTTCTGCATGTGGAATGGAAAGATGTGTCATGCCCCCCAGAGCAAAATATATTGGATATGACTTATAATTAGTTTAATAGAATACATAGGGTAAATTAAATTCTTAAGGAGTGGTTTCACCTGTGTCAGTCACACCCTTCCCATGAGGTTCCATGGCTGAGCAGAGGTTCAGGCCCACATCTCTCAATACCTAGTCTTCCAATCTATCCACAAAACCACACTGGTTAACCTTAATTGTCTCAACAGTTTTTTTATTCTTGTAATATCCACTGTGGTACTGTGGTGCTGGAGAAAAGTCTTGACTCAATGAAATAGATTTAGGTTTAGATGTAATATACTTCTTGAGAGTCTTGAGAATCCCCTGGACTGTAAAGAGATCAAATCAGTCAATCCTAAATGAAATAAATCCTGACTGCTCCTTGGAAAGACTAATACTGAAGCTGAAGCTTAAATATTTTGGCCACCAAATGAGAAGAGAGGACTCACTGGAGAAGGTCCTAAATCTAGAAAAGATTGAAGGCAAAAGGAGAAGGGGATGGTAGAGGATGAGATGGCTAGATGCCATCATTGACACGGTGGGCATAGATCTGGGTGGAAAACGGAGGATGGCAGATGACAGAGGAGCCTGGCATGTGGTAGTCCATGTGGTAGCAAAGGGTCGGACTGGACTGTGTGAATTAACAATAACAGTATCCAAACTATATTCAAGCATCCAACAAATATTTAGTGATCAAATTATCTGGAAAACTAAAGTTGCTAAAACCTTTTCCTCAACCATGCTCTTGCAACATATCCTGGCCCACAGGATAAATATAGGGCCAAGTGTAAACAGGAGTATATTTTTATTATTAGTTACAGTTGCATCTCACTTTTTTTTATAGGTATGCCACAACAAGCACAGGCAATATGATAACTGAGGCTCAACCATGGACATGTCTTGTAACTTAAATATTAAAGGAAAATTCAGCATTAATCCTTGCATAGATTATGATAGAGTTCTACCAGTGATTCCCCTTGTTTAAACTTTCAAAATTCTGTCCTTTCTCCCCAATGATAGTCAGTGATTGGTGGTGATCTCTAAGTGGTTATGACTAGAAAAATGGTTTTGCTGATTATTCTGTGTAATCTCAAATATGTTCTTTCTCAGTGATTTCAAAAACTCATTTGCAGTTTTTGAAAGGTTCATCAGAGAAAGTTCCATAATTTAAGACTGTCTAGAACTGAATCTATTCTATATGGTATATTACATCTAAATCTATTACATATCCATTGAAAATAATGGGAGGGTGTGATGAACATTTACCAAGTTCAGTCAGATAGGAAATTAGTCATTTGTTATTCTGCCAAATGGAAAGGAGAGGCTGCCTGTATCTAGGGTGTAGTATACATGTGGTAATCAGAACCACTTAATGTTTGGGAAACTAAAAGATTGCAAGCGCGGCGCCAAAATGGCCGCCGCGCTCTTTGCGGGGGCCCCCCCACAGGATGAAGGCATCCGGGTAGTTAGGGGCGTGGCCAGCTCCCTTATAAAAGGGGTGGCCATGAGGCAGCCGAGCTGCCATTTTGCAAAGTGACGGAGCGGAGAAGTTTTTCCCTCTTACTCCGTCGCTTTTACCTTGATTGGGAAGTCTTTTGGCTGCTGAACTTCCTCTTTTCGGCTTCCCTTAGCTCCGACTGAGATGCCTTCGAAGAAGAAGGCGGCCGCGAGCACGGCTCGGGCGGTTAGGAGGTGCAATCCGGGTCGGAGGACCGCGGCTGCGCCTCCCCACCAGCCGCCTTTGCCGGCACCCACCGGGACCGGTGGGATGGGGTCTATTACCCCCTGGCCGGAGGCTGGGGACCCGAGCAGGGGTCCAGCATGGGCTGCGGCCCGCGGCCCGCAAGCGGCGGACGCCGCTCCTGGCGCCCATTCTACTGGGCCTCCCTCTATTGGGGCGCAGCTCACTCCAGGGCCTTCCAGCCTTGGGGGGGGTGTGTGGTCCCCTCCCTTGGCAGGTGCCTACATCGGCCCTGCCGGGCCTGGGTGTGGGGTCATGGCCATATTCGGGCCCCGGGGTGCAAGGACCTGTACCCACGCCCGTAACAGGCGGGCCGGCGGGCCCGTGGCCCCACGCCAGTGTGGAGGCCTTACTGGCCCGCGTGGCGGCCCTCGAGGCTTCCCTTGCTCGGGCCAGCCACGCTGGGGCTCCCTTTGGGGTTCACTTTGACGCGTCGTCTGCTGGGCAGCGGCAGGCGACGGGACGGGTCGAGCAGCTTGAGGCACGTGGCGCGACTTCGGCCACTGCCTCGCAGCTCCCCAACCAACAGGCCAGCGCGGGTCAGGCCCCAGCGATGAGCTCTATGGCAGTCGTGAGCTCCGACGCCCCCAGTGGGCTGGAACCCCCGGTGGGGGTGGCATGCGGGGGTGCAGCATGTGAGTATGCGGTACAAACTAGTGCACCTACACATGTGGCTACGTTGGGGGGGGGCTTTCCAATGGCCTTGGCCTCGCGTGGGTGGTGCGGCGGTACAGCCGCTGACGCACCATCAGGCGACGTCAACCACCACCCAGGGCCCCGGGGCGGGGAGCGTTTCCTACCCTGTGGGGAATGTTTTGGGGGTGGCTGGGCTAGTCCAAGCCCCTTTCCAGATGCCCGCAGTTTCTGCTGTGCCTGTCTCGGCCTTGCCGACAGCGGGCTATTCCTTGCCACTGGGTGACCACTTGGCACAGGCCACCAGAGAGAAAATATGGCGAGGGGAGTATGTAGATATCTTCTCACTCCTAAACAGGGAGCCCACCAAGGAAGAGAGGGAGGGGCAGGATGAGAAGGATAAGGAACAGGCACGTCGTCGCAAGCCACCACGAACGTGGGCCAACTGGCTGCCGGCTTACCTCATCTACATGGCGGTGTACCTGAGGGCCCGGCCGGATTTGGCAATTCCGATGGTCCAGTATTTGGACAACATTTATCGGGTGATGGTTGACTTTCCGGGCCCGTCGTGGTTGGCTTATGACGAGGAATTCCGTATGCGAATTCCCCTGCACCCCGAGATGAGGTGGGATGAGCCATGCCAGAGGCTTTGGCTTCTGTACATGACGCCCACGCGCCCCGCGCCAGGGGAAAGATACCATTGTGGGCATGCGGTCCAGCGAGTGGCTCCAGCACAGGTTCCCCACCAAGTGGCGGGGCAGGGGGTTCCAGCCCGCCTGCTGTGCTGGTCTTTCTCGTCTAATGGTTCGTGCAATAAGAAGAATTGCAAGTACAGACATGAGTGTCCCACCTGTGCGGGCCCCCATGCAGCCTCTGCCTGTCCCAGGCCTGGAGGGACGCGGGGCAGAGGGAGGGGTGGACAGTGGGCTGGCAAGACTGCCGCAGATGGAGCTGGTTCACCGAAAGGCTCCCTCCCCAATTAATGTGGACATGTTGGAGCGTTGGCTCGCATTGTACCCAAAGGGGGAGGATGCAGATTATCTCCTTCAGGGCTTTAGGCAGGGGTTCCGTATTCCTTTCATGGGTGATAGGTCCCCTCAGGATGCCCCCAATCTTTTGTCCCTTAGGGGGAGGGAGGAGGTGGCTGCCGCCAGCATTAATAAGGAGGTCAATGCGGGCAGGGTCGCTGGCCCTTTCCCTGCACCCCCGTTCACTAACCTTAAGGTATCGCCCCTGGGCTTGGTTCCCAAGAGGTCTCCAGGCGAGTTTCGCCTTATCCATCACTTGTCCTACCCAGCCGGCCGATCGGTCAACGATGCTATCCCTGACGACCTTTGCTCAGTCAGGTATACATCTTTTGACCACGCGCTGCGCATGGTGCACTCATGTGGCCCGGGTGCACTGCTGGCTAAGTGCGACATTAAGTCGGCTTTTCGCCTCTTGCCGGTCCACCCGGGCGACTTTGAATTGCTGGGTTTCAAATTTCGGGGCGAATATTATTTTGATAAGGCCATGCCTTTTGGCTGTTCCATATCATGCTCGGCTTTCGAGCGTTTCAGTACCTTCCTAGAGTGGGCTTTCGTCCGCAGGTCAGGGTCCCGGTCTGTAGCCCATTACCTGGATGAACGGGGCTGGGACACGTGTACACGTCTCCTCAACACATTTCAGACACTAATGGAGGAACTCGGTGTCCCTTTAGTGCCCGAAAAGACCGAGGGCCCATCTACACAGCTAGTCTTCCTGGGGGTGGAGATTGACACAATAGCGCAGGCATCTAGGTTACCGCGGGATAAGGTGTCAAGGATAGTGGCCCTTATCTCGGACTTGTTGGCCAAGCACAAGGCATCACTGAGAGAACTGCAGGTGCTGCATGGTCACCTTAATTTCGCCTGCAGAGTGGTCGCACCGGGCAGGGCTTTTGCCCGGCGCTTGTGCGACGCTATGCCAGGATTATCCAGGCCTCACCATAGGGTTAGGCTTACCCGGGGTATCAGGGCAGACATGCTTGTCTGGTTACAGTTCCTGAGGGGGTTCAATGGGGTCTCGTTTTGGAGGCATGACCTCCTGGCTTCCCCTCAATTTCAGATTCAGTCTGATGCCTCGGGATCCTTCGGTTATGGGATGTACTTCAATGGGAAGTGGGCCTATGGTGGGTGGCCACCGGCCTGGGCAGGCACGGGTCGCCTGCGTGATCTCACATATCTGGAGTTTTTCCCTATCCTGGGTGCTTTGATGCTATGGGGCCAGGAGTGGTCCAACTCGGTCGTGCATTTCTGGTGTGACAATGCGGCTGTGGTCCACATTGTAAATGCACAGACTTCCAAATCGCCCAGGGTTATGGACCTAGTGCGCCAATTTGTGTTGCGCAGCCTGCGCCTCAACGTACTGTTCAGGGCCAGGCATGTCCCAGGGGTTAATAATGATATTGCTGACGCTTTTTTCCCGCCTACAGATCTCCCGGTTCCGTGCCTTGGCCCCAGATGCGGAGGAATTTCCCTCGCCACTCCCGGAGGAAATATGGACCATTGGCAAGGAGAGGTGAACCGGGCGATTGGCCTGTCGCTAGCGCCACGCACCCGTAAGGCGTATCACCACGCAATTAATTCTTTCAGGGCATTCTGTACTCAATTTCAACTGCCAGGAACCTGGCCGATCCCGGTAACCCATGTTCTGCGGTTCATGGTTTACCTGCATTCTCAGGGCCTTGCACCTCGCACCATAGCATCTAAGCTTTCAGCGTTGGCTTTTATGGCCAAGGTGGGGGGTCATGTGGACAGCACCTCTGACTTCCATGTGAGACATGTTTTGGAGGGGTGGGTGCACGAGTGCGGGCGTTCCCCGGACGACCGTCACCCGATTTCCCCAGGTGTCCTTACCCAGTTGGCCCGGGGCTGGCCTTGCCTCTGTTTTGATGCATATGAGGCAGCCCTGTTCCATGCAGCCACAACGGTGGCATTTTTTGGAGCGCTCCGCATCAGCGAGCTTGTGATGCTGTCTAAGGCGGATGCAAGTCGTAGGGCACTGGAACTCGAGGATGTCTGTGTTGCCAAAGACTGGGCTCAGTTGAGGATACGTTCCTCTAAGACCGATCAGCATGGCGTCGGCAGTGGTGTGCGACTGCTATGGTGTTCTTTGGCAGACATCTGTCCGGTTGGTGCCCTACAGGAATTCCTGGCACTGCGTGGCACACACCATGGCCCGTTTTTCTGTCACCAAGATGGGTCTCCCCTTACTAAATTTCAATTTTGGAAGGTGACGGGCAAAGCGCTGGCCAGTGTGGGCCTCCCAGGCGCCCGCTATGGCACTCATTCATTCCGTATAGGGGCGGCCTCAACCGCAGCTTCTTTTGGGTACTCAGGGGCTGACATACGTAGCATGGGACGGTGGGGTTCGCAATGTTTTCAGTTTTATGTGCGCCCACTCCCGCCGTGAGTACCAACCCAGTCACCTTACCTACTTTCCCTCATTTTTCCTTACAGACCCGGGGTGTCGTATTACACCGGTGACAGTATGGCTGGTGGGCCACAGCTACGTGCACAGGGCAGCGCGTTATGCTGCGGCGACAGAGTGGGGACCCCGACTGGGACTGGGTGCATACGCAAGTCTCACATGGCATGGTAAGCCCGGGATGTTATGGCGGGAGCTGCTGCCTTTTTTTTCAGGCCAGAATGCTGACCCGCCTGACATTCTGATCATACACCTGGGGGGCAATGATTTGGGCCAGGTCACCGGCTTGTCACTGAAGCATGCGATTTGTGAGGACCTCGCCTACCTGCATTACGTCTGGCCCGCCACAACCCTTGTTTGGTCGGACATGGTCCCGCGCCATTCCTACAGAGGGGGTGTTGACCTCCTGGCCCTTGACCGTGCTAGACGCATGGTGAATAGGGCAGTGGCGCGTTTCCTTGTCTACAGGGCTTGGGGACGGGTCAGTCGTCACCCCGCTATTAGCCTACAAAGTTATGACTTGTATGCAGGGGATGGGGTCCATCTGTCGCGAGGAGGTATGGACCTCCTGTTGTGTGATTGGCGAGCAGGCCTGTTGACCGAGCTGACGGTCTGGGGGGGGCGTCGAGCCTTCTTTGAAGCCCCTCCGTGTGGCGGGTAGCACTGGTAAGGTAAACATTATGACCCACAGGTATCCGGCAAGTTCGCAATTGACTGGACAACACTAGACAGGCATAAGTTGGTTAAACGTTGTCCGGTCAACGACGAACTAGGCGACGGGGTGATGGCTATAGCTAGACAGCATGCATCACCCGTGATTTTACGGATACGCGTCAGAGGGTGGGGTCATTAGTTAGATATTGACTACGGTCAACAATTTGTTTGTGGTCAACAAACAAATTGATACAAATGGATACATTGTAGCAATTGCCGTTGGCAATTTTGGGTGGTAACTTACCAGTGTTACTTCGGCCTGCTTGCCTTAAGAATTATGATTGGTCAATTACCAATAGAAATTTATAATTCGGACTAGGGCATGAATCAATAAATGTGGCCCAATGCCGTTATCCACTTTCATTGGTGTCTGAGTCCTTTATTGGGGGGTGCGCCTGCAAATGAGTGGAGCATTCCTAAATAGATTAATTTAGTACAAATCCCATAATTCCACATTCTGGGAATACTATATGACAGACGTCTTACAGACACATAAATGTGGCTCACCTCGAAGAAAGTTCTCAACTGGAAGTCTTTGAGGTTGAGCTAGCCTTTGCTAGCTAACCTCCTGTTCATGAACAAAGTATCCAGCTAGCAATGGGGTAAAAGCAGGAGAATTGAGTAAAAGTAGTGCTAGTTGAGTTTCAAACCCTTCATTCCAGGATGTACAAAAATTGCATTTTATTCCAACTTTAAAATGTCCAAATTTAAAATGTGTTTTGCCTCTCAGTCTTCTTTAGGAGCTATCCTTTTTTGTTGTTGTTCAGTCACACAGTCAATTCTGACCCTTTGCGACCCTATGGGCCATTGTCCTCCAGGCACCCCTCTAGGCACAGAAGCATCTGTACCACCCAGTAAATAAAATGACTGCTTCTGTGCATGCGTGAAATCTGCCATTTTGTTTCCTGGTTTGGCATAGACACTTCTGTGCATGCATGAAAGTGGCCATTTTGTTTCCTGCATCAAACCAGAACACAAAATGGCCATTTTTCATGCATGCACGGAAGTGTCTGTATTTACTTCCTGGTTTGACAAGGGCATTGCGGACCTAATGGAATGGCTTCAGGGGCCTTACCTAGCCTGTAGGGCATGCCTGCTCTACAATAATACTATTGATGGGTGATAGTTCTGACTAATCAAGTCACCCCTTCTGCTTTTCATTGTTTTCCCACACACACTCTTTCTTTACAGTCAACATGTTGACTTTTATCTCTGCTACAGTTTGGTTCATTTCACAATGAGAGAACTCATAGACCTCTATATTTGCTTTCTGTCTCTAGTTTTGAGAAGCATCTTATAGCATATTTAGGAATATGTGAGAAGTCCACTCTTGTAAGAAAGATGTGTTTGTGTGTTTTTTATTTTTTATTTTTTTATTCTTAGATTTTTATGTCGCCCACTCAGGGAAACCCGACTCAGGGCAGTGCACAACGGTAAAAACAGATAAAATACAGTAAAACAGATTAAACCCCTCACTCGACCACCCACCAACCCACCTCCCACTCCCACCCCACATAAAAGACTAAAAAGCGAATAGGGAATGAAGGAATACCGCAGTACACAACACGAAAAGGAGGGACAGTTGAGCTCTAGTTGGAAATAAACCAACAGGCTGGGGCCGTATTTCCATTAGGGCCCCATACCTGCCCTGCCAGCCAGGTTTTCACTCCTTTCAGGCAGCAACTCTGTCTGTAGCCTCAATTCTGTTGGAAGGAGGTTCCAGAGAGTTGGTGCGGACACAGAGAAGGCCCTCCTCCGCGTGCCAGAGAGGTAAGCCTCTCTAGCTGAAGGTGCCACCAAGGATCCACTCCGGTCCACCCCATAGCCACTCGGTTTTGCTAGGGTTCAGCTAAAGCCCGTTGTCCCCCATCCAGACCCCAAAGGCCTCTAGGCATCTGGACAGGACTTTGACCGCATCACTGAGATCACCACGGGCCGAGATGTACACCTGAGTGTCATTCGCATGCTGATGGTACTGTGTCCCGTAGGAACGGATGATCTCACCCAACAGCTTCATGTAGATGTTAAATAGGATAGTAGAGAGCACCGAGCCATGCGGGACAACATATTTGAGGAGCCTAGGGCTGGACCTCTCACTCTACAACCACACTGAAATGAGGAAAACCAAGACAACACAATGCCTTGGATCCCCAATCCTTTGAGCCGTTCCAGAAGGATACCGTGGTCGACAGTATCGAATGCTGCTCAGAGGTCAAGGAGAGCAAGGACGGTTGGGTGCCCGCTATCCCACTCACACCAAAGATCATCCATCAGTGCAACCAATGCCGTCTCTGTAGCATGTTGAGGCCTGAATCCTGATTGAGATGGGTCTAGATAATCCACTTCCTCCAGTGCCCCCTGCAGCTGGTGCACCACCGCCTTCTCCAATACCTTCCCCAAGAAGGGGAGGTTGAAGACAGGCCTGTAGTTAGTTAGGACAGCTGGGTCAAGGGATGGTTTCTTCAGGAGGGGGCGCACCAAAGCATGTTTTAGCCATGCAGGAAACACCCCCCTCCCACAAGGATGCATTTATTATTGCCCTGACCCAGCCTCCTGTCACCACCTTTGAAGCTTTCACTAACCAGGTGGGACAGGGGTCCAAGGCACATGTAGTGGTCCGCACCGTTGCAAGGAGCCTGTCCACTTCAGGGGCAACCGGATCAAACCGATCCCAGATCACATGGCAAGACTGTGCTCCAGCCACCCCCAGCCACTTACTGCCCACACCAGGGTTAAGCCAACCGGGTACCAGTCCCCCTTTTCAAAGAAGGGACTTGGTCACCCAAAACAGGGTGGCTGGGTGATTATCAGCAGAGGCAATAAGGGTGGTGAATTATTGCCACCTTACCACCCCCATCACCACTAGGTAGGCCCTAATAGTGGCTCTAGCTAGTGTTGAATCGGAATCGCTCCAGGTCTTCACCCAGCAATGCTCTAGCCGTCTCTTGGCCCGTTTGAGCTCCCGTAGTTCATCCATGAACCACGGGGATGACCTTACCCCATGGGCTCGGAGAGGCCGCAGTGGCACAATTTCATCCAAGGCTGCCATCATCATCTTGTTCCACAGGTCGACAAGCACCACAGATGAATTGTGTGCCTGCTTCAGAGGAAAATCCCCCAGTTCCCGCTGGAATCCAACCGGATCCATTAGTTTCCGAGGGCGGGCCAATTTAATAGACCCTGCCTCCCTATGGTGAAGCGTCACCCCCAGAAAGTCCAGAGTCACCAGATAGTGATCTTACCATGGCACAAACACCCACACACATTACTTGAATTGATCTGAACTTCCTGTATTGAATATAGAAAGAGATAGAATTTACCATTAGAAATCCATACATTGCTGAGCTTGCAATGCATTGTGCTTTAGAGAAAAATACTGTACTCCCTTCAATGGCATGCAGATATTGAAAAAAAATGAACAAAAACCCTACACATATTTTAATTTCATGTCCATTGATGCAACCATTACTATGCCTATTTTAAAAAATGCAAACTACAGTTTTTGCTGTATTTTTTCTACTAAATGTGATTCCACATGGTAAGGGATGGATTTGAAGACGAGGAATCTGCACACAAAGGTTTATTAAATTCTTCTTAGAAAAACAAATATCAGCACTAACATCTTCTTTATCAAGACAAGTTCACTCATTGATACAGGCAAAAGTTTTCATTTATTTATTACTTCATATGTATATTGCCACCCACTCACCATAGTGACTCAGGGCGGCTTAGAAACAATACATTGCAATACAATACAATATGTTGGCGGGGGCTCAGGGGGAGGGGCGGCAAAGTTTAACGTGCCCTGGCTTCTTCTTCCCCCGACCATTGGTGTGAGCTCAGGGAGGAGCAGCGAAGTTCTCAACATGCCCTAGCTTCTTCTTTCCCAGCCATTGCTGTGGGCTCAGGGGGAGGGGCGGCAAAGTTCAACATGCCCTGGCTTTTTCTTCCCCTGACCATTGGTGTGGGCTCGGAGAGGAGCAGCGAAGTTATCAACATGCCCTAGCTTCTTCTTTCCCAGCCATTGCTGTGGGTTTAGTGGGAGGGGTGGCAAAGTCCTAAACCTGCCATGGCTTCTTCTTCTCCTGGCTGTTGGTGTGGGTTAAGTGTCTTTGCAGGCGCACCCCCCAATAAAGGACTCAGACACTGATAAGAGTGGATAACGGCATTGGGCCACATTTATTGATTCATGCCCTAGTCCGAATTATAAATTTCTATTGGTAATTGACCAATCATAATTCTTAAGGCAAGCAGGCCGAAGTAACACTGGTAAGGTACCACCCAAAATTGCCAACGGCAATTGCTACAATGTATCCATTTGTATCAATTTGTTTGTTGACAACAAACAAATTGTTGACCGTAGTCAATATCTAACTAATGACCCCACCCTCTGACGCGTATCCGTAAAATCACGTGGTGATGCATGCTGTCTAGCTATAGCCATCACCCCGTCGCCTAGTTCGTCGTTGACCGGACAACGTTTAACCAACTTATGCCTGTCTAGTGTTGTCCAGTCAATTGCGAACTTGCCGGATACCTGTGGGTCATAATGTTTACCTTACCAGTGCTACCCGCCCATGTGACCAAAGTCAACAGCAGCAACAGACAAAAACCCCTATGTCAAACCATAGCAACAGTGTGGGATGGGCGAAAAAACCAGGCCCCGGAAGCCAATATGGGTCCCAGCCAAAAATTCCCACCCGGCCCCGAAGCGACCAAAACATCACACTGTTAACTAGGGAGGGGGTGGAGGGGAAAAACTTCTCCGCTCCGTTGCTTCGCAAAATGGCAGCTCGGCTGCCTCGTGGCCACCCCTTTTATAAGGGAGCTGGCCACGCCCCTAACTACCCGGATGCCTTCGTCCAGTGGGGGGCCCCCGCAAAGAGCGCGGTGGCCATTTTGGCACCGCGCTTGCATTGCAGGCGCACCCCCAATAAAGGACTCAGACACTGATAAAAGTGGATAACGGCATTGGGCCACATTTATTGATTCATGCCCTAGTCCGAATTATAAATTTCTATTGGTAATTGACCAATCATAATTCTTAAGGCAAGCAGGCCGAAGTAACACTGGTAAGGTACCACCCAAAATTGCCAACGGCAATTGCTACAATGTATCCATTTGTATCAATTTGTTTGTTGACAACAAACAAATTGTTGACCGTAGTCAATATCTAACTAATGACCCCACCCTCTGACGCGTATCCGTAAAATCACGGGGTGATGCATGCTGTCTAGCTATAGCCATCACCCCGTCGCCTAGTTCGTCGTTGACCGGACAACGTTTAACCAACTTATGCCTGTCTAGTGTTGTCCAGTCAATTGCGAACTTGCCGGATACCTGTGGGTCATAATGTTTACCTTACCAGTGCTACCCGCCACACGGAGGGGCTTCAAAGAAGGCTCGACGCCCCCCCCCAGACCGTCAGCTCGGTCAACAGGCCTGCTCGCCAATCACCCAACAGGAGGTCCATACCTCCTCGCGACAGATGGACCCCATCCCCTGCATACAAGTCATAACTTTGTAGGCTAATAGCGGGGTGACGACTGACCCTCCCCCAAGCCCTGTCGACAAGGAACCGCGCCACTGCCCTATTCACCATGCGTCTAGCGCAGTCAAGGGCCAGGAGGTCAACGCCCCCTCTGTAGGAATGGCGCGGGACCATGTCCGACCAAACAAGGGTTGTGGCGGGCCAGACGTAATGCAGGTAGGCGAGGTCCTTGCAAATCGCATGCTTCAGCGATAAGCCGGTGACCTGGCCCAAATCAATGCCCCCAAGATGTATGATCAGAATGTCAGGCGGGTCAGCATTCTGGCCTGAAAAAAGGAAAGGCAGCAGCTGCCGCCATAACATCCCAGGCTTACCATGCCATGTGAGAATTGCGTATGCACCCAGTCCCAGTCAGGGTCCCCACTCTGTCGCCGCAGCGTAACGCGCTGCCCTGTGCACGTAGCTATGGCCCACCAGCCATACTGTCACCGATGTAATACGACACCCCGGGTCTGTAAGAAAAATGAGGAAAAGAAGGTAAGGTGACTGAATTGGTACTCAAGGCGGAAGTGGGCGCACATAAAACTGAAAACACTGCGAACCCCACCTTCCCATGCTGCGTATGTCAGCCCCGGAGTACCCAAAAGCAGCTGCGGTTGAGGCCGCCCCTATACGGAAGGAATGGGTGCCATAGCGGGCACTTGGGAGGCCCACACTGGCCAGCGCTTTGCCCGTCACCTTCCAAAATTGAAATTTAGTAAGGGGAGACCCATCTTGGTGACAGAAAAACGGGCCATGGTGCGTGCCACGCAGTGCCAGGAACTCCTGTAGGGCACCAACCGGACAGATGTCTGCCAAAGAACACCGTAGCAGTCGCACATCACTGCCTACGCCATGCTGATCCGTCTTAGAGGAGCGTATCCTCAACTGAGCCCAGTCTTTGGCAACACAGACATCCTCGAGTTCCAGTGCCCTACGACTTGCATCCGCCTTAGACAGCATCACAAGCTCGCTGATGCGGAGCGCTCCAAAAAATGCCACCGTTGTGGCTGCATGGAACAGGGCTGCCTCATATGCATCAAAACAGAGGCAAGGCCAGCCCCGGGCCAACTGGGTAAGGACACCTGGGGAAATCGGGTGACGGTCGTCCGGGGAACGCCCGCGCTCGTGCACCCACCCCTCCAAAACATGTCTCACACGGAAGTCAGAGGTGCTGTCCACATGACCCCCCACTTTGGCCATAAAAGCCAACGCTGAAAGCTTAGATGCTATGGTGCGAGGTGCAAGGCCCTGAGAATGCAGGTAAACAATGAACTGCAGAACATGGGTTACCGGGATCGGCCAGGTTCCTGGCAGTTGAAATTGGGTACAGAATGCCCTGAAAGAATTAATTGTGTGGTGATACGCCTTACGCGTGCGTGGCGCTATCAACAGGCCAATCGCCCGGTTCACCTCTCCTTGCCAATGGTCCATATCTCCTCCGGGAGTGGCGAGGGAAATTCCTCCGCATCCGGGGCCAAGGCACGGAACCGGGAGATCTGTAGGCGGGACAAAGCGTCAGCAATATCATTATTAACCCCTTGGACATGCCTGGCCCTGAACAGGACGTTGAGGCGCAGGCTGCGCAACAAAATTGGTGCACTAGGTCCATAACCCTGGGCGATTTAGAAGTCTGTGCCTTGACAATGTGGACCACAGCCGCATTGTCACACCAGAAATGCACGACCGAGTTGGACCACTCCTCGCCCCATAGCATCAAAGCACCCAGGATAGGGGAAAACTCCAGATATGTGCTGGAGCCGCTCGCTGGACCGCATGTCCACAATGGTATCTTTCCCCTGGCGCGGGGCGCGTGGGCGTCATGTACAGAAGCCAAAGCCTCTGGCATGGCTCATCCCACCTCATCTCAGGGTGCAGGGGAATTCGCATACGGAATTCTTCGTCATAAGCCAACCACGACGGGCCCGGAAAGTCAATCATCGCCCGATAGATGTTGTCCAAATACTGGACCATCGGAATTGCCAAATCCGGCCGGGCCCTCAGGTACACCGCCATGTAGATGAGGTAAGCCGGCAGCCAGTTGGCCCATGTACGTGGTGGCTTGCGACGACATGCCTGTTCCTTATCCTTCTCATCCTGCCCCTCCCTCTCTTCCTTGGTGGGCTCCCTATTTAGGAGTGAGAAGATATCTACATACTCCCCCCGCCATATTTTCTCTTTGGTGGCCTGTGCCAAGTGGTCGCCCAGTGGCAAGGAATACCCCACTGTCGGCAAGGCCGAGACAGGCACCACAGAAACTGTGGGCCTCTGGAAAGGGGCTTGGACTAGCACAGTCACCCCCAAAACATTCCCCACAGGGTAGGAAACACCCCCCACCCCAGGGCCCTGGGTGGTAGTTGTCGTCGCCGGGTGGGGCGTCCGTGGCTGGACCGCCGCACCACCCACGCAAGGCCAGGGCCATTGGAACGCCCCCCCCAACATGGCCACATGTGTAGGTGCACTAGTTTGGACCGCATACTCACATGCTGCACCCCCGCGGGCCGCCCCCACCGGGGATTCCGGCCCACTGGGGGCGTCGGAGCTCACGACCACCGTTGAGCTCGTCACTGGGGCCTGACCCGCATTGGTCTGTTGGCTGGGGAGCTGCGAGGCAGTGGCCAAAGACGCACCACGCGCCTCAAGCAGCTCGACCCGTCCTGTCGCCTGCCGCTGCCAAGCAGACGACGCTTCAAAATGAACCCCAAAGGGAGCCCCAGCGTGGCTGGCCCGAGCCAGGGAAGCCTCAAGGGCCGCAACGCGGGTCAGTAAGGCCTCCACACTGACGAGGGGCCAAGGGCCGGCCGGCCCGCCTGCTACAGGCGTGGGTACAGGCCCTTGTACTCCGGGGCCCGAATAAGGCCATGACCCCACACCCAGGCCCGGTAGGGCCGATGTAGGCACCTGCCAGGGAAGGGGACCACACCACCCCCCAAGGCTGGAAGGCCCCGGGGTGAGCTGGGCCCCTATAGAAGAAGGAGAAGCACCAGGAGCGGTGTCCACCGCTTGCAGGCCGTGGGCCGCAGCCCTTGCTGGACCCATGCTTGGGTCCCCCGCCTCCGGCCAAGTGGGAATATACCCCATCCCACCGATCCCGGTGGGTGCAGGCAAAGGCGGCAGCTGGGGAGGCGCAGCAGCGGTCCTCCGACCCGGATTGCGCCTCCGAACCGCGCGAGCCGCGCTCGCGGCCGCCTTCTTCTTCGAAGGCATCTCAGTCCAACCTATGGGAAGCCGAAGGAAGAAAATCAGCAGCCAAAAGGCTTCCCAGTCAAGGCAAAAGCCACGGAGGTAAGAGGGAAAAACTTCTCCGCTCCGTCGCTTCGCAAAATTGCAGCTCGGCTGCCTCGTGGCCACCCCTTTTATAAGGGAGCTGGCCACGCCCCTAACTACCCGGATGCCTTCGTCCAGTGGGGGGGGGCCGCAAAGAGCGCGGCGGCCATTTTGGTGCCGCGCTTGCATTGTCTCTGTCACCATTCATACCTTTTCCAATTTGCTGGATATTCCCCTTGTCATGACTTCATTTCTTGTAAATCAAAGTTGAACAGTATTTGATTATCTCTCTGTGTAGTGGAAGGCATTTTGCAGCAGGAGATGCTGAGGAAAGCTTTATAGGATTTATTCATCTTTTTTGCTTCCTTGGCTAGCAGTTTATTTCTAGCACTGGCTCTATAATAAGTGAGGGCTATATTTCTCTGTTACTGTTCTCACACATCTTAAAAAAGAAGTGTGATGCCTCATCTCCAAGATTAGCCTAGTGCAACCTGGCAAAACAATTTTCTCTCAGGACTGAAGGCTGTTCCACACAGTTTGTAGAGGGAAAGTCAGCATCACTGTTTGACACATACAAGTGACACCAGACATAGTGACACAATTTTTTTTAGGAAGCAAAGGATGAATTAGAAGTTTGTCTGGTTTATATTTTGTTCATTTCCAAAATGTGTATCATTCTTCATAAATTTGGTAGGAGATAAACAAACTGTGAGCTTTTAAAAACATCAGTGCAGGAAATATTCAAAGTGACTGATGTGTCCATCCTGGCCATGAGATTTGAGTTTTCAGCTTTTAACAGTATTAGTTTGAATCCCTTCTTATTTAACCATACTTGCAGTGAAAAATTAAGGTAATTACCTCTTTTTTCATTTCACATATCTTATCATTAACAGATAATTGGACAATAAGCATAATACAAGTTTTTCTGCATTTGGGAAACCTGCACCTAATTTGGTTGGAATCATTATTGAGAATTTCATTTCATTTATTATTTTCCCCCACAGTATTGTAAATAATTTGAGTTTTTAATAAATACTAGCAGAGGTTGCCCTGCATTGCCGGGCTGTTTTAAATGGTGTTCGAAAGTTTTTGTTGTTGTTGTTAATGTTTGTAAAGAAAAGGTTAGTCTATAATTGAAATTTTTAAAATTTTTATTTATCCAAATTTCTTTGGTGGCCTGCTATAAACAGTGATGAGTTTTGTTTGGTGTTTTGGTTTTGTGGATGAAAAAAAGAATAAAGGATGATATACTTTTTCCCAAAAAAATTATTTAACCCAATAATTTTTAGTATGTATTTTTTAAAAAATTGTTGTACCGTAGGTAATAATTTTAAAAATGTGAAAGTACATGGTTTTCACAATAAATGTTTTTAAACTGTGTATTGATGTTTTTGTTTTTTATTTCAGTAAAAATTCAGTACAGGATTTTTGAATAGTTTTTATTTTATTTTATTGACATCTGTTTTTGATTTGTGTAAAATTGTGATTTTGTGTTATTTGTTTTTACTTGTTTTTACTCTTGGGGCCTTTTGTGTGGGGCTGTTGTGTCTTTTTGAATTGATTTTACTATTGTGGGCAGCAAGTGGTGCTGGTAGGGGTTACCTTGTATTTTGACTGTTTTTTTTTCTTGTGGCCTCTGGGTGGAGCTTCTTCCAGTAAGTAGTCTCTTTCTTTATTCATTTCTTTTCCAGTAGTTGTTGCGTGAGGTCGTGTGGTGGTGAGTTCACTGTTTTTCTTTATTTGGGGTGGTGGTGGTGGTGGTGGTGGTTGGATTTTGTGGTGTTTGGCTGGGTGCTGGGTGTGTTTGGAAATGTTTGTTGTTGTTTACTTTGTATTGTTTTTTGGTGTTATTTTTGTTTGTTTTTGTGTATTTTTGGATGTTTTTGATTGTTTGTTTTTGTGTTTTTTGGTGTCCTACGGGGGATCCCCTCTCTGCCGTCTCCCCTGGCTCTGGAAGGCTTGGGGGGGCAGACCCCTTTTGTCTCCCCAAACCTTCCAGACTCATGGGACCCAGGAGAAGGGATCGAATCCAGGCCACCCTCTGATATTAAAAGGGAAATCTCAATTGGGGTTTCCCCTTTAATATCAGTGGGGGGGTTGTGATCCCCCTCTCCGCTTGCTTCCTTGGGTTTGGGAGGGTTGGGTGGACTAAAGGTGTCTGTCTCCCCCACCCTTCCAGACCCAGGAGAGCCATCGGAGAGGGGGATTTTCCCCCCTAACTCCGTTTTTAAAGAGAAGTAACCGCTTGGTTTCTTCTCTTTAATATGGGGCATGTGTGTGTGTGTGTGGGGAAGGGAATCCCCTCTCTGCCAGGTCCCCTGGGGTCAGGAGGGTTGGGGAGACAGACTCCTTTGGTCCCCCCAAACCTTCCAGACTCATGGGACCCAGGAGAGGGGATCGAATCCAGGCCCCCCTCTGATATTAAAAGGGAAATCTCAATTGGGGTTTCCCCTTTAATATCAGTGGGGGGGTTGTGATCCCCCTCTCCGCTTGCTTCCTTGGGTTTGGGAGGGTTGGGTGGACTAAAGGTGTCTGTCTCCCCCACCCTTCCAGACCCAGGAGAGCCATCGGAGAGGGGGATTTTCCCCCCCAACTCCGTTTTTAAAGAGAAGTAACCGCTTGGTTTCTTCTCTTTAATATGGGGCATGTGTGTGTGTGTGTGGAGAAGGGAATCCCCTCTCTGCCAAGTCCCCTGGGGTCAGGAGGGTTGGGGAGACAGACTCCTTTGGTCCCCCCAAACCTTCCAGACTCATGGGACCCAGGAGAGGGGATCGAATCCAGGCCTCCCTCTGATATTAAAAGGGAAATCTCAATTGGGGTTTCCCCTTTAATATCAGTGGGGGGGTTGTGATCCCCCTCTCCGCTGGCTTCCTTGGGTTTGGGAGGGTTGGGTGTACAAAAGGTGTCTGTCTCCCCCACCCTTCCAGACCCAGGAGAGCCATCGGAGAGGGGGATTCCCCCCCCCCAACTTGGTTTTTAAAGTGAAGTAACCGCTTGGTTTCTTCTCTTTAATATGGGGCATGTGTGTGTGGGGGGAAGGGAATCCCCTCTCTGCCAGGTCCCCTGGAGTCAGGAGGGTTGGGGAGACAGACTCCTTTGTTCCCCCCCCCAACCCTCCCAACCCCAGGGGAGCCAGTAGAGAGGGGGAGCACAACACCCCCCTCCCAGTGATATTAAAGAGGAAACCCCAATCGGGAGCTTTAGGCGCCATTGGGGAGGGGGGCTTTGGTTCCCGTGGCTTGGCGGACTTGGTCTCCTGGTGTTTTTGTTTTTGTTTTATTTTTGGGGCACCAACTTCATCAGCATTCTGCGCACTCATGGTGCGCAGGATGCTGGGGCTTGTAGTTATGGGTTGGTGCTTTGTGTTTGTGCTGCGTTTTTTTAAAATGGTTTTCTTTTGATTGGCTGCAGCGCATTTCCGAATGCTGCACCGTGCGAGAGCCTCTCAGCCTGATTGGCTCTGCTGCGGCGCAAGGAATGTTGGGAAGTGAAGTTGTTTCCCTTTTTCGCATTTGTGGGGCTGTTGCCTCACTGCCGGTTTTCTCAATCCTTCATTGACCTGCGGACCCAGATCGGCCATGTGCAGGAAGGGTGAGTGCAGGTAAGTAGGGCAAGGCATAGCAACCTATAGCCAGTTCCAACGGTTAACCCTTGGTTTTATAAGTTAAGATTACAAAGGGGAAAATGACACTGACAAGCAACCAGTGAAGATGATAGTGACAGGCATTGCACTGATATGTGTAAAGTGGTCTTAGGGCTCCTTCATTAGGTCAAATAATGTTTTGAAGAAGAGGAGAACACCCTATTTTGAGCCCTGTGAGAGTATTTGCAACGGATAGTTAACAACTGCAATGGAAAAATATCATGCAGGGAAATATGTAAATACCTTTCATTTCTTCTCTGTGCTAGATTATCTCCTAAAGAAACTTGTTTGTTTGTTTGTTTGTTAGCAGAAATTAATCACTTGTAGTTTATCTTATCAGCCACTGATAATTCAGCAAATGTTTATGCTCTGACTTCTGAAATGCATCAGATCCAGTAGGTGAACAGTTAGAGGCAGATGATTCAATAATTTTGACTAGTGATCAATCAGAACCTTTTAAAAGAGTGTATCATCTGGACTAATCTGGTTTATTGAGACATGAGGGCTTAATTGGTATTAAGGACATGAGGAAATGTTATTAATTGAATTTCTCACTCATTTGCCTCCATGGTATTGAAATGCACTTCCATAGGTTTCTAAATACAAGTGGATGAGATAAATTCCAGCGAGAGGTAATGGCTGCATCACTATATCTCATTGGGATGCATGGCTGAAGGAGAGTTCTGAACCTGAGTCTCCATAGTCTTTGTTTGCCAAGTTCTCCCAGTTGCCTGGTGATCCTTAGATAATTTGTTCATTGCTTTGTCTCTTGGCAAAATACAACACCAACAGTTCCACTTGCAGCATCCGAATCTGCACTAGACACCCTCTTATTACAACTTCAAGAATAGCTACTAATACCAAAATACTTGAAAGATTGCTTAAGTAGGGAGAAAAAGAAATTTTGATTCAACAGTTTATACAAAATTATTATTTTACACATCCAGAGGCTCATTGAGAAGACAAATAATTTTGAGAATTTACACATCTGTCAGACTGATATGGTATTTTGAAGAAGCAAAGGAAGCCCAATGTTTTGCATATGTTTTTAAAAATGGAATTTTCTCAAAACCCACAACCACATTTTACTGAAAGAGGGCAAATGTGCATGATAAATATTAATAATAATTGAGAGCTGTCAAGTCAATTTTGACTTAGAGTGACATTTTCTAGATTGTTCTAGGTTGAGATCACAAGTGGTTTACCTTTCCCTCCTTCTGGGTGTGCTTTTGGACTGTGCAGCTTGCTCCAAGCCATACAGTTTGGCACTTGTGAGAAACTGAACTCCCATCCCCTGGCTCTGCAGCTGGTTATCTAATTCACTGAGCTAGTAAGTAAAATTGTATAAATAAATAGGATGATTTTTTTAATGCCATATGAAAACAAGTCAGAATGAACATGCCACTGGGCTTTGGAAGGCAATGTAAATGTGCAGAGAACTGTCCAAACCCTAAGTTCAAGGTCAATATAATTCTGCAGTGTACAAGGGCCTGGTGTCAAGGAGGTGCACTGGATACCCAAACCCACTGAAGGCTATACTGCTTCACAGAGTTCTGTTTTGCACCACAGGAGCTGGACAATTTTTCAAAGTAGAGGGGGGGGGATGAAAGAGGATAAGAGAGATGATTTTAAAGGATTTCTCTTGTTGGTTTTCAATAGAGCCTCTGGTTGCAAAAAATAGGGGACAAAAAACAAACAAACAAAAAACCCTATATTCTTTCATTAGAATACCTGTTCTGATAGAGCAGGGATTTTTACCCTGTGGCAGATATGGCCCACAGTGCCATTTCATGTGGCCTCCCACCAGGAAGTGCCTTGTGATTGAGGAAGGGCAAAATGGCCATCCAGCTCCCAAAGAGTCTGAGGGAACATGACCCAGCCCCCAGCTTCAAAAGGTTGCGAACTTCTGTGATAGAGTATGACAAATAATTAACTTCTCTGAGCATCCACTCCCATCCTCCTCCTTTCTTTATAGTTGCAAAGATCCCAGGGAAAACCTTTGCCAACCTGAGTGGCTTAGCATCCCGCTCTTGCCACATAAGCAAGCTTTGCTACTCTATATTATCATCTCAGTGATATAGAAAGACCCTCATATACAGCTATGCACACCTCTGCAGCCATCATTTAATGTTGACTCAATTGTTTGTGTGATCACTGCTCAAGATTTATTGACTCTCCTTTTATAACCTTAGAATAAAACAGAGCATAGCAATGTGGGCACAGTATTTATTGCAGCCCACTCATGTTCATTGTCAGGCCTGAGAACACTAAGCAGGTCTATTCAGAACGTTATAGAGAAACTGTGTGTGTGCCAGTCTGTTCAGATCTTGCAATGCATGCACACAGGTTAGATCTTGCAATGAATACACACAATTGGCAGGTACTTTTATGTTTGCTCTGGGTGTGTGTGCTTTGCTTCACGAAAGGAAAAGATTACAGTTTTCTGCAGAGACATTTAGCAGAACTTTGGGAAACCATGATCTTCTTCTCATGCTTGGTTTGGGGTTAAAAATTCACATCAGTGAAGCTTAGACTATCTCAGTGAGTTGAAATGACCGGTTTAATGGAAAGCAACTACTTCTGTTAGATTTTTTTCCGCAATGGTAAAAAGTATAATTGTTTAAGTTACATGTCCAGATGTCATGAATGCATCTCCTGTGTAATGTTTACACAGCATGTGCACATTCTGCAGTCACAGATTCCCTCATTCTCTTACCTCTACCTCCATTCAATATCTAATTCTGGTTGTTGATGGTGATGATATTTGCTTTTACTGGACAAAATCCATCCTTGGTGCATGTGTTAGTATAAGTGTGGCCAAAATGCTATGAGTTGCACCTATTAGAGTAATGCAAATGGCATAACTGTTTAAGGGAAATTGCTTATTATCTCTAGTGTACTGAGTCACACAATAAGACATGTGTCACATCATGTTTATGCTGGTTTCTTAATCTGAAGAAGTCTGGCCATATCAGTAAAAATGCTAGTAACACAGTTCTGCAAAAAAATCAGCTGCAGAGGATATTTTTAGTAAATTTTATATTTTCTAGTGTGCTGAATCCAAAAATGACCTTGATTTCCCCACATCATATACAGTTTTTAAAACAAAATATGAGGGTTTTGAATTTAAAAAAGTATAAGAGTGATGAGAAAATCACTATTTTATTACAATGAACTAAACATATTATTTGTAATAATTAAACAAACAATTTCTTCATAATATATACTTAACATTCCATGTTCACTCTTTTTGTCTGTGAAACCTTTTCTTCTTCTCTTTTATGCACCTCCGAACACACTTTCTCTTTCCATTTTCTGTTTCCCTTTTTGAGCATCCAACAGTAGTCAGCTAGCATATTGATGTTCCATCTTCCTTGTTAGCATCTCTCAATATCACGGACATCTTGGTGAAATCTTTCACCCTGCTCTTCACTGTAGGCTCCCAAGTTTTTAGGAAAATATTTGACATGGAGTGTAATAAATGAACTTTTAAACTCATCTTGCATCCTTGAGCTTTATACACATTCAACATGTGTTGTACAATTGTTTTGTAGTGAGGAGCTTCAGTATTCCCTGAAAACTTGTGAACTACATCTTTGAAAGAGTCCCACACTTCCTTTTCTTTTTCTCCCATTGTTTCTAAAAAGAGGGGATCAGATAACAGTTTTTGTATGTTGGGGCTAGTAAAAACTCCCTCTTTCAACTTGGCTTCAGGCAATTTTGGGAACTTGGAACACAGATATCAGAATCATTCCCCATCTGTTGGCAGTGATTTAACAAACTGCTTCATAAGCCCTAATTTAATATGATGAGGTGGAACTTTTCTGTTGGAACCAAGGTTGTATTAATGACATTTTTTCCACCAGGGATTAAGGTGTTTTGAAGTGGCCAGTCAGTTTTTGTTCTATTGAGGTCTCTGGCTCGACTGTCCCACAAACATAGAAAGCTTCAAATAATATTGCAGCTGACTCTATAAACCTTTGTTGCTACCTGAAAACCTATTTATATTCATCCAGGCTTTTCCTTGAATTTTTCATTCAGTTCTATAAATTGCTTCTTCTTTATTTTTATATACATACCATACATTTTTGTTTCTTCTTCTTCTTTTATCTTTATTACAGAAATTTACCCCAGACTTCATGTTTTATCTTGGTTTGTCAGGATTATGAGCTACTTTTAAGTTGTTTATAATGAAAAAATGTTTTCTAAACATTACAGACATGTAACAAAAAATCTTCACATATTCATGGATACTTTCCCAGTGTGTTTTATAAAACAGTTGTATGTGTAAGATGCAGTCATAAATACACAATGATTCTTAGCTTCCCATTTTATAGAATTCTGTGTCTGTGTATTGCAGGGGTAGGGACAGGACACAAACTTTTACATAAATCTACTTTTGAAGAGTTTTGATTAGAAAGATAAGATAAGATAAATCTTTTTTGTCATTGTCCCCTTGCAGGAACAACAAAATTTCTCAGTTGCTATATATCAACTCGAATGAGGCATACCCCTTAATTTAAAACTGCTCCAGAAACACCAATTAAGATAGTACCATACAGTAGAATTTTAAAATTTAAAAACTTCAAAACTTCAAAACTTTAACATTTCAAAATTCTAAAATCCTAAAAATTAAAAATCTAAAAAAAATTAAATTTTAAAATAAGATAAGATGACTTCAGAGTCCAGAGTTTCCATTTAAGGCCAAAATTGCTCTGGAGAAGAAATTGTTCTTGAGATGGCTCATTTTTACCTTCATTGTTCTATATCTCTGTCCCAATGGCAGAAGCTCAAAGAAGCAGTGGCCAGGATGTGATGGGTCTCCTACTATATCTAATGCTTTTCTGTGGCACCTGATGGTGTAAATTTGTTCTAAAGGGGAGGGTGGACAGCCGATGATACTCTCTGCTATTTTAATAATTCTGTGCAACATTATCCTATCCCGATGAGTACTACTCTCAAACCACACACATAAGCCATAAGTGAGCATGCTCTCAATAGCGCAGCGATAGAAGGCAAGTAGCAGCTTTTGTGGAAGATGGTTTTTCCTTAGAATTCTCAAAAAATACAGTCTCTGCTGCGCCTTCTTCGCAAGCCCCCTTGTGTTGGCACTCCAGGACAGAGCCTCCTGTATCTCCATGCCCAGAAATCTGAACGTTGCTACCCTCTCCACACAGGTTCAATCAATCAAAAGTGGCTGGACATCAGTTCTCTGCCTCCTAAAATCCACCACAAGCTCCTTTGTTTTCTTTATGTTGAGGAGCAGATTATTGGTTCTACACCACTTTGTCAACCGCTCCACCTCATCTCTATAGGCCGTCTCGCCCTCCTTATCAGAGATGAGTCTGATCACATTTGTGTCATCTGCAAATTTGACAATCCTATTGCTAGTGTGGACAGAGACACAGTCAAAAGTATAGATAATATAAAGGAGCAGGCTAAGCACACATCTGCGTGGTGTTCCTCTTCCTTGGAATAAGAATTTAATTTTAGGGAAAATCAATATCTGAGTTTCAAGCAGGAAGAAAGCACAAGATAATGAAATTACCAGATCCCATCTACTGCAGAAAGAGGAAAATATTTATCAAGTAAATAATTCATATTATTGTTCACTTATTTACAGCAAGGAGAATGATCATCCTTCTTTCTGTTTTAAAAGCATTGCTGTATTGGTATTCTGTGGAAAGGAAAAAAAAACTCATCCTGAGTGGACAGCTCAGTGTGACACTTGGTACTGCACAATATTCGCTGAGTGTAAGATGATTCATTTCATAGAATCGTAAAATAGGTAGTGGCCCTATAGGGTATCTATTCCAATGTTCTGTTCATTCAGAGCCAGAACATCTCTGACAGATGGTTATCCACTCTGTCCTTGAAGGCCTTCTGGAAGTTTTGTATCTTTTGGTCTGTTGATTCCATTGTCCACTTGGCTCTATTATAGAATCATTTTAAATGCTAAACCTATCTTTAGATATATCAATCAATCAATCGATTGATTTTTATCTTTAGCTATATAGACACCTCTGGTAACACCCCTGATAGTAAGCATCTTTGAACAATTTTGTTTTGACTGATTTCTTAACTGAGAGGGAAAGAATCCAAGAAAACTCTGATGGAAATTTGTTCCAGAATTATGGGGCACAACTGAGAAAGTATGGTTTCTGGTATTAAATATTTTGTCTTCATAAGATGTTATTGCTTTTAACATCATGGACTTTGTGGAGCAGCTGTTTTGTAGGATTGAAATTCCATCAGGTAATGAGGTCTTAAACTGTCAAGTGTTTCATATGTTGATGACAAGCACTTTTTATGGTAATTAACATGTTAGCTTTGCAGTCACCTTGTTGCTAATTATATCTAGGTCAGTTCCATCTCTCAAATAAAAGGAGGAACCTCACAAATGATTCCATTATTCTCTCATCAAAAAAATCTCAATTTGGTTGCACATTGAATGGAAGTTTCAGTTTTAACCCAGGTTCAACAATTGTTTTAACTGAAACCAAAGCATACCTGTATGTTACTTGATTTGACTTGAACCAAGCCCTGATACTCAACGAAACTTGTAAGGATAGTTGCTTTAGCTGAAGTAATCAAATTTTGAAAATAATAGTTTTATGGAGTTTTCCAAGGTGTGCCTCGACACTCAAAGTGGTAAAAGAGGAAGTAAAGAGGAAATAAAGAGAGATGGAGATTTGGGAGAACAGCTTGTAGAGTTTGGATTGCTGTTCCAAAAAAGAACACGATTATCCCACCGCTCGCCAGCGCTCCCTGCTCTACCAGAGCCCACGCCACCGGCTCTGGGATTGCGAGCAGGTGGGAGCCGCCAACGCTGCCTCTGCCCCTCGGCCCCGGTCTGCCCGAGGGGCAGAAAAGGAGCCGTCAACGCCACCGCTCGCCACCGCTCGCCACCGCTCGCCACCGCTCCCTGCTCTACCAGAGCCCACACCACCAGCTCTGGGATTGCGAGCAGGTGGGAGCTGCCGATGCTGCCTCTGCCCCTCTGCCCCGGTCCGCCCGAGGGGCAGAAAAGGAGTCGCTGCTGACACCACTCACCAGCAGCAGGCCAGAGGGGAATATGTGGCATCTGACGGTCATTCCACTGCCCACAAAGGTAACCCTCACCCCCATCTTAGCTGGAGCTCTAAAGGCAGCTGGGCATTGTCGCTGCCCGAGAGCTCTACAGACAGAATGGAGAGGCTTTGGGCCTAATGACTGCCTTTTCACCTTCTTACCGGGCCCTGCTTCAGCTGGAGTGCAGCTGTGGCCCTACTGTATTTTATTGTATTTTATGCTTGTTGAATTGTTTATGCACATTTTTGTATTATTGTATATCTAGCTTGTACTTTGATGATGTACATTGATGTATATTGATTGTATTGTTTATATTTCTGTATTGTGCTTTTGTATTACTACATTGGGAACTGCTCTGAGTCGCCCGTTGGGCTGAGATAGAGCGGTACATAAATCAAAATAATAATAATAATAATAATAATAATAATAATAATAATAATAATAATAATAATAATAATAATAATAATAATAATAATAATAATAATAATAATAATAATAATAATAATAATAATAATAATAATAATAATAATAATAATAATAATAATAATAATAATAATAATAATAATAATAATAATATCTTCCAAGCACTTTTTGTGGATAACAGGAATGGAAATTTCATATAACATAGATGTAACCCACACTAAGGGACTGTAGTGGCTCAAGTGGTTAGGATGCTGAACTCAAAGACTGGAAGGATGGAGTTTGATTCCTGAGTACTGCACGATGGAGTGAGTTCCCGTCTCTGTCCCTGCTCCTGCCAACCTAGCAGTTCAAAACCAAGAAATTGCAAGTAGATAATAGGGAACACTTCAGTGGGAAGGTAAACAGTGTTCTATGAGCTCCGGTGTCTAGTCATGCCTGTCATATGACCATGGAAACATCTGCAGATGCAGACAGTGCTGGCTCTTTGGCTATAAACAGAGATGAGCACTGAACCCTAGAGTCGGATATGACTGGCTTTTGAGCAAGGGTGACCTTGACCACTAATAAAATTTTATAAGTAAAAGTCTACTTATGTAAGCTGCCTTTGGTCATCCAAGGATGAGGAAGGTGGAGTAGAAATGATGTAAATAAATAAATAAATAAGGAGCAGGGATGCCCGGCTTCACCTGGGGATTGTTTTTTGGGGGTGGGGGTGGCTCACCTCCAGGAGTGGTGTGGTCTCCTTGGGTAGCGTCGCTGGCGCAGTCCTTGTGCTGCTGCCTGGCAGTGTCCCTTTGGTTGGCAGGCCCGCCACTGCCCAGGACATTGCCTCACCCATTGCTTTGTTGGTGTCTCTGCCGCTGCCAGACCTGCCACTCCAGGAGTGCAGCGGTGGTCATAGCGGCCCTGTCCCTCACCTTCTTGGGCAGTTGTGTCACCTCAGCAGTGCCATTCCCACCGGTGCATGGGCTAGCATGTTGGCCCCAACTCACGGGTACTCACAGCCTTCATCTGGGCTGCGAATGTGGCCCCTCTGCCTCCACTGCTGCTGCTGTGGTTGTGGTTGGTGTCAGTGGGGGCCGCCGACTCCCTGAAGGCAGCAGTGTCCAGCACTCCAGTGGCATGGCATTCCTGGTGCCCGTTTGTGTGGCAGAAAGTCCAGGCCGGCTGCTGGGCAATGCTGTGTGCACATGGTGGCTGTTGGTGTGGCAGCCATGCAGCCATTGCCCCTCCCCTCCCATGCTCATTACATGCTTTCCAATTGGTCATGGTGTGCAGTGTTGAATGCTGGGATGTTTAGTGTTTTTTCCTAATTTGTGCCCCCCCCCCACAAGCTTGACCAGACCCAGATTGTGCTGTTCTCGCATGTGCAAGGTATGCGTGTGCCAAATTGCAATGGGATATGTACCAGGGTGTGGATTCCTATAGAGCACATGCATACCCACACCTCTGCTTTATGTATATATAGATTCACCATTTTTGAGTGGAAGGGACATTTTCAAATGTAGTAGAGTTGTCGTACTATTCCTTCTGATTTTAGAGTGGAGGCAATTTATGAGAACAGAGCATATTTTACAAGATATTAAGAAATCTGCAAAACTTTAGAACAGGTATAAATTCTAGAGAGTTAGATTGACTGAAAATCAATTAAATACCTGTTGTTTTCATTTAGTTGTTGTTATATGCTGGCAAGTTGTATTCAATTTACAATAACCTCAGTAGGGTTTCCATAGAAGGTGGTCTTATCAAAGTCACCATACCGTAGTGATTTTCCAAAGCCACGTAGGGATTTGAACCCAGTTCTCATGAGTCCTAGGCTGTCACTCGATCTACTACACCACATTTTGCTTTTAATTTTTAAAGCATTATAAACAGACAAATCTCTACATTATCCCTCCACCCTTGGGATTCATAAACAGTATACAATGATTGTTTTCTACAATTGCCGTATATAGCCATTCACCTCCAAAAGAATGATATGTATTGTTCTGGCTTTATCCCTTTGCCTATCACTAATACATTATCCAAGAATCCTCCCAATAACTCTCTGAAATAATTTGTTTCACTAATCACTTTTAAGCCTTTATTACACATGTTAACTTATCATTACTTTCTGTATTCTATACCTCTTTAAACTAGTCATCAAGTTCAAAATCAAAATCTACTTTCAATTATTTGGTTATATTCAGTCTTCCTATTATAACTAATATTGCAAACATTTTTTTTATTTTGCCATTTCCTGTAACCCCCCCCCCCCCAAGTGAAGAGACGGACACATATCATGGGTTCAAACATGGGCCACTTTATTAAGCCAAAATAATTTGTTGCAAACTATTGCACTGGGGACTAAGTAGTGCAGGTGCATGATAATAATTCAGGTCAATACCAGAGAATGTGGATCCCAAATAATAGGGACAGCAGAAAAGTTCTGCAGGCATGCCAGCACTGTGCCCAACAGTGGGACCAAGTGTTATGACCAGGAAGCTGGCAAAGCTTCCTGACCAGCTGTCCCAGGTCTGCGGCTATTCAACAGCTGTGAGACACCCCAAGTGGTAGTGCTGTCTGAGGTCCCAAATTACCTGAGACCCCAACCAAATAATTAAACAGGCCATTCTGATTAACATCACCTGCACTACCCACCAAAGTGACCAGAATAACCTCCAGTGAAAACTCAACCTGCAGCAACAGTATGGGATGGGTGAAAAAAACACAACTCCAAGAGCCAAACAGGGGCTATGCAAAAATTCCCATCCAACCCCAAAGTGACTGAATATCACACTGCTACTGAGGGAGGGAGGGTGGGATTTGTTTCTCCAATGCCAAGCAGTTCAAGAGGGCATGACAGGAAGTAACCACCACCTATCAAGTCTTCTCGGCTCCTCCCTATCACACCAGGCAGGCAGGCCTGCAAGATCACGGCCATCTCTTCCCAGGGGAAGCAGGCAAAGCCAGCATAGGGGGTATTTACCCCCAGTGCTGGTCCATTCTATCTGCATGCTTCCAAAATTATTTATTAGTTTCAAGTCACAAGATTTTTTAAAAAAATAGATAGATAGATAGATAGATAGATAGATAGATAGATAGATGGATGGATGGATGGATGGATGGATGGATGGATGGATGGATGGATGGATAGATAGATAGATAGATAGATAGATAGATAGATAGATAGATAGATAGATAGATAGATAGATAGATAGATAGATAGATAGATACTTTCTTGTAATCTTATCAGGTAGGCTGGAATGTTCTGATATATTTTGTTGCCATCTCTGAAAATAAAATAAGTAGATGTTTTTCTTACTGTTTTGAATGGTCCTGGCAAAATCCTAGCAAGTGTCAACAAAAGTCAGAATCACCATGATTGTGTATAATTTTTCAATTCACCTTACAGGAGCTTGAAATTCAATTCTCCTTAGATCCATAAATATTGTTACAAATCAAGTCATAATAAGCATGGGAAGTTCATGTTAGGAATACAAAACTGCAGTGATCTGACTGCACCGTTGTGAAAACAAAGTGAGTGAAGGATGACTATTTGAGGGGGGGGGAGCTGGAAAGGAAGCCAATTTAGATGCCTAGCTGTACCCATCCTATTAATCAGAACCTCTCAGCTTGAACTGCCAGTTCATATTACAGTACATTTTTCATTTATTCTCTAGCTCTCCAACTCTAGTTCTGCTGTCTTTCATGCTTTTATTGCATTCCCTCATAATCTGTTGGCAGTGAAAAGAATAACTTCTTGGAATGTATTTACCTGGAGAATTATAGGTCATGGGGCTTTGGCCAGGAATGACTGCAGATATTTGGGAAGGTTTCCAAGCTTCCTATTCAGTGGGTTTTGGGGTGCCTTTCCAGTTCTTATGATGAAAGCTGCCAATTTTAGTTTATGGAGCAGCTAATCTTTCTCAAGAGTATGAGATAGAGTGAGGCTGCAATATTCTTTATACTTTACTTCAAGCCAACTGGAATGATTACTGCAAACTCCTTTCTCTATAGTTCACAGCTTTGGAAGAAAAAGAAGGGGGGCTTCAGCTTCTGCATTTCTCACTAGAAAAACCTGAAAGAAGATGAAATGTCACAACAGACCAACAGAGATTTTTGTCTCCACATCTAGACAAAGCTAAGACAAGTGGCAGGAGACACAAAATTGATCTGTATTGTGTCTCTCAACTGTCCTAAGCTTAATACAACAATTCATCTTTCTGCTTATGTAAATGATTTGGAGGGAGGGAACCCTCGTGTCTGTGATGTCCAATGATACCTCTAGGAAAGTTAGAATGAAATGCAAAAATCTGGACACTAAGTCGATGCAGAACAACATATATTCCAAATTAAGATTATTATTGTGGCATAAACGTTCCCAGATATTGTATGTATGAAGCATTTCCTAAATGCATGTGCTTGTATGGATATGGTTGTGAAGATGTGGAAAGGAATTTGGTCAGAGAGAAGTCAAATGAGGGGAAAAAGAATGTAGTGGCAGTGTGTTGTGTCCAAGTGTTATTGATTAAAATCACTATTAGTGCCGTAAAGTCTACGGCGGAATAGCACACCTTTTGCAAAGGCGCCAATTTCAAACTACTGTCAAAATAGCTGATTCATCAGTACAAACTTCCCGCTTCTCCAGAAGCACACCGAAATGTATCCACCTGTGTTACTGCCATTCTCACTGTATATAAGCTGCCACCTTGTACATGTTCCCCAGTCCATTATCTCTAAGTTGAATAATAAATCACTTGTGTTTGACCCAATCCTTCTGGTCAGAATACTTCTTAAGCGCCAGACTCAACACAGTGGTAATCTACAAATCCTGGCAATGAATATTGGATATCCATTTGGAAGCATAAACTTCACAAAATATATTGCATATTTGAAAATGTCAAAGTATTATAAGAGTGTTTTATAAGAGTATTTTTCTTCCACTGTTTAAGATGGCTGCTCCTCAAGAAATGATTAAATGGATACCTGAGGTATTAGATAAGAAATGTGAAATAGTGCTGATAACATGATTTTTTTTAAAAAAACTATTTGTTTATATGATTCTATTTAAATATGGTTATTTGAGGTTATTTATCTTTTTTGTTAATTTTGTAATGCCTGTAAGCCACTCAGAGTGTCCTAGCATCAATTGGTTGAGATATAATGTTGAGATATAAGTCAAACAAGCAATGAAAGAAACAAATGAACAAGCAAACAAACAAACAAGATTCAAAAGGGACGTGTGGCTCATTGGGAATTGCATCTAGCCTTCTAGTTAAAAACCCCTCTCTTCTTCCTTAAAAATAACTTCCCTTTAAGACATTTTTAAAACATCCACTTCCATTTTTGGAGCTTTTCTTCTTGTGCAGTTTTGTATTTAAAAAAAAAAAAGAATTCTAGTTGAGTGTTCATTAAAAGCTACTCACCAGAGGCTTGCATTGTGAACATCAGCTAAAATGGGAAACATTGAACTCCATCCCTAGTAGAAAGTAACACTGTACTTCCCACACACACACACACACAAAAAGTATGAATAAGGAAGAGAAAAGGCACTGGATCAAGCTAGTTAAGGTACATCGTAAGAATAATGGGGAAAACATTGATAATGTCAGTACAGAACCCATACTTTTAAGGAAAAGCAAATATTTCATGTCAAAGAGTTGACATGATGAGGTATCAAAGTCTAACATAGTGCAGCAATTCCAAGACAGAAAAGAAAGGAATGTTACACTACAAAAAGTATACCAGTATATCTGCTTTGAGAAGAACTTATTTCATTGCTTTGTTGTTGTTACTGTTAAAATATCTCCAAGAAAAGAAGCCATGAGATACAAATAAACCAGTAGAAAAGATGAGTGTTTCTTAGTAATGATGATACTGAGCAAAAATCTCCATTTGTTTTATATTGGCAGTCTTCCCTTGATTTCCGTAAATGCATATTGATACTTGCGAGAACTTCCATTCTGGGGGCACTAAACTTGAAAATGTATCAAGGACAATTCAAAAACAGATGTCTCATGGGAAACGAGATGACAAAGGAATGGATCAACTGAAGTCAGGGGTATATTTGGAAGCATCTGCTGAGTGATTGTAGCTGAAACATGAGATGAAAGAACCGAAGATGAAAACAGACTCCCAAGACACACATCTTTTTAATGGTATTGTTTCTGTTGTGCTAGAAAAAAACTCTTAAGTTACTGTATTTAAAATCAGAAATAGACTCACACTGAACATTAACACAAGTACCCATCCGAATTTTAGATTAAAATATTGCTATCTGTATTATTTTAAAAAGAATTATATGATACATTCATCATATCACAGCAGCCTTGAAAAAGGGAGCTGATAACACTGCCCAATGATTTTGCTACTGGGAATAACACATGTGATTTACATGATACTGAGTGTGCTAATTCCAAATATGAACTCACAATTTGCCTATCACATACAGATTTTAAGGTGTGCTTTAGCTGTTCAAATGGTAGGTAATTGGGTAATATATGTTTACATGGGAACATTATAACAGTTGCAGCAAACACTATGCCCGTTGATGCCTCAGCTGAATCACATCCCCTGGTGACATGCATGTTCCAGCAGTGCCATTGCATGTCTGGGTTAATCAGTGAGGTGATGTCATAAATAGAAATATTTATTTATTTATTTTTCTGATTTGACTCTGGGTGGCTCACAGAAAATAAAACAAATCACATTTAAAAAACCAATAAAAAAACCATTAAAACTGCCACCAAAATTACTCTGACCCCTACAGATTAAAAGAGATTAAAATAGGGAGAGAGTGTTTTTACTAAATCTGCCAGCAGGCAGGGGTTACCACATCTCTGGTGCCCCACACGTGCTTTGCCAGCCAGGTTTTTAGCCCTTTCCTGAAGGACAGCAACTCCATCTGGAGATGCACCTACATTGGCAGGAGGTTCCAAAGGGCCAGAGCAGACACAGATAAAACCCTCCTTCTGGAGTTAGAGAGACGAGCCTCCCTAGTGGATGGCACAATGAGAGAGCCTCTCTGGTCTGCTCTGGTGGATGGACAGATCTTCTCAGGGTGACGAGGTCTCTTAAGTATCCTGGCCCACTACCATGTAGGGATTTAAAGGTCATTAACAGCACCTTGAATTGCACCCAGAGGCACATTGGCAACCAGTGCAGCTCCCGAAGCAGTGGTGAGGCATGGGCATACTGCCCGCACCCCATCACCCCCCCGGGTAGCCGCATTCTGGACCAGTTGCAGCCTCTGAATGGTCATCAAGGGCAGCCCCATGTAGAGCACATTTCAATAGTCAAATCTAGAGGTGACCTGAGCATGTGAGACCATGAGCAAGGAGTCCCGATCTAGGAGCGGGTATAGCTGGTGTATAACATGAAATTGTGTAAAAGCCCTCCTGGCCACAACTGTCACCTGCTCATTGAGCAGGAGTTGTGAGTCAAGGAGGACCACCAGATTACATACCGGGTCTGTTGGGGGCAAAATAGTCCCATCCAGAACCAAAGATCGTAGCTCGCAAGTTAACAGGGGGGGCCCAACCCATAGCCACTCAGTCTTGCTGGGATTTGTATATTGTAACATTGCATATTTATTGGGGATATTATGTATAAGTTGTTCGCCATAGTGTTGATGATGTTTGTTTTTGAATTCTTGCTGTACTGATTGTGTGCATTATTAATATGTTGTAGCCACCTTGAGTCGGCACAAGCTGAGTAGAGCGGGATATAAATAAAAATTGAAATCAAAATCGAATTCAGTTGTAGTCCATTGTCCCACATCCAGACCCGAACAGCCTCCAGACATGTGGATAGGACTCTGACTGCATCGCTTGGATCACCATGGGCCAAGATGTATAGCTGAGTATCATCAGCATACTGATGATACCTCACACAGTGGGAATGGATGATCTCCACCAGTGGTTTCATGCAGATGTTAAATAGGAAGGGTGAGAGCAACGAACCCTGAGGCACCCCATACTGGAGAGACCTAGCGCTGGACATCCCATCCTCCAACCACATCAACTGTGTCCAGCCACTCAGAAATGAGGCAAACCATGACCTCACAGTGCCCTGGATCTCCATTCCTCGGAGCCTTTCCAGAAGGATATTGTGGTCAACAGTATCGAAGGCTGCTGAGAGGTCAAGAAGAGCAAGGATGGAGGGATGACCTTCATCCTGCTCCCACCAGAGATCATCCAACAGTGCGACCAACATAGTCTCAGTACCATATCCGGGCCTGAATCCTGGCTGAAAGGGGTCCAGATAATCCGCTTCATCCAGAACCCCCTGTAACTGCTGCACAACTGCCTTTTCCAAAACATTCCCTAAAAAGGGGAGGTTGGATACAGGCCAATAGTTGGTCATTATTGTTGGGTTGAGCACTTCCAAGGAGCCTGCCCACTTCTTCAGGGACAACTGAATCAATCCAATCCCAGATAACATGACAAGACTGGAACCCGGTCAATTCCAGACCCGTAGTGTCCATGCCGGGGTAAAAGTTTGAGCAAATCTGAGCAATTTTCTCCATGAGATAGGATAGGATGGGATTTTTATTTGTATACCGCCATATTCGACCAATGGGTGACTCAAGGCAGTTCACAGGCATTTCAATATACAATATAACAAAAAGATAAAAATACAGTGTTACGAAACACAATAGAATACACAATATAGTATGGTACAAATTAGCAAAGTTACATAATTACATGCCAGATGACCCCTGCCAACCAGGACCAGGCCCACCTCTACCGAGGAGGGACCTAGTCACCCAAAACAGTTGCTGTACAATTATCTGCTGAGGCAATAAGGGTGGTGAAATATTGCTGTTTCACCACCTCTATCACCACCAGGTAGGCTCTGTTAGCGGCTCTAGCCAGTGTTCGGTCGGAATCACTTGGAGTCTTCTCCCAGCAGCACTCTCTGCATCTCTTTGCCTGTTTAAGCTCTCTCAAATCATCCATAAACCATGGGGATGAGTGGGGCCTACATGCACAGAGAGACCATAGTGGTGCAATCGTGTCCAAGGCTGCCATCACACCACCATGCCAGAGGTCGATGAGATGGACCAAGAGCTTGTCTCTAGTGTGAAATTATTTTATTGGATAGTACAACTAGGCCATAGTGAGTTTGTTTTGAGCTAAAGATGAGTAGGTGCAGCTATGTTAATAAACTGGACAATTTGTGTTACATTTGTGACAAATATATCCCATGTGATCAATGCTAACTAAAGATCATGATTCTTAGGCAGAATCGGACTTCAGATTTGGATTCAGCACACTTGATTTAGTATAGGACACATGGATTAGACCAAGAAGCAGACAATTTTTTTTGTGATGCAGTGTATTGCAGGCGCACCCCCCCCCCCAATAACGGACACAGACAACATTGAAAGTGGATAACAGCATAGGGCCACATTTATTGATTCAATGCCCTAGTCCGAATTATAAATTTGCATTGGTAAAACGACCAATCATAATTCCTAAGGCAAGCAGGCCGAAGTAACACTGGTAAGGTACCACCCCAAAATTGCCAACGGCAATTGGTTACAATGTATCAATTTGTATCAATTTGTTTGTTGACAACAAACAAATTGTTGACCGTAGTCAAAAACTAACTTATGACCCCACCCTCTGACGCGTATCCGTGAAATCACAGGGGTGATGCATGCTGGTTAGCAATCGTCATCACCCCATAGCCTGGTTCGTCGTTGACCGGACAACGTTTAACTAATTTATTCCTGTCTAGTGTTGTCCAGTCAATTGCGAACCTGCCGGATACTTGTGGGTCATACTGTTTACCTTACCAGTGCTACCCGCCAATGTGACCAAAGTCAACAGTAGGAACACAGAAAGCCCCCTATATCAAACCATAGCAACAGTGTGGGATGGGCAAAAAAGCCAGGACCCGGAGCCAATATGGGTCCCAACCAAAAATTCCCACCCGGCCCCGAAGCGACCATAATATCACACTGTTAACTAGGGAGGGGGTGGAGGGGAAAAAACTTCTCCGCTCCGTCGCTGAGGTAAAATGGCAGCTTGGCTGCCTCGTGGCCACCCCTTTTATAAGGGAGCTGGCCACGCCCCTAACTACCCGGATTCTCTGTCCTGTGGGGGGGGGCCCGCAAAGGGTGCGGCGGCCATTTTGGCGCCGCGCTTGCATTGCAGGCGCACCCCCCCAATAACGGACACAGACAACATTGAAAGTGGATAACAGCATAGGGCCACATTTATTGATTCAATGCCCTAGTCCGAATTATAAATTTGCATTGGTAAAACGACCAATCGTAATTCCTAAGGCAAGCAGGCCGAAGTAACACTGGTAAGGTACCACCCCAAAATTGCCAACGGCAATTGGTTACAATGTATCAATTTGTATCAATTTGTTTGTTGACAACAAACAAATTGTTGACCGTAGTCAATAACTAACTTATGACCCCACCCTCTGACGCGTATCCGTGAAATCACAGGGGTGATGCATGCTGGTTAGCAATCGTCATCACCCCATAGCCTGGTTCGTCGTTGACCGGACAACGTTTAACTAATTTATTCCTGTCTAGTGTTGTCCAGTCAATTGCGAACCTGCCGGATACTTGTGGGTCATACTGTTTACCTTACCAGTGCTACCCGCCACACGGAGGGGCTTCAAAGAAGACCTGACGCCCCCCCCCAGACCGTCAGCTCGGTCAACAGGCCTGCTCGCCAATCACCCAACAGGAGGTCCATACCTCCTCGCGACAGATGGACCCCATCCCCTGCGTACAAGTCATAATTTTGTAGACTAATATCGGGGTGATGACTAACCCGTCCCCAAGCCCTGTTGGCAAGAAACCGCGCCATTGCCTTATTGACCGCGCGCCTAGCGCGGTCAAGGGCCAGGAGGTTAACGCCCCCTCTGTAAGAATGGCGCGGGACCATGTCCGACCAAACCAGGGTTGTGGCAGGCCAGACATAATGCAAGTAGGCGAGGTCCTCGCAAATCGCATGCTTAAGCGATAAGCCGGTGACCTGGCCCAAATCATTGCCCCCCAGGTGGATGATTAGAATGTCAGGCGGGTCAGCACCCAGGCCAGAAAAAAGGAAAGGCCGCAGCTCCCGCCATAACATCCCAGGCTTACCATGCCATGCGAGACTGGCGTGGTCACCCAGTCCCAGTCGGGGTCCCCATTCTGTCGCCGCAGCGTAACGCGCTGCCCTGTGCACATAGCTGTGGCCCACCAGCCATACTGTCACCGGTGTAATACGACACCCAGGGTCTGTAAGAAAATTGAGAAAAAAGGCGGTAAGGTGACTGGATTGGTACTCATGGCGGGAGTGGGCGCACATAAAACTGAAAACATTGCGAGCCCCACCATCCCATGCTGCGTATGTCAGCCCCAGAGTACCCAAAAGCAGCTGCTGTAGAGGCTGCACCCATCCGGAACGAATGTGTGCCATAACGGGCACCTGGTAGGCCCACCCTGGTGAGGGCTCTGGCTGTCACCTTCCAAAACTGAAATTTAGTAAGGGGAGACCCATCTTGGTGACAGAAAAACGGGCCGTGGTGCATGCCACGCAGTGCCAGGAATTCCTGTAGGGCACCAACCGGACAGATGTCTGCCAAAGAACAACGTAGCAGTCTTACACCACTGCCTACGCCATGCTGATCTGTTTTAGAGGAGCGTATCCTCAACTGGGCCCAGTCTTTGGCTACGTAGACATCTTCGAGTTCCAGTGCCCTACCACTTGCATCCGCCTTAGACAGCAACACGAGTTCGCTGACGCGGAGCGCTCCAAAAAATGCCACCGTTGTGGCTGCGTGAAAAAGGGCTGCCTCATAATGATCAAAACAGAGGCCTGGCCAGCCCCGGGCCAACTGGGTAAGAACCCCTGGGGAAATAGGGTGCCGGTCATCCGGGCAACGCCCGCGCTCGCGCACCCACCCCTCCAAAACATGTCACACACGGAAGTCAGAGCTGGTATCCACATGACCTCCCACTTTGGCCATAAAAGCCAACGCCGAGAGCTTGGATGCTATGGTGCGAGGTGCAAGGCCCTGTGCATGCAGGTGAACCATGAACCGCAGAACATGGTCCACCGGGATAGGCCAGGTCTCTGGAAAGAGAAATTGAGTAGCAAATGCCCTGTAAGAATTGAATGCTTGTTGATACGCCTTACACGTGCGTGGCGCTAGTGACAGGCCAATCGCCCGGTTCACCTCTCCTTGCCAATAGTCCACATCTCGTCCGGGAGTGGCGAGGGAAATTCCTCCGCATCCGGGGCCAAGGCGCGGAACCGGGAGATCTGCAGGCGGGACAAAGCGTCAGCAATATCATTATTAATCCCTGGGACATGCCTGGCCCTGAACAAAACGTTGAGGCGCAGGCAGCGCAGCACAAAATGGCGCACTAGGTCCATGACCCTGGGCGATTTGGAAGTCTGTGCATTGACAATGTGGACAACAGCAGCATTGTCACACCAGAAATGCACCACCGAATTAGCCCACTGTTCGCCCCATAGCATCAAAGCCCCCAGAATGGGGAAAAAATTCCAGGTGTGTGAGATCCCGCAGGCGACCTGTGCCTGCCCATACCGGTGGCCACCCACCACAGGCCCACTTCCCATTGAAGTACATCCCATAACCCAGGGATCCTGAGGCATCAGACTGGATCTGGAAATTGGGGGACGCCAGGAGGTCAGACCTCCAAAATGAGACCCCATTAAACTCCCTCAGGAATTGCAACCAGACGAACATGTCTGCCCTGATACCCCGGGTGAGCCTAACTCTGTGGTGGGGCCTGGATAACCCTGCCATGGCGTCGCATAAGCGCCGGGCAAAAGCCCTGCCCGGTGCGACCACCCTGCAAGCAAAATTAAGGTGCCCATGTAGCACCTGAAGTTCTCTCAGTGATGCCTTACGCTTGGCCAGCAATTCCGAGATAAGGGCCACGATCCTGGACACCTTATCACCCGGCAACCTAGAAGCCTGCACTACTGTGTCAATCTCAACCCCCAGGAATACTAGCTTGGTCGATGGGCCCTCGGTCTTTTCGGGCGCTAAAGGGACACTAAGTTCCTCCATTAGCATCTGAAATGTGTTGAGGAGACGTGCGCACGTGTCCCAGCCCCGTTTACGCCCGAATAAAAAGTCATCCAGGTAATGGGCTACAGACCGGGACCCTGACCTGCGGGCGAAAGCCCACTCTAGGAAGGTACTAAAACGCTCGAAAGCCGAGCATGATATGGAGCAGCCAAAAGGCATGGCCTCATCAAAATAATATTCCCCCTTAAATTTAAAATGATGAATAAGGCGAAGCTCACCTAGGGACTTTTTGGGAACCAAACCCAGTGGCGAGACCTTAAGATTGGGAAACGGGGGTACGGGGAAAGGTCCAGCGACCCTGCCCGCTACTAACTCCTTTTGAATGCTGGCCGCAGCCACCTCCTCCCTTCCTCTAAGGGATAAAAGGTTGGGAGCATCCTGAGGGGACCTATCACCCACAAAAGGGAAACGAAATCCCTGTTTAAAACCTTGAAGAATATACTCCCTGTCCTCCCCCTTCGGGTACGATGCGAGCCTGCGCTCCAGCATGTCCACCTTAATTGGGGAGGGAGCCTTTTGGAGAACTAGCTCCATCCGTGGCAGCCTTGCCAGCCCACAGTCCACCCTTCCCTCTGCCTCGCGCCCCCCCAGGCTTGGGGCAAACAGAGGCTGCGTGGGGGCCAGAGCATGTGGGACACTCATGCTTATACCTGCAGTTCTTTCGATTGCAGGAACCAATTGACGAGAAAGTCCAGCACAGCAGGCGGGCTGGAACCCCCTGCCCCGCCGCCTGGCGGGTAACCTCCGCTGGAGCCGCTCGCTGGACCGCATGTCCGCAATGGTATCTATCCCCCGGGGCAGGGCGTGTGGGTGTCATATACAAAAGCCAAAGCCTCTGGCACGGCTCATCCCATCTCATCTCGGGGTGAAGGGGAATCCTCATACGGAATTCCTCGTCATATGCTAGCCATGAGGGGCCCGGAAAATCGACCATCGCCCTATATATGTTGTCCAAATATTGGACCATGGGAATAGCTAAATCCGGCCGCGCCCTCAAATATACCGCCATGTATATTAAATAAGCGGGGAGCCAGTTGTCCCAGGTACGCGGCGGCTCACGGCGGCGTGCCTGCTCCTTGTCCTTCTCATCCTGACCCTCCCTTTCCCCCTTGGTGGGCTCTCTGTTCAGGAGTGAGAAGATATCTACGTACTCCCCTCGCCATATCTTTTCCCTAGTAGCCTGTGCCAGGTGATCACCCAATGGCAAGGAATACCCTGCCGTCGGCAAGGCCGAAAAAGGGACAGCCGGCCTGGTAAAAGGGGTCTGAACTAATCCAGCCACCCCCAGAACATTCCCTGTAGTGTAGGGACCAATGCCCGCCCCAGTGCCCAAGGTGGTAGTCGTCGTCGCCGGGTGGGTCGCCGACAGCGTGGCCCCCGCACCACCCGCGCGAGGCCAAGGCCATTGAAAGGCCCCCCCTAGATTGGGAATGTGTGTGGATGTACTCGCTTGCACCGTATACTCACACGCTGCACCCCCGTGGGCCGCCCCCACCGGGGGTTCCGGCCCACTGGGGGCGTCGGAGCTCACGACCGACGTAGAGCTCATCACCGGGGCTTGACCCGCACCTGGTCGCTGGCTGGGGAGCTGCGAGGCAGTGTCCGAAACCGCGCCACACGCCTGCAGCAGCTCGACCCTCCCCGCCGGCTGTTGTCCTCCAGCCGACAGCGTCTCAAAAGGAACCCCGAAAGGGGCGCCCGCCTAACTGGCCCGCGCCAACGACGCCTCCAGGGCCGCAATGCGGGCCAGCAAGGTGTCCACGTTGACCATGGGCAAAGGGCCGGCCGGCCCGCCTGGCCCAGGCATGGGTACAGGTCCCTGTACCCCGGGACCCACATATGGCCATTGGCCAGCACCGAAGCCCGGCAGGGTTGGTGGAGAAACCTGCCAAGGCAGGGGGCCGCACCACCCCCCAAGGCTAGAGGGCCCCGGGAGAGGCTGCAGCCCAAGAGGAGTAGGCCCGACAGAGTGGGCAGGAGCAGGAGCGGTGTCCACCGCTCGTGGGCCGCGGGCCGGAACCCCTTCCGCGCCCGCCCTCTGATCGCCCACCCCGGGCCAAGGGGCAATAGACCCCATTCCGCCGGCCCCGGCCGGGGCTGGCAAAGGTGGCTGCTGAGGAGGCGGCACTGCGGTCCTCCGACCTGGGTTGCGCCTCCTAACAACGCGAGCTGAACTCGAAGCCGCCTTCTTCTTCGAAGGCATCTCCACCGGAGCAAAAAAGGGAAGCCGGAAAGGCAGAACCGCTACCAAAAGGCTTCCCGGTAAGCTAACGAGCGACGGAGACGCAGGGGAAAAAACTTCTCCGCTCCGTCGCTGAGGTAAAATGGCAGCTTGGCTGCCTCGTGGCCACCCCTTTTATAAGGGAGCTGGCCACGCCCCTAACTACCCGGATTCTCTGTCCTGTGGGGGGGGCCCGCAAAGGGCGCGGCGGCCATTTTGGCGCCGCGCTTGCAATCTGTTTCTAGCTACAACCAAATTACTATATTCATTCTTGACTTTCTTCCACCCCTTATTCCTCCTCTTTCTCCCTCCTTCTTTAAAAGAGACCATTTTTGCAAAGAATTATAGTGTACAACCCCCCCCCCCCAACACTTTGTGAGTTCAGAAGCTGCTTATGCTGGGTTAAACTGCTGCTCCACCTGCAATAATCCTGCCTACCATATATTTATTGACAGCCTTTTCTCCAGGTTGCAGACAGAAGTGTTCCCCTGCTTTGGTTTCACATATGGTGGAACTGGAAATCTTTTGCCAGCAAGGCATGTGCTCCATCTCTTCCCAGGAGAAACAGATTTGTACCAGCTCATCTGAAACTAATAGAATGGAACTGAGGAAAGGCTATAGCTCAGAAGTAGAGAATATGTTTTGCATGCAGAAATTAGGGATGTGAAAAGCTTTCTGTCTCAATACATTTCTCTGAATAATGTCTTCATTTACTTCCTATCCTTGTTCTGTATTGGGTTGCAAGTCTTTGCCTCCCTCCAATGTCCTACACGAAAATGTTTAATATGTCACGCACACACTTTCAAATGCAACTGTTTTGTAGTACATTTCTTTTTTTCTTAACATATATATTTCAAATGCATTATCCCATTGTCAAAAGACCATGTGCATTTTTCAAAGATGTACATTTGAACTGTGCATATTTATTTCCATAAAATCTGAAAAGAAAACCCTTTAAAAAGTCTGATACTTTCTTTCATATAAGAGGAACCCAAAAGGTATGTGTAAGCTTATGTTAATATTTGCAAAGGTGATGGATTAGATGAATATGTAAAATGACTAAATTAATGCAGATTACTTTGCCCCCTTACCAGCCTTATACAGAGGTTCCCAAATTCAATCTTTAACACATCTGGAGGTTAAAAATCACCTATTTCATATACAGATTAGTCTGGCAATACTGAACATGATAAAGGAATTGTTGACTCAGAATAAAGCAGCTCCCTGTGTTCCTAGTGCTATATTTTGCAGTCTTCTTCTTCTTCAAGTGTTGTATCCATTCTGTGTATTTGCTATCATCATGACAATGGGCACACACTGGTGGCGAATGCTGCACATGCGTGCTTTGTCCCCCCCCCCCCCCCGGAGGGAGACAGCAGTTGGTGGTGAGCCCTGGGGGAGGAGCCAGGAGCTCCCTTTATAAGTGGGGCTCACCCACCCAGAGCTCGCCTCTTTCAGTTTCCCTTCAGGCACGTTGCTCTCCCTCCCTCCTGTTGTGTTCTGATGGTTTTATTGTACACATGGATTACAATGTATCTGAGCCAATGTAACCTTGCCTATAGCAACAATGTAACCTTCAGCTGTATCATATAAACCCTGTAATAGGACGCGAGCTAATGACCACCAGCTGGCAGCAGCGAGCGTCCAAGCTCTCTTGGTCCGAACTCATCAAAGGCAACAGCGCGGGAAGTTTTCCCGCCACCACCTACACCTGGACAAGAAGGGCGTGACCTGCAATGACGTCACGCAGACAGTAGCCAATGGGCTACCATGGCACCACGTTCAAATGTATTACTGCTGTATATAAAGAGCTATCGATCCGCCATTACCTCATGTTCCCTCTGCCCACGATGCAATAAACCTGAGTTAACCCAGCCCGAGGCTGTGTCCCGTGTCTTGGTTTGCATACACCAAATTGGCGACGAGGATGGGATAATGGATCCCCACGGAACAGCCAGGGCACAGAGCGGTTTCAACATCACCAAACCGCAAGACTGGGAGCTGCTTGAGATGGATTTCCAGGCGGCCCTGGTGGAACTCAGAGTCAAAGGAGAAGATGAGGAGAGGAAGAGGGCCATCCTCACCAGAATGCTCGGGATGGAAACCAAGCGGACGCTGGTGGGCATAATCGCTCCGAAGAAGGTGAGCGACTTTAAGGCGAGCGACATTATGAAACTGCTGCGAGAGCGGTTCTGCCCCTCGAGGGCAATGTTTCCCGCTCGGAGCGCGTTTTGGAGGCGAGTCCAAGCGCCGGATGAGTCGGTTGAGGCATTCGTGGCCGCCATGAGGATAGCCGCCGCCCCCTGTAAATGGGGCGATATCCTGGAGTTGGTCCTCAGGGACGGCGTGTTGTGTGGCCTGAAAGACAAGGAGGTACAGCGCAGCTTGATGAATAAGGAGCCGCCACCCACGCTGGCAGAGGTCATAGAGGCCGCGGAAGCCGCAGAGTCCACGAATGCCGGAGTGGACGAGATGCACCAGTGGCGTGAGTGGCGTCCGAGAGCCGGCAAGGCGGAAAATTCGGTGCACGGGAAGACCGGACAGTCGGTGCACGCGACTCGACGGGCCTCAAAGTCGTCTACGGAAGGCAGCGACGGCGAGGAGGTCCAGAAGGTCCGGAAGGGGGGTCGACGCTGCGAGGGTTGCGGAGCGGCCCACGAGCGCGCGAGATGCCCGTTCAGGAAGGCCGAGTGTTACACCTGCGGCCGTCGGGGGCACATCGCCAAGGCGTGCCGAAAGCGGAAAGAGGGCCGGAGGCAGTCACAAGACCGCGCGGCCAGACCGGACCGTCCAGCGAGGCCCAAAGATGGCGCCCAGACCACGAGGAAGCAGGACGGCGTGGGCCGCGTCTCGGACGGCAGCGAGGACGACGCCTCAGTTTTCAGCGTGTCCGCGGGACAGTCCCATTACTTCGTTGAGGTATTAGTACAAGGGGCCCCTATTAAGATGGAAATTGACTCGGGGTCCTCCTATTCCATAATTCCCCAGAGAGAGTTCCTGAAAATCGACCCCCACGTGCGGCCCAAGCTTAAAGCGTTGAGGTCCACACTACGGGACGTACAGGGAAACAGCATTCCGGTGTTGGGGGTCGGGAAATTTCGGGTCAATTTTAAGAGACATTCTGCGGAACTGCCCCTAGTTGTCCTCAAAGGGGGAAGCTGTAGCCTCCTAGGGACACAGTGGTTTCAGCCCTTAGGTTTGTTCATAGGAGGGGTGCATACCGTGGGGGGGGACCCAATACAAGCGGTTTGCGATGCGCATCCCGCCGTTTTTAAGAAAGGACTCGGAAAGTTCAAGGGACCCCCTGTAGCTTTCGACATAGACCCGGAGGTCCGCCCGATAAGACTCAAACCACGCAGGGTGCCGTTCGCACTCAAGGACAAGATAGAGGCGGAACTGGACAAACTGGTGGGCCAGGGGATTCTTATTCCTGTTGATTCCGCGGAGTGGGAAACTCCAATTGTAACGGCTCTAAAGGCTAACGGGGAGGTGCGCATTTGCGCTGATTATAAGTGTACAATTAACAAGGCGATCCGCCCTAATGCATACCCGGTGCCAGTGATCAGCCACCTCTTGGCCAGGCTAAATGGGGGAAAGTGTTTCGCTAAACTCGATTTGGCACAAGCCTATCAGCAACTTCCAGTGACCCCCGCCACGGCCGCGGCACAAACGATAGTTACACATAAGGGAGCGTTCCAGGTGTCGCGGTTACAGTTCGGCGTGAACTCGGCACCCGGCCTTTTTCAATCGCTCGTGGAACGCCTCCTAAAGGGCCTGGAGGGGGTGTTGCCTTATTTTGATGACGTGTTGATAACAGGGGGGAGCGAGGCTGAACTGGCGAAAAGGTTGGACAGAGTACTGACAGTGTTCGAGAAAGCGGGGCTGAGATTGAGGAAGGACAAATGTGTTTTTTTCGAAACCGAGGTCGAGTTTTTAGGGTTCCGGATCACACCCGAGGGGATTAAACCGTCTAAATCCAAGGTAGCAGCCATTAAAAAGGCCCCTCGCCCCACATCCAAAACCGAGCTACAGTCTTTCCTGGGGCTCCTCAATTTTTACCATACATTCCTCCCGCGGAAGGCGTCCGTGGCCGAACCGCTCCATCGGTTACTTAAAAAGGAGGAGCCATGGATGTGGGGTGATGAGCACGAGAGGGCGTTCAAGGAGCTAAAGCAACTCCTAACATCTGAGGCAATCCTGACGCACTTCGACCCCAAACGGCCAGTGGTCCTAGTCTGTGATGCATCCCCGGTGGGGGTGGGGGCGGTGCTTTGCCACGTGTTGGAGGACGGAAGGGAGGCCCCGGTAGCGTTTTACTCAAGGTCCCTGTCCCAAGCGGAGCGAAATTACGCACAAACCGACAGGGAAGCGTTAGCAATAGTAGCGGGGACCAAAAAATTTCACGATTTTTTGTATGGCCGCCCGTTCAAAATCGTGACCGATCACAAGCCGCTGTTAGGGATTTTCACGGCAAGCAAGCCCACGCCACAGATCCTGTCCCCGAGAATGCTGCGTTGGGCTATTTTCCTCAACGCGTACCAACATGAGTTGGAGTACAGGCCCGGAAAGGAGATCAGCCATGCTGATGCACTTTCGAGATCCCCTCTGCCCTTATCGGACGACCAAAAGGCGAGAGCAGAAAAAGACCGCCAGGTGTTGCTAATTGAGGTTTTGGACGCACCCCCAATAGTACCAGCCGACATTGCTAGGGCGACAGGCAAGGACAGGACGCTGGAGAAAGTTAGTTCATGGGTGCAGAAGGGGTGGCCGGCTTCGTCCCCGAGTACAGAGTTCGACCCATTCTTTAGGAAAAAGCTAGAGTTGTCCCTAGAGAGGGGGTGCCTTCTGTGGGGCCAACGGGTGGTGGTCCCTGCGCCACTGCGGACGAGGGTGCTCGAACTGCTGCACGTCGGCCACCCGGGCATTGTTCGTTCAAAGGCGCTAGCCCGGAGTTACTTCTGGTGGCCACAGCTGGACGCGGACATTGAGCACATGGTCGGCACTTGCGAGGCTTGCCAGGGATCCCGACCTGAGGCGGCCCGTCTCCCGCATAGGGAGTGGGACACAGCAAGGGGGCCGTGGTCCAGAGTGCACGTGGATTTCGCTGGCCCGTTCCGAGGAGCCATGTTTCTCCTGGTGGTAGATGCGTTCTCTAAGTGGCTGGAGGTTATCCCAGTAAAGAGCACGTCCTCCGCCACGACAATTAGCCGGCTAAGGAGAGTCTTTTCCACATTCGGTTTACCCGACACTTTGGTCAGCGATAACGCTAGTTGTTTCACCTCCGCCGAGTTCGGGGCGTTCATGGAGGCAAACGCCATTCGGCACGTCACGTCCGCACCGTTTCACCCGGCCACGAATGGCCAAGTGGAACGGCTGGTGCGGACAACGAAGGAGGCGCTGCGGCGCATGGGCCCGGGGGACCTGAATCACCAAGTATGCCAGTTCCTCTTAGCGTATAGGGTAACCCCCTTAGCGTCAGGCTACTCGCCGGCGGAGCTCTTGATGCGGCGAAAACTGACCACGATCCTGTCCAGGCTAGACCCGACGAGAGTCGAGGATAAAGGGAAAAACATAGGGTTGGCTGTCTCGAAGGGTTTCGCCGCCGGGGACCCTGTTCCCTGCAGGAACTACTCCAGCGCGGGGCCGGCCTGGGTACCAGGGACGGTGTTAGAACAGACAGGGCCAGTGTCGTACCGGGTCGAGACTAACACCGGCCTCCTTTGGAGGAGGCACGCAGACCAACTGAGGCGCCGAGTGCGTGGGCCAGTCAGTGGAGCTCAGCAACAGGATTCAGCGTTAGGGTTCTCCCCCACCCGCTTAACCCAAGGGGGAGACAGCAGGGGACAACAGTCCCAAGCACGGGGGGAAGGAAACAGTAGTAGCGGCCCCGACTCATATCCTTTTGATACACCAGTCTTATCAGGGGCCGGGGAAGGGGGAGAGGAGTTCGCGACCGCTGCCCCCGATTGTGATTTTGATTTTGAGTTTGCGAGCCGGGGGGGTTTTCAGGAGTGTTCCCCCACCCATCCAAGCGAGAAGAGGGGTTTTTCGTTAGCCCCCAGTGCCCCCGGTTCCTCCCTAAGAAAGAGCACACCTCCCAACAACGCCGCGGAGCCGCGGCAAGTCACTAACGAGTCTCCCTCTCATATTACAGGACAGGAAACCAGGGGACAAAGAGAAGGTAGCAAACCCGGGGAGAGGCAGCCCGCATCGAGACCCCAGCGTGTTCGAAATAAGCCATCTTGGCTGAGAGACTTTGTCTCCTAAGGGGGGGGAATGTGTTCAAGTGTGGGCTCGAGACTTTGTCTCGTCCTAGGGGGGAGGGGTGTTGTGTTCTGATGGTTTTATTGTACACATGGATTACAATGTATCTGAGCCAATGTAACCTTGCCTATAGCAACAATGTAACCTTCAGCTGTATCATATAAACCCTGTAATAGGACGCGAGCTAATGACCACCAGCTGGCAGCAGCGAGCGTCCAAGCTCTCTTGGTCCGAACTCATCAAAGGCAACAGCGCGGGAAGTTTTCCCGCCACCACCTACACCTGGACAAGAAGGGCGTGACCTGCAATGACGTCACGCAGACAGTAGCCAATGGGCTACCATGGCACCACGTTCAAATGTATTACTGCTGTATATAAAGAGCTATCGATCCGCCATTACCTCATGTTCCCTCTGCCCACGATGCAATAAACCTGAGTTAACCCAGCCCGAGGCTGTGTCCCGTGTCTTGGTTTGCATACACCAAACCTCCCTAAACTATAGTGTGAATTTTTTGGTCGCATATGGGCTGAATAAGAATTTTTGCTTAAATCTTGGATTGGCAACGTGGATTTTGTTGTTTTTGCCCACGCCACACTGTGGTGGACAGTTGAGACATGAGGAGTTATTTTGGTCACTTTGGCAGGTAGCACTGGTAATGACAGGAACTTGATTCCTAGTGAATCAGGTAAGGGATGCTTTTGATTAATCACATAGGTGGACAGCCAAGATGGACAACATTCCTGATTGATTAAATGCAGCCCAGGAACAAGGCTCAAGTTTGACAGCTTGCAGTGCCTTAGGCAGTTCACCCAATGCAATGCCAGATGTGAGAGTGGCTGGTTGACACTTCTGGCTAGGGATCTACTAAGTAACGTAATTAGAAAAATCTAATGCAGAATTAAAATCAATAATTATTTCCAGTGGATTTCAAATTGGAGGGTCCTTACATTGGATAGTACAACTAGGCCATAGTACAACTAGGCTACATTGGCCTGTTGCAGAGTGCTTAATTGCATGGTTTAATTCAGTTCAAAAGTTAATAAAGTGGCCCAATTTTTTTACATCCAAAAAGTTGTCTGTCTCCTTACTCCAGGGGTGGGCTAGGCAATAGTCTTCCTGTTGTTCACTCCATGGAACAGTTCTTTTGAGGACATACCACAAAAGTCTCTCAGGTTCTTTAGCCACAAATTCTGTCTATGTCCAGGGCCTCTCTTCCCAAGGATCTCCCCTTGCATAATGAGTTAGAGTTTTATATACTTCATGTTGTTCCTCATAATATGCAAAAGGTACTGGAGCTTTCTCTGTTTAATGGTCTTAAACAGTTCTTATTCTTCATTCATCTGGTGCAACACCTCTACATTAGTCACACAGTCAACCCATGATATCCTTAGTAGCCATCTATAGATCCACATTTCGAAAGCTTTGATTTTCTTTTCAGATGCTTATGTCAATGGCCAAGCTTTGACTCCATATAGCAACACTGGGAATATGAAACATCTCACTATTCAGATCTTTGTAATGAGAGTCAGAGCTCTACTGCATAACAAATGTCACATTTTTTATTTAGGTGGATCTTGCTTTTTATATTCATATTTTAATCTTTACCTTGGGATCCCACTTTTCTTTTAACCTACCTCCCATAGACAATTTTACCAATTTTTTTTTCTTGTGTTCTTGTCAGTAGTTTGCCCTGAGTTGGTGCTCGCCTTGTAACAAGATATTTAGTCTCCTTGATATTGAGATCAAAACCATATTCTGCACTTGAAGCTCTAACTCGATCAAGCATCAACTGAAGATCTGCAGGGTTTGTGGGCAGTAACACTGTGTCCTCCACATATCTGATTTGATCTAGGTATTTCCCATTTAATTTTAATGCCAGTGTTTAAATCTGGTAGTACATTATATTAGTAAATTAGAATGTTGAACAGATGTTGTTGTTTTTTCATTATTCCCCACCAAGTTTTCTTTCTTTCTGGAAACAGCATTGTAATTATTATTTTTTAGAGGGGGAGGGAGGAGGCGAGCAAATTTATTTTGCCATAGCTGTTATATAAATGCCTTTTCTAAGTAAATCATGCAGTGCCTCATGCTCTCATAACTGAATTAAATAGTGTACACTACTTTTATGCAAGTTATGCTTATACATTGTGAAAATGCACAGTTGAATTAAATAAGCCACATTTATGAACACTGGAAGGTGCCTAATGTTGTGTAAGAGCACTTGTCCCTTGCATTCAGTATTGTCTCCTGAATGGCAGCAGCATTTCAAGGTTACAAATGAGGACTCTTTTTCAGTACAAATTTAAGAAACCAGGGACTGAACCTGAGATCTGAATACCTAAGTTGTGTGTTCCACAAGTGAGGAAAATTAGGGATGTGACAAATCTCACACATGTCTTGTCTGTGGTTGAAACCCTCACATTGTGAGTCACTAGAGCAGGTGTTCTCAATCTCCGGCCCACAGGCCTAATTGGGCCATGTATATCATTAATCCGGCCCTTGGTGAGAACCCAGGGGCTTCTAGACCCCCCTCCCCCACTGCCAGAAGTCACAATACATCACTTAACACAGCAGTGGCAGCAAGAATAATATGTTTTTTTTTCCTGGGGTGTTGGACAGCCTCTGCCACTGCCCACAGTGGCAGGAGGCTTTTTGGAAAAAAGTTGCTCCATTTGGATAATTGTCTGACACTTCCCCACTTAAGCTCTTTGAATGCACCACTGGGCAACATACAGTGCCATGTGGAGCTTGCATCATTGACTTGGTTCCTAGCATGGAACCAGGAAGTTGTCCAGCGGCATGTTTGAAGAGTGGGGAAGTGTCGGACAACTAACCAAACAGAGGGACCATGCTCCAAAAAACCTTCTACTGCTGTGGGCAGCAGTGGAGGCTGTGCAAGATGCTTGAAAGATAGTGTGATGGGGGCCAGCAACAATGCTGATGGCAACAAAAATGTAAATCCAGGGAACAACTATACCTCCACCACCACCACCTATGAGAGGGGGGCATGTCTGGCCTGTGGTGTGAAAATGTTCTAAACCCCTGCACTAGAGGTTTGAACCTTTAGTTTTTCATGTTCTAAAAAAGGAAAAAAAAACATTTGCCACTTTTTTTCCTCATGTGGAATTTTCTCAGTGTTGTCCCCCCCCTCCCCCTTAGAAATTTTACAGGATTTTTGGGATGACTTCTTTAACATTTTGTGTATGTGTATGTTTTAAAAAGAATGCCAAGCTGGAAAAGATTGTTGCCATTCAGCACAGAATTGACATCTCTCCCATGCTGGATTTGCCTGGAAAGATTGAAAGAAACATCAAGCTGTGCATGATTGTTACAATTCCTGTGCAGAATTGCATCTTTCTCTTGAACAATTTAGCAAAAAGGGCCTTAACCAGCACAGAAATTGGCAATTTTGTTAAGTAGAATTATGGGTGGAAAATAAATGATGGAATAAGAGCAAGGTAATCATGTATTGGATGGAGTTTCATTTTTTCTTGGAAACCCATTTAATCAGTTAGGCTTTGGTAATTCAACTTTTCCATAAGTCCCACTGATTTGAATGGGCCTACTGTATGGTTTACTGTAGCATATTGGTGCAGCCTATGGAGGAGTTAACTCCTTGAATCCAATTTTATTCAATGGTCCTACACTAGTGCAATTTGCTACACTAAGCAACAGGATTTTACTGTTGTTTACCTGCACACACGTGGATCATGGCCATGAAAAGATTGAACAATCTGGCAAAAAATAAAATGATTGGCAAAAGTTTGATGGAAAAAATAGACACCTCTTTGCAGAATATGAACCTCATTCAAAAAATTCACTATTACAACATGTGAAGATTACTACTAATGTCTTATGTGATTTTAAAGCCCATTACTGCAATTGATTATATTTCCATGCAAAAGGTAAGGTTCTCTTTTGGTTTATTTCCTCCTTCTGTAACATCTGCCCCCCACCCCCACCCCTAGCTAATGTATTCCAGTCTGTATTTTTAAAAATATCTCCATTTTTCCTGTGCATCACTCAAATATTCACATATTATAAAGATTTGAAAAATCTAAAAATATGTTCAGACAACTTTTTTTATGGTTGCTGTATGCTGGGGAAAAAACCTCCCTCCAAAAAAAAAATCTGTTGAAGAAGATTCCTCTGGAATGCATAATCCCAAACTCATTAGAACTATATCATAGAATTTTAATTTTGAGTGAATTTTTATACCCTTAAATGCAAATACGTCTCTTGGAAAATAAGTAATACCTCATACAAAGTCCGCTTCGTACAACATCAAATTAATACAACATTGCCTAATTTCTTGAAAAAAGTTACCTCATACAAAGTTGCTTGACTTTGTATGAGGCATTGGGTTTTTCCCAGGTTGCATTGTGCCTGGGCAGTATAAAAGGCAGGACACATGTGTGCATTGCTCTTGTGGGTTTTGCACAAAGCGAAGAATGTTTAGGAGTGGTTTTCAGCATGATTTTGGATTTTTGATTTTTTAATCAAAATTTTTAGAAGCATTCCTGGGATTTTTGCAGCATTCTTCAGGTTCTTGGGCAATCAGGGTTGTTTGACATGTTTTTGTAAGGTATTTAGCCTTCAGACAATGATTTCTTAAAGTTCTGTCAGTTTCCTGTCTGTTTCCTTGACTTTGCCCTGAAGTCTGTGCTATTACAGTAGAATGTATCTCTATGGAAATGACGTTGTACAAGGCATCACGGCAAGGATTTGGATGTTGTATGAGGCATCGTGGGTAGGATTTTGCATGCCTCATACAAAGTCCAAATGCGTATAAAGTCCAAACTTGTGGAACCAAGTTTGGACATTGTATGAGGTATCACTTACAATGTTTCCTTAATTGAAACTAGCTGCCTTAATTCCCTTCTTAGAAGCAACTGTACCTTCCAGAGAAACACATCTACTAACTACTGCTAGTTATTTTCATTTCCACATTTCAGTTCCAGAGAAACTTGTAGTAGTAGTAGTAGTAGTAGTAGTAGTAGTAGTAGTAGTAGTAGTAGTAGTAGTAGTAGTACTCGTAGTAGTAGTCATAGTAGTACTCGTAGTAGTAGTCATAGTAGTTTTTAGTTCCATATTTTGTAGGTTTTTTAAAGTGAATCTTAAAGGCAAGGTAGTCCAGTCTGCATCAGTCTGTTTTCCAAATTAGAGAACTGAGATTTGTGGGCAGGATAGACTCGTAATATTCACGTACATTCATAAACAATGAATTTGAGCTGTTTCATATGTCTCACACAGTGCAAGTCTACATAAGTACAATCAGAAGAAGGTTATTGGGTTATTCCCATGTTAAGTATAGGATTACTGTTCAAATTTCATTTCAGATTAGAGGAATAATTCCCACATCAGGAGCACCTTGGAGAACTTCCAGTGTGTTCAAATATGGAAAACAGGTAGAAAAAATAGCAACTGGAGAAGATGAACATGTTTAATCTTGTAAAAAGAATACTACAAGGTAAAAAGAAGAGGCATTAGAGAAACAGATTAAAGATCCTTATGCTTTGGCACAAGCAGGGGGCAAGTTGTGGATTCTAAAGAATGCAGATTGAAAAGAAAGGTCAGGAGGCTACCCACCAAAGTTGGAGCGGAAATTCTTTTCTGGATTTTACAAAAAGCCTCAACAGGGAGTTCTTGCTAGAGAAACACAAGCAGAGCCTAAGTCTCCCCAGTCTTTGGTGAAAGTAGAATCCCAACTGGAAAACATGAACTATACGTCAATAAGGCTGGATGCTTAAATCAGCTAAGTGAAAGCCTAAGATAGACTTCCCAAGTCCTGGTTGTTTAATACACTTTGGGCAAGTTATATTTTAATGCCCAGGTAAAGTGTTGAACAGTGTGAGACCTAGGGCAGAGGGTCCTGTCTTAGCAGGGTCTTTGTCAGATAAAGTTGAGTAGAACCTGAACTGTGTCCTTACAATAACCATTTTCAAGTATTTGAAGGGTTGTCACAAAGAAGACAGAATGAGGTTGTTTTCTCCAGCTGCAGAAAATAGGACCTGAAGTAAAGGATTTAAATTAAAGGAAATGAGATTTCAATTCAGCATTAGGAAGAACTTCCTAATAGTGAGAATTGCTCATCTATGAAATTGATTGTTTAGTAAGGTGGTGGACTCCCCAAAACTAGAGTTGTTTGAACAGAGATTGGATGACCATCTGCCAGAAATACTTTAGGTAGAAATTTCCTGTGTTGGTAGGTGACTGGACTTAATGATACCTGTGATCATTTCCCACCCTTGTCTTCTATGACTCCATGATCCTGTGACTTTTTAGTGTTTACGAAATCATAAGAGTTAGCAAAAATTGGAACCAAGTTGACAGTATGTAGCAGAAACACACAAAAAACAAGGGCAAAATGGCTATAAAATTTTGTTGCAGAAGGGGAGGAGAAGGCATCTGAGGAAAGAGTGCTTAGATTAAAAGCTTCTCTATGGCTCCATCATACATGTTTGATAAAGAAAAGAAATATCCTCAACATCTGCACCCATGATTTTGGTATGTTTAAACCTAGCTTTGTGGATGTCAAGAAAAATTAACACTGCTTTGTCAGTATGTGGGGAAACTTTGCCTTTTTGCTAGGAAGTCAGAATGTATAATGCCAAATCAAAAGTGCATTAATATATTCCTGTCCATAGTGCCTGTTCATTTTAAAAATATTTCTACAGAATATAGCCTTAAAACCAGATGAACATTGGCATATTAATGCCTATATTGATAGTACAAACTCATGAAATATCCTGCTTTTAAACTACTTAATTCTAAAGCTCTTTAGGAGCAAAGTATATCTATATGGCATAATATTGTTCTCACTTTTCCATCAGTGTCTTTGTACATGGTTGAGTTCATTGCTCAGAATGAGAATCTACCAGTAATAACTGCTATCATTTTGTAGCAATTATATTTGCTGCTGATACTTAACAACAGACATTTCTTTTATAATAAAATAAAATGGTATAGATCACATAGTTTGCATAAGTTACCTGTGTACTGCTGCTAAGGTCACTAATTACTCCAGTTGTTCAGATCAACAACTTTTTAAATCCTGAATGATGATGAAACAGAGGGCTCTATGGTGAACAAACAGACCATTTCTAAAGGAGCCACTTCAAAACAAATGTGTACTACTTTAATTCATATATGAAAGGGTAATAAATAAATGATAGATCAGTGACTATCCATAGATTTTTCTTCAAAAGTAAGTGCTGTTGAGTCAAGTGGGTATAGTTCAGAGCTGGGTAAAGTATAGCTGGAAAGTTGTGGTAGAAACGTTCCCCCAAGAATTCTAGTCAAATTGACCGGGGATGCTGGGAACTATAATATACTGTACCTCTAAAGTCACATATTTAAATGCTGGGTCTAATACACTAGATCTTATAAACACTAATTGTATCATATTTTTCAAAAATTCGATTTACTCTATCCATTTTTCAACTGTTCCCATTTTGTCCACTAAGATGTTTGTAATATTTCCTGTATTCCTTTTTACATTAACATTTTTTTTGGGGAAACTGAAACACAATTCATGATGAATTCAAAATGCTTTACAAACTAAAAAAACAAAATAGTATGGCTTCCTAAGCGCAAGTTGTATTTGGGTCTTAGCTTAAATATGAATCCATGAAATCTCTTTCAGTCTCTAATGTTGTTTTAACTCTGCTGAAATGTTTTAGTCCAACCTTTTAAGTGACAATGAAAGTAACACCTTGTTCACATAAAGAGTGAAGAATGCTTAGACTCAACATACTAAACATTTTAATAAATTATTAAATCTTACATCAAAAGATTTTGCTTCCTCCTAATCAATCAAATTATTGAACAATTGCACTCATTCCTCATGCCAGCAAGGTGATGCTCAAGATAGACTTCAACAGCATGTGGAGAGAGAACTACCAGAGGTGCAGGCTGGGTTCAGAAGAGGCAGGGGGACTAGAGACCACATTGCCAACATACATTGGATCATGGAGAAAACAAAGGAATACCAGAAACAAGTCTACTTTTGTTTTATTGACTACTCCAAGGCATTTGACTATGTGGATCACAACAAAATGTGGCAAGTAATTAAAGAGATGGGAGTACCAGAACACCTCATAGGCCTCATGAGAAATATGTACAAGAATCAAGATGCGACAGTTAGGACAGAACACGGAATGGCAGAGTGATTTGGAATAGGAAAAGGAGTAAGACAAGGCTGCATTTTATCACCCTGCTTATTCAACTTATACACAGATCACATAATGTGCAATGCAGGGATGGAGGAATCACAATATGGGATCAAAACTGCTGGGAGCAACATCAACAATTTGAGATATGCAGTCGATACCACCCTAATGACAGAAAGTGAGGAAGACCTAAAGAATCTCTTGATTGGGTTGAAGGAGGAGAGTGCAAAATCTGGCTTGAGACTCAATATCAAGAAAACCAAGATAATGGCAACAGGCCCTATCAGTCCCTGGAAAATAGATGGGGAAGAATTAGAAGCAGTGACAGATTTTACTTTCTTAGGATCTAAGATCACTGCAGATGGAGACTGCAGCCTTGAAATAAAAAGACGACTGATTCTGGAGAGACAAGCTATGAGAAACCTGGGGAACATAGTGAAAAGTAGAGACATCAACCTTGCAAACAAAAGTTCACACAGTCAAGACAATGGTATTTCCGGTGGTAATGTATGGGTGTGAGAGATGGCCCATTAGGAAAGCTGAGCATAGAAGAATAGATGCCTTTGAGATGTGGTGTTGGATTAGAGTTTTGAGAGTCCCCTGAACAGTGAGGAGAACAAATAAGTCAATATTCGGGGAAAAATCAACCCTGACTGCTTATTGGAAGGTCAAATAGTAAAGATGAAGCTGAAGTCCTTTGGGCATCCAATGAGAAGGTAGGATTCACTTGAGAAAGCCTTGATGCTGGGAAAGGTGGAGGGCAAAAGAACAAGGGGGTGGCCAAAGATGAGATGGCTAGATGGTATTGTGGACACAATGGGCACAGAGCTGGGCGGGCTGAGGAGGATGGTGGAGGACAGAGGTGCCTGGAGGACAATGGTCCAAAGGGTCAGAAAGGGTCAGCATCGACTGTGCGACTGAACAACAATCAATTAAAAGTTGAGAAATAATGAAGTGATACTCAATTAATTGGAAGTATTATGCAGTATGTTTCTTAAAGTCATCATGGTATATGTGTCATTATCCGTTGTTCCCTTTATTGCCTTTTTAGGCATCCATTCTGATTAGATTATAGTATTAAATGGATTTGTGAGATGGCTGCTAATGTTTGCATTTATTAACATGGCATGCAATTCAGCTCCATTATAGGCAATGGCAGCTTGGCAAATCATTTAGCAGGATGTAGATTGCTCCCTTGTTCAATATTACATTTTTCATTTGGAGGCAAGAAATAATCATATAGATTGTCCAAGACTGCCAGAATTACCTTCTTTATAAAAATATGTAGGAAAAGTAATTCAGTAATGCTTCGATAGAAGTTTGTCAGTTTTACGTACATTGCCGTATTTTTTAGGAGCCAACGTTTTATTTACCAGGGAGGAACGGACCAAAAAATTATGACCTGGCTTATGCTTCACTAATAGTAGCAGTTATATTTATTCTGCTCACATTTCTAGTGATATTTGACAGTACATTCAACTTTCATAACTCATTGTAGTTCTTAGTGATAATAGTAGAGACCCACATGACTAAAGTGTCTAGTCAGTTGTGGGATTTGAGAAATATAAGGTAGAAATTCCAAGGGGCTTGCACTAATATGATCACTTTAGAGAGGGATAATATCTGCCAGTGTTGCTTTCTCCAACTTTTGAATAATACTAATTTAAAAGCTTATATTAGTTCTGTGTATCCCACCCACCCACCAAAGGCATTTTTTTTTTTTTTGCTGAATTCATCAAAAATTCAACAGAAACAAAATGATCCTCATCTGCATGAATGAAATTCAATAGATAGAGGTACAGTAGAACCTCAGATAAAGTCCAAACTCCATTCCACAAGTTTGGACTTTATCTGATTTTGGACTTTATACGAATCAAATGGGTGATGCATTGGATAACATCCAAAAATGGTCCTTATCCGAGGTTCCTATACCAAATATGTTGGATAACGTCCATTTTTAAGTGGCTTTGGATTTTATGTGATGCATCACGTGTGCATGAAAACTGCAACTTTATACAAATCGGACTTTATCTGAATCGGACTTTATCCGAGGTACCACTGTACAGTCCCAAACTGTATGATGGTGTGTTGACACATACCACCAAATCAGTACTTGCAGTTTCCATTTTTTAACCAAGAAATCTAACTGGTCTCAATTGCCTATTCAGGCCCAAGCAAACAAAACATATTCTGAATAATACTGTTTCACAACAATCAATTGTTTCTGAGGAAATCCATTTTCTCCCCTCAGCAGTTATAAGGGTTGCCAGAGTGCACAGGGAAACTCTGACGGTTCCATCGCCGGCTCCCTCCCCCGCCTTGCCTGGCGGGGGAGGTGGGAGCGCAGCTGACTGGTGTTACGCAGTGGGATTTTGAAAATGAGTAGCCAATGCCGGTGTATTTCCTGGCCTCAGTTGCCTTGTGGCTGGATCGTCCTCTTCTTTGGCTCCGTCAGGGACTTGCGAGCCTTGGGGCTATGTTTTGGGGGGACATTAGTAGTCGAGGGATCATGTAACTGTTTTGTTATGTTAGAACTTAAATGTTTATTGCATATTTTATTGTTTAATTTGCTGTATTGTAATATTGTATCATTTGTAATTTTGTATACTGTATTTGATTTACCTGTTGTAAGCCGCCCTGAGTCGGCCTTGTTCGAGTAGGGCATGGTATAAATCGAAGAAATGAAATGAAATGAACTGTACCAGGTTGGCAGATGAAATCACAATTCCTGCTGATGAAAACACACCAATGCTTTTAGGTTGCAGGTACTGGCTCTATGTTTTTTATATATATATATGCTGAAATCTTGTTGCAAAGTCATAAAGAACAGCTCTTTAGTTGTTCCTTTCTAGCAATTAATGAATCACCAATGGGATTTTGTTTGGGTTGCAGAATCCCAGTAGGGGCAAATTAACTGACAAGTGAAAGGTACATTGTTGAATTCCTGCATGTATACATAACAAGATTTCAGACATTTTGTTCTAATAATTACATTTTGAGATTTATTAATGTTGTTAGAGACACTGACTGTTTCTGGAAGACTTCTTATCCCTCTGACAGCTGCATGACAAGGATATATTCAACAAGGGGAAATGAAACTGCGTTTTAATGACAATAATCCCCTGACTTAATTGTTCTCTATTAGAAAATTTTAGCCACAAGAAATTTGACAGAGAAAAGGTGGTAACATTACTCTTAATACCCACATATGCTATTACTTATTGGATAATAATTAGTAAAGTCATTAACTTTTAATGTTTTATGGTATGATCAATTCTAATTCTTTCTGATTTAATGGCAGAAATCCTGCTGCTTAGCTTAAGGCAAATCGTAACTTTCAGGCTGTTTCGCCCTGATAAATGTACCATTCTTGAGCCAGATTTGGAAGGTGTGCATTTATGCTTGCTTTGTGCTTGTCCGTGAAATCACAAGGGATTGTTTACCAGGGAGAAACAGACCAAAAGTTATGCTCAGGCTTATACTCAGCCACAGGATTTCAGTCAGTGTTTTCAATATGATTGATTGATTGATTGTTTGGGAGACGTTACTACTCTGGATGGGGTACATTATTAAAAACACACATAATTCAAACCTAACCCAGAGGAAACATAATAAAACAGCCAATCAATTAATAAGAATACCACTCATTTTTGTTTCACATCAGTAGAAATGAACTGATCTGTGGCTAGTATACTCTGTTAAAAGCCCTGGTGGCACAGTGGTTAAATTGCTGTAATGCAGCCAGAACATTGTGAGTTTGATCCTGACCAGGAATCAAGCCTTCTAGCTTTCTGAAGTCAGCATTTTGGGGTCAAAATACTAATTAACTTGTGAACTGTCCAGAAAGTGAACTAAGTGCTACTGGGTGGTATATACATGCAATTGCTATTGCTAAATTAACTGTCTGTTATAACGTTGTTCTGAAAGCATGCAGTTATTTGTGCATGCAGTTGTGCAATAATTTAACTATGCATTTCCTTTATTTAACATAATACATGTTTTTGTGGCATGTATATTTGATTACAATACTGTGATATTTTCCTTCAAACATTTTAGATCACTTTTTCAGATGTCTGTTAGGAAAAAACACATAGAAATCCATCAGACTTCATAAACTTTCATAAGTGCATCAAGGTACAGTATAGTTGTTTTAGCAGTTTTTCAAGGTTCATTTTTATCTCTAACCCCTTTCATATATTTCCTATCTCATGTGTGTTTCTAGCCATTTTACACTCCTTGAGTTTTTGGAGCACACATATCTTGGACCCAGCAGGAAAAAAGAGTCTGGGATGGTTGAGGATAAGTTTGGCTGCAAAAATATAGGCTAACTCTATCTTATTAGTTGAGTGAAAGAAGACATTTCAGTAAATGTAGTTTGCCATGCAAGCTGTGTGCACTGAAATTTCTTCTTCAGCACAAAAATACAGGAGACCTGTTCTACTTTTGAGATCACCACCATGTAGGGTTGCCATAATTATCTCCCGCCAAACCAGGACAGCCATTGCATTCTTCAAACTGTGCCTGTATTGGACGGGACTTTCAGAGAGACTGCGGCTCTGACCACACAGAATCCCTGTCTAGGGCAGACAGGGAATACTGACCCTATACAATTAACCCTTTGTGGTCATGTGAAGAAGGCATCCTCTGTCCCAGTGTATGGTGGAGGTTTGGCTTGTTAGATATGGGTATTTCTTGCTCCCTCCCGGCTTTCGAAGAAAAGGGCTGAGGATGACTCCTTGTCGCCCAAACTTCAAGGTGAGCCACGGGATTATTGTAAAGAGTTATTTCACTGCCTCCATGCCTTTCTTTCAATTATCTCGCTTGCGTGTCTCCTCTCCCCGGTGGGCTTCTCAGGGTGCTGTTTTGCCTTCACTGCTTTCAAGCAGGATAATTGAAAGTAAGGCAGGGAGGCAGTGAATTAACTCTTTGCAAAAATCCCTTGGTGAGGGGTGATCTTGCTTCCTGTGTTCAAATTTAAAAATACGGGACTTTTACATGCTTTTTCTTGAACCGGCCAGGACAGCTTGAATCCGGGAAAATCCCAGAAAACTGGGACATATGGCAACCCTACCACCATGGCGAGGGCACTGTTTTTCAGCTGTTGCAGAAAAAATGTTGTTTCTCTTCCCTTCTCTCAGAGTGGTTGCTTCCATCTTGTTTTCTGTCTTCTTTCAAAATATTTAAGGTTAAAGGAAAAATAACATGTGTCAGTATAATAATTGAAAATTAGGCCCACAGCGGTGGGCAGAATCCAAGATAACCAGATAAAATGAAGGATAGAAACAAAACACAATTTCAGGGGGAAAGGAAACTATATGTGCTTTATTTTAGCATAAAAGGAATTTGTCAGGTTTTGTGTTTCCTTTCATCTTTTCAAGGAACAAATAGAATTAGTTCAAACCCTTCTAAATGCAATGGCTCATGTGTTCTCAGATGATGTGAAATGGCAGCTGTTACTGAACAATTTTTAGTTCCTGTGTGCTGTGACTTTGACAGGGAAATATTAAAAGATGACATGTTGAATTTTGCTTAAACAGGGGAATTTTTTCTTACTCAACCCATCTTCACAGGAGCCCAAAAGCCTCTCTTCAAGGTAGTAACCCTTTGACAAAAGATAGCTACAAGATATGGTCTGGGAAGGTGCAGTGGGAGGGGAAAACAGATGGGGTGCAGTTTGCATGAGTAGGAGGTCCAGGGTGTGCTTGGAGAATATAGCTCTACTGAGGCATCTATCATTTCTTTCGTCACAAAACAGTGACAGTGCAGAGGAGGCCCTGTATTAACCAGGAAAGAATTAGGGTTCTTCTTCTGCATAGGAATGAGCTCCCGTCTTTGCCCCAGCTCCTGCTAACCTAGCAGTTCGAAAGCAAGAAATTACAAGTAGATAAATAGGGACCACTTTGGTGGGAAGGTAACAACATTCTGTGTGTTCCAGTGTCTAGTCATGCCTGTCACATGACCATGGAAACGTCTGCAGAAGCAGACAGTGCTGGCTCTTCGGCTTTGAAAAAGAGATAAGCACTGCACCCTAGAGTCGAATATGACTGGCTTTCGAGCAAGGGAAACCTTCTGCATAGGACCTTCCGAGACATTCATTTTCACTCTGTGATGGAAGGGACAGATTTCACAAAAATTTTCCCTCTAATGTTTTACGCACACATTATCAACTCCTGAATCTTCAAGTTACATTTTATTCACCTTTTCAGAGGAGAAACCCATGGGTAATGTGGTTGCAGAAATTTAGTGCATCTCTAACTCTTGTAGCTTTGTTCGCATATAAAAGGACAGTTTCATTGCTGTAGCTATTTTTTTTCACCCCAATATTCTAAGCTACACCTTCCTTAAGCCCCTTTTCTATCTGGACATTAAAAATCCAAGAGTTCTGTTCCTTTTTTGGAGGTATCTGAATGTGCTTGCTGCACATCCTTGCACAAATAAAGCATTTCCCAATATAAGAATAATTCTGTCTAGTACATATACTATTTCCACATTGCTGGAACATGATCTGACTAGCAAACATGAATGTATAAAAGAACACACAGGAGGATAGAACATTAATAGTTTTTGCTTCCTATGCATAGAACTTAATGTAAGAAACAGAAATATTTCAATGATGAACAGAACAATCAAATTTAATTGTTGGAACCCAGAATATTCCACACCACTACCCCATATGTCCTGGGTCTATAAAGCCACTGTCTCTATTTTCTGCTCCTGCATGATCAACAGCAGCTTGTAACACTGGGATTAAGGAAGTGAATGTGTTCTAGTTGAGAAATTTATTACTCACTTTCAGCGAAACAGATGTTACAGAAAACACTAGTAACAAGTGATGGTAGCAAACCTATTTTGTAACAAACATGTAGTCAACAGGGTTTAGCATTTCTACTATTTTGTCTACATCATCTGGGAAGCCCAATTGGTGATTTCTTGTTATAGAACTGCTATCAAAGGAAGAAACACTAGTTGTCTTCAGCCATTTTATCCATTTTATTCTACAGCTTGCCTCCCCTCTTCATTTTCTATATGTGAAAAGGGACACACCTGTAGATATTCCTCTGTGTGCGCGTGTGTGTGGGGGTGTATACTGTCTACAGGATTTCTGGATGAGAAGGAATGCCTCATCTGCAAACATTTATCTTTCTGTACACAAGGTAAAGGTCACCATTGCTCGAATGCCAGTCATATCCGACTGTAGGGTCCAGTGCTCGTCTCTCCTGCATAGCCGAAGAGCTAGCACTGTGAGTTTGCAGACATTTCTGTGGCCATGTGGCAGGCATGACTAGACACCAGAGCACATGGAACACTGTTTACCTTCCCACTGAAGTGGTCCCTATTTATCTACTTGCAATTTCTTGCTTTTGAACTGCTAAGTTGGCAGGAACTGGGACAGAGACGGGAGCTCATTCCATCCTGCAGTATTCGGGTATTGAACTGCTGACCTGCCATCTTCTGGTCAGCGTCTTAACCACTTGAGCCACTGCAGTTCTGTACATGGAGTCTAGCAAATAGGGGGTTAAGTGGTCCCCTTAAAGCATGGTGAACTTATTCAAGTAAAAAAACAACAACCCTGAAACAAAAGTCCTTTGTTAGTGGGGGGGGGGGATATCATAGGCTTATTATATTCCAATAAGCTTCTTTCTCATCCCCTACCCACTTGTCATTGAGATCACTACTGCTTCTGTTGGCAAAGTCAAGCTTCTATAAGTGAGGGAAAACTCCAACCCTTCCCAAGTACGGACATGCAGATTGATGTTCAACCTTCCCCCTTTGGAAATAACCTGATCAGTTTGTATTATGTGGGAAAGATAGTTGGTCTGGCTCCAGGGGATATTTTGGGTTGAGGCAGCCTAGCCCTATCCCCCTATCCCTCTATCACTAGGCCTATCAAATCCCCAGAAGTAGGTTTGTGGAATAGTGATAAGGCCCCTCATAGGCAGTGGGAAAACCTACTAACCTGTTGAAGGCAGATGGCACTTACAGAGCTTACAGAAATGCATTATCAAGCACACACCAGCAACAGATAACAAATTAAAGTGGAGAATGCAAGCGCGGCGCCAAAATGGCCGCCGCGCTCTTTGCGGGAGCCCCCCCACAGGACGAAGGCATCCGGGTAGTTAGGGGCGTGGCCAGCTCCCTTATAAAAGGGGTGGCCACGAGGCAGCCGAGCTGCCATTTTGCGAAGCGACGGAGCGGAGAAGTTTTTCTTCTTACTCCGTCGCTATTTACCTCGAGCGGGAAGCCTTGGCTGCTTATTCTCCTCTTTTTTGGCTTCCCTTAGGTCCGTCTGAGATGCCTTCGAAGAAGAAGGCGGCCGCGAGCGCGGCCCAGGCGGTGCGGCGGCGCAATCCGGGTCGAAGGACCGCGGCTGCGCCTTCCCACCAGCCTCCTTTGCCGGCTCCCACCGGGACCGGTGGGATGGGGTCTATTACCCCCTGGCCGGAGGCCGGGGACCTGAGTAGGGGTCCGGTATGGGCTGCGGCCCGCGGCCCGCAAGTGGCGGACGCCGCTCCTGCTGCTCAATCTGGGCCTTCCTCCATCGGGGCCCAGCTCACTTCGGGACCTTCCAGCCTTGGGGGGTGGTGTGGTCCCCTCCCTTGGCAGATGCCCACGCCGGCCCTGCCGGGCCTGGGTGTGGGGTCATGGCCTTATTCGGGCCCCGGGGTGCAAGGGCCTGTACCCACGCCCGTAACGGGCGGGCCGGCTGGCCCGTGGCCCCAGGCCAGTGTCGAGGCCTTGCTGGCCCGCGTGGCGGCACTTGAGGCTTCCCTCGCTCAGGCCAGCCACGCTGGCGCTCCTTTTGGGGTGCGCTTGGACGCGTCGTCTGCTGGGCAGCGGCAGGTGACGGGACGGGTCAAGCAGCTTGAGGCGCGTGGCGCGACTTCGGCCACTGCCTCGCAGCTCCCCGACCAACAGGCCGGCGCGGGTCAAGCTCCGGCGGCAAGCTCTACGGCGGTCGTGAGCTCCGACGCCCCCAGTGGGCCGGAACCCCCGGTGGGGGCAGCCCGCGGGGGTGCAGCATGTGAGTATGCGGTACAAACTAGTGCACCTACACATGTGGCTACGTTGGGGGGGGCTTTCCAATGGCCTTGGCCTTGCATGGGTGGTCCAGCGGTACAGCCGCCGACGCACCAACAGGCGATGCCAACCACCACCCAGGGCCCCGGGGTGGGTGGCATTTCCTACCCTGTGGGGAATGTTTTGGGGGTGGCTGGGTTAGTTCAAGCCCCTTTCCAGATGCCCGCAGTTTCTGCTGTGCCTGTCTCGGCCTTGCCAACAGCGGGCTATTCCTTGCCACTGGGTGACCATTTGGCACAGGCCACCAGAGAGAAAATATGGCGAGGGGAGTATGTTGATATCTTCTCACTCCTAAACAGGGAGCCCACCAAGGAAGAGAGGGAGGGGCAGGATGAGAAGGATAAGGAACAGGCACGTCGTCGCAAGCTGCCACGGACGTGGGCCAACTGGCTGCCGGCTTACCTCATCTACATGGCGGTGTACCTGAGGGCCCGGCCGGACCTGGCGATTCCGATGGTCCAGTATTTGGACAATATCTACCGGGCGATGGTTGATTTTCCGGGCCCGTCGTGGTTGGCTTATGACGAGGAATTCCGTATGAGAATTCCACTGCACCCTGAGATGAGGTGGGATGAGCCATGTCAGAAACTTTGGCTGCTGTACATGACGCCCACGCGCCCCGCACCAGGGGAAAGGTACCATTGTGGACATGCGGTCCAGCGAGTGGCTCCAGCACAGGTTCCCCGCCAAGTGGCGGGGCAGGGGGTTCCAGCCCGACTGCTGTGCTGGGCTTTCTCGTCTAATGGTTCATGCAGTAAGAAGAATTGCAAGTACAGACATGAGTGTCCCACCTGTGCGGGCCCCCATGCAGCCTCTGCCTGTCCCAGGCATGGAGGGATGCGGGGCAGAGGGAGGGGCAGACAGTGGGCTGGCAAGACTGCCGCAGATGGAGCTGGTTCACCGAAAGGCTCCCTCCCCAATTAATGTGGACATGCTGGAGCATTGGCTCGCATTGTACCCGAAGGGGGAGGATGCAGATTATCTACTTCAGGGCTTTAGACAGGGGTTCCGTATTCCTTTCATGGGTGATAGGTCCCCTCAGGATGCCCCCAACCTTTTGTCCATTAGGGGAAGGGAGGAAGTGGCTGCCGCCAGCATTACTAAGGAGGTCAATGCGGGCAGGGTCGCTGGCCCTTTCCCTGCACCCCCGTTCACTAACCTCAAGGTATCGCCCCTGGGCTTGGTTCCCAAGAAGTCACCAGGCGAGTTTCGCCTGATCCATCACTTGTCCTACCCAGCCGGCCGATCGGTCAATGATGCTATCCCTGATGACCTTTGCTCAGTCAGGTATACATCTTTTGACCACGCGCTGCGCATGGTGCGCTCATGTGGCCCGGGTGCGCTGCTGGCTAAGTGCGACATTAAGTCGGCTTTTCGCCTCTTGCCAGTGCACCCGGGCGACTTTGAATTGCTGGGTTTCAAATTTCGGGGCGAATATTATTTTGATAAGGCCATGCCTTTTGGCTGTTCCATATCATGCTCGGCTTTCGAGCGTTTCAGTACCTTCCTAGAGTGGGCTTTCGTCCGCAGGTCAGGGTCCCGGTCTGTAGCCCATTACCTGGATGACTTTTTATTCGGGGGTGAACGGGGCTGGGACACGTGTACACGTCTCCTCAACACATTTCAGACGCTAATGGAGGAACTCGGTGTCCCTTTAGTGCCCGAAAAGACCGAGGGCCCATCTACACAGCTAGTCTTCCTGGGGGTGGAGATTGACACGATAGCGCAGGCATCTAGGTTACCGCGGGATAAGGTGTCAAGGATAGTGGCCCTTATCTCGGACTTGTTGGCCAAGCGCAAGGCATCACTGAGGGAACTGCAGGTGCTGCATGGTCACCTTAATTTTGCCTGCAGAGTGGTCGCACCGGGCAGGGCTTTTGCCCGGCGCTTGTGCGACGCTATGGCAGGATTATCCAGGCCCCACCATAGGGTTAGGCTCACTCGGGGTATCAGGGCAGACATGCTTGTCTGGTCACAGTTCCTGAGGGACTTCAATGGGGTCTCATTTTGGAGGCATAACCTCCTGGCTTCCCCACCAATTTCAGATTCAGTCTGATGCCTCGGGATCCCTGGGTTATGGGATGTACTTCAATGGGAAGTGGGCCTATGGTGGGTGGCCACCGGCCTGGGCAGGCACGGGTCGCCTGCGTGATCTCACGTATCTGGAATTTTTCCCTATCCTGGGTGCTTTGATGCTATGGGGCCAGGAGTGGTCCAACTCGGTCGTGCATTTCTGGTGTGACAATGCGGCCGTGGTCCACATTGTAAATGCACAGACTTCTAAATCGCCCAGGGTTATGGATCTAGTGCGCCAATTTGTGTTGCGCAGCCTGTGCCTCAACATACTCTTCGGGGCCAGGCACGTCCCAGGGGTTAATAATGATATTGCTGACGCTTTGTCCCGCCTACAGATCTCCCGGTTCTGTGCCTTGGCCCCGGATGCGGAGGAATTTCCCTCGCCACTCCCGGAGGAGATATGGACCATTGGCAAGGAGAGGTGAACCGGGCGATTGGCCTGTCACTAGCCCCACGCACCCGTAAGGCGTATCACCACGCAATTAATTCTTTCAGGGCATTTTGTACTCAATTTCAATTGCCAGTAACCTGGCCAATCCCGGTAACCCATGTTCTGCGGTTCATGGTTTACCTGCATTCTCAGGGCCTTGCACCTCGCACCATAGCATCCAAGCTTTCAGCGTTGGCTTTTATGGCCAAGGTGGGGGGTCATGTGGACAGCACCTCTGACTTCCGTGTGAGACATGTTTTGGAGGGGTGGGTGCGCGAGCGCGGGCGTTGCCCGGATGACCGCCACCCGATTTCCCCAGGGGTCCTTACCCAGTTGGCTCGGGGCTGGCCTTGCCTCTGTTTTGATGCATATGCGGCAGCCCTGTTCCATGCAGCCACAACGGTGGCATTTTTTGGAGCGCTCCGCATCAGCGAGCTTGTGATGCTGTCTAAGGCGGATGCAAGTCGTAGGGCACTGGAACTCGAGGATGTCTGTGTAGCCAAAGACTGGGCTCAGTTGAGGATACGTTCCTCTAAGACCGATCAGCATGGCGTCGGCAGTGGTGTGCGACTGCTACGGTGTTCTTTGGCAGACATCTGTCCGGTTGGTGCCCTACAGGAATTCCTGGCACTGCGTGGCACGCACCATGGCCCGTTTTTCTGTCACCAAGATGGGTCTCCCCTTACTAAATTTCAATTTTGGAGGGTGACGGGCAAAGCACTGGCCAGTGTGGGCCTCCCAGGCACCCGCTATGGCACTCATTCATTCCGTATAGGGGCGGCCTCGACCGCTGCGGCTTTTGGGTACTCAGGGGCTGACATACGTAGCATGGGACGGTGGGGATCGCAATGTTTTCAATTTTATGTGCGCCCACTCCCCCCGTGAGTACCAAGCCGGTCACCTTACCTATTTCCCTCATTTTTTCCTTTACAGACCCGGGGTGTCGTATTACACCAGTGACAGTATGGCTGGTGGGCCATAGCTACGTGCACAGGGCAGTGCGTTATGCTGCGGCGACAGAGTGGGGACCCCAACTGGGACTGGGTGCATACGCAAGTCTCACATGGCATGGTAAGCCTGGGATGTTATGGCGGGAGCTGCTGCCTTTCCTTTTTTCAGGCCTGAATGCTGACCCGCCTGACATTCTGATCATACACCTGGGGGGCAATGATTTGGGCCAGGTCACTGGCTTGTCGCTGAAGCACGCGATTTGCGAGGACCTCGCCTACCTGCATTACGTCTGGCCCGCCACAACCCTTGTTTGGTCGGACATGGTCCCGCGTCATTCCTACAGAGGGGGCGTTGACCTCCTGGCCCTTGACCGCGCTAGACGCATGGTGAATAGGGCAGTGGCGCGTTTCCTTGTCGACAGGGCTTGGGGGAGGGTCAGTCGTCACCCCGCTATTAGCCTCCAAAGTTCTGACCTGTATGCAGGGGATGGGGTCCATCTGTCGCGAGGAGGTATGGACCTCCTGTTGGGTGATTGGCGAGCAGGCCTGTTGACCGAGCTGACGGTCTGGGGGGGGCGTTGAGCCTTCTTTGAAGCCCCTCCGTGTGGCGGGTAGCACTGGTAAGGTAAACATTATGACCCACAGGTATCCGGCAAGTTCGCAATTGACTGGACAACACTAGACAGGCATAAGTTGGTTAAACGTTGCCCCGTCAACGACGAATTAGGCGACGGGGTGATGGCTATAGCTAGACAGCATGCATCACCCCGTGATTTTACGGATACGCGTCAGAGGGTGGGGTCATTAGTTAGATATTGACTACGGTCAACAATTTGTTTGTTGTCAACAAACAAATTGATACAAATGGATACATTGTAGCAATTGCCGTTGGCAATTTTGGGTGGTACCTTACCAGTGTTACTTCGGCCTGCTTGCCTTAAGAATTATGATTGGTTATTACCAATAGAAATTTATAATTCGGACTAGGGCATGAATCAATAAATGTGGCCCAATGCCGTTATCCACTTTCACTGGTGTCTGAGTCCTTTATTGGGGGGTGCGCCTGCAATGTAGATTGTAGCTACCAGCACCACCAGAAGACCAGGCAGGTGAAAACTCCAGCTCAAATGACAAGCATACTTGGTCTGTTCAGGGACAAGAAAGAAGGATCAAAGTTATCAATGTATCTTTATTTTTCATACCTTTCCAGGAAGCTTCTCAAGGTCATATTGTTCTTACACTCATTTACAAACTTTTGCACACCCTCAAACAAATAAATTCCAGTAGCAATTCTTAAGAACATTTAGTGTAATTCAATGAATGTGAAAGTTACTTTACAATTTAATTTGTCATCATTTTTCCTATCAATCTTCTTAGTACATCCAATTCAAAACATCCTGCAGGCATGCATAAACTACTGGGTGATTCACATCCTTAGAATGATAAATCTTCTTCCCTTTGAATTTCACCAGAACTGGTGTCTTTATGATAGGGACAGGGTTCTATGTGATGTGAGTGCTGAGAAGACTAGGAGGGTATTCAATGGTGAGTTGTGATGGCAGCCTTTGGATGCCATCTTTTGAGAAGAGCAAGGGAAAATGTTTAATGTATAATTGTCTAGATTCAAGCTGGTGTCCTTTTGGATCTCTCTTGTAAGGGTTGGAGAAGGATCCTGTAAAAGGAAAACCACCACAAATGGCTCTGATTTGACAGGTTGGAGGAATAAATAACACGATCTTGAGTTCCAGATCATAGAACAGAGAACAGTGAAGGAGAATTATTCTGAGCATTGGCAATGACAGCACCGCACCAGACATGAGAACACAGAGCCCAAGCAGCACTATAGGGACAGATGATTCTAATTTTGCCCTGGACTTTGAAAAGAAGTCAAACAGCAGTTGCTAAGCTCAGTGACCTTGCTTAGTGATAATATCCATGCTCAATTTCACTGAAATGTCGTTGCATACTCCAAGTTGGTTTCTTTTATTTTTAATGTTAATCTGCCTGTTTGTATGAATAATAAAGATTCCAGGAATAGATATCCTCCCACTGCAAAATAAAGAGGCAAGGCACATACGTATATTGTTTGAAACTTTGGTCACAATTTTATTGGATGTAATTATTTTAACCTCTGACCTATGGAAGGTGGCTGGTAGTGCTCTAACATGGTACCAGAGAAGGTAAGACTACTCCTCATCTTCATGAACCAGACTGGTGAATCCCTAGCCCCTGTGCTGTGCTGGTTCTTGCCAGCTACCACCTAGTCCACCTGATTTGGGTAGACATCAATGCAGGTGTTCCAACTCTAGGTGTGAATGGATATTGGTTGAACTGCATTAATGTATCATGGTTTGTTCTGGATGTCCAACTGATTCACCAAAATTGTGCCAAGCATCTTTGTTGTTGTTGTTCAGTTGCACAGTCGATGCTGACTCTTTGCGACCCTATGGATATTGTTCTCCAGGCACCTCTGTCCTCCACCATCCTCCTCAGCCCACCCAGATCTGTGCCCATTGTGTCTGCAATACCATCTAGCCATTTCATCTTTGGCTGCCCCCTTCTTCTTTTGCCCTCCACTCTTCCCAGCATCAAGGTTTTCTCAAGTGAATCCTCCCTTCTCATTTGATGTCCAAAGTACTTTAGCTTCATCTTTACTATTTGACCTTCCAATGAGCAGTCAGGGTTGATTTCTTCTAGGATTGACCTATTTGTTCTCCTCACTGTTCAGGGGAATCTCAAAACTCTCCTCCAACACAACATCTCAAAGGCATCTATTCTTCTTCACTCACCTCATCCAAAGGTGCCCTGAGGGAATCACCATTATCACCCTAACACAGCACTTCCTGCCAAACCAATTGTGACCAATTTAGTGATTCTGCCATATCTGGATCCGTAAATCCTGCAGATGTCAGAGTGGAATAGGTGAAAAACAACCTGGAATTCATTCTCTGCCATTCTAGAGGCCAAGTCCAAAATTTCCTATCTAGCCCCAAAAGGAAACCACACAGGCACTCCATCCTTCAGGGTGGGCAGGCCATCGGGTCATCAGAAACTACAACAAAATGGCCAGAACCAGGGCAGGGCAGTGGTGGGCTCCCAAAAATTTTACTACCACATTGTGTGTGTGGTATAGTTGGTGTGGCCAGGAGGAAAGCCCTGTGTTGCACCCAAATTAGGACTACTTTATTTCAAAACTTGGATGGGCGGGGCCAGCTAGAATTTCTGCAACCAGTTCTGGCAAACTGGTACGAACCTGCTGATGCCCTCCACTGGGGCAGGGGCAACCTTAAAAACATCTATGATCCCCAACCCCAAACCAATGAGCAACAATGTGAGATATCCAACCATCTCTAGCTCCATTATTCTGGCAGGGGGGAACCCCACCCTTTCATCACCAGGCTGAAATTGGCCATAAATTCAGTGGGAAATATTGTCAATGTATTTGAAAGTAAGTAGGGAATCAGATCCTCACCTGTCTCACATTTATAAGCAAAATTGAGAAATTGTGAAAATCTTCCTCTTGGCAATTAGGATGTTGAGGAATTTCCTGTCAGAGTTCATGCATCAGGAGAATTGAGCTTTGTACAAAAAAAAACAACCATTTTTGTGCAAAATTGCATAATTGAACAATTGTGCTGGCTGGCCAAAATTTGAAGCAACAGATGGATTTTTGATATCTTTCTTAACAATCACCGAAACTTGCTGAGTCCTTTCATTCTAAGGGTGTCTCAAAATAGAAGGACACTGGGGAAGTTTTGCAAATATTGTAGAAAAAAGAGTAAAAAAGGATACATGTCTCACTCGTAGATGGAGGTCAACGATCTCCCCAGGCCTTGGAATCCCTTGTGGACACAGCTAAAATGGAGAAAAAAGTGGAACTCAAATATAATGCTTTCCATCCCTATTCTTTTAATGTATTCATTAATTTTGAAATCATCAGTACCTTGACTGACATTCAGCCCAATATCTTAACATGTTGCAAGTATATTAAGTTATTTACTAAGACAGTCCTTAAATAATATATTTCAAGAGTGCTCTAATCTCACAAGTACAAAATATTCAGCTCCGATCATCACTCTAGGCTTAACTTGCAAGAGTTCTATCTAGTCATTCTAAATCGTTCTGTCAGAATCATTTCCAATGGTTGGAAACTAAGGCAAAACATTGGCTCATTAAATATGGGGTGAGGCCCGGTGATTAAATGCTTTGGTTTCACACCATCGGGAGTCAACCAGAAAGCAAGCTGGCCTTAAATATCCACTGCTTGCTGTCCCTCATTTTAAAAGAATCTCTGCCTACAGTATATTATATCAATTATACATCTGAGCTTGGCAGTTATAATTAAAGTCTCCCTCCCTGTCCCATGTATTCCATGGGAATCAAATTTGTAGGATGTTTATGGCAAAGAGAACTATTGTTTTTCAGCTGCATTCGCAGAATTTTTTTAGAAGCTACTGCTATAATGATTAACCCACAGAGAATTCTGATTCCTATAATCACATTGAGAAGTAATTCATTAACATAAAGGAGTTAAGAAGACCTGTTCCAAAGTAAGCATGCAAGGGGTTACATTTTATGTACCTTTTAAAGGAATATGAGAAGTGGGAGCCAAAGAAATTGATAAGCAAAGTATGTTTCCAATCTCTCTCTCTCTCTCTCTCCTTATGAAGTTTATTTATAAATTGGTTCACATGTCATAATACAACATAAAACCTGTCTTGTTAATGAGAAGGTTTGTTGGTGCATGCTGGTAGATCACTATGCACACCTCATGTCAGCAGAAACAGGAAAAGAAATAAACATGTTCCATTTATAGTTTAGCATAACAAGTTAACCAGGATTTCTGGTCTGCTACCTCCTAGCAAGCCAGAATCATGTGACAAGGTTTGTTAATGTGTTTCACTCTGACAAGTGCTTCACCAAATATCGATGAGGAAGTGCATTACATAGGACTCTGCCTTCTGCATCAAGAATTCCTTCTGCCAACATTTCAAGTATAAATAGAGCACAACAGACCTGCTGAAGATGGTGTGCATTGACACATGTGGGTGGTGCCTTAGGGCAGATCTCCATTATTTTACTTGATGGACATCAGGACTGGTCAGCCAACATCAGCATCTCATTGATGCCATTAGCAATCTGTTGTGCTACAGTGAAATGACCTTCACTGTTGCCAGCACCATGTCCTCCACAGTAACCTGCTTAGGTTATTGCTTTTCAGTGACAGGAAAAGCTAAAAGGAGAATTCCTGCTTTTTAAAAAACAGAAACCTTTCCTACCTCCAGAAATATAGAAATGGCTGTCATTGTGTCAATCCTACTTTAGATATTGACTCCTTGACAAAAGTCCCAATCTCTCCCTAGAAATGTTTTGCCACCATTTCCATTGAAAATAAACAAATTGATTTCATAATTCAGTTTACAAGTATTAAATAAGATAGTACCAGGTCAGTGCACCCAGAAGATCTGAGACTCAATCTATTGCAGGGCTCCTTGAACTTGGCTCTCCAGATGTTCTTGGACTTGGACTGATTTTATTTTATTTCAATTACCAGAAGCCCAAGTCAGCATAACAGCTTCTGGGAATTGAAGTCTGAGAACATCTGGATAGCCAAGTTTGAGGAACCGTGATCTATGGGATTTCCCCCCTCCTTAGAAAAATCTTGCTATTCAATTATTGGTAATTGATGGACATCTTTCCAATGAATATAAGTAGGGGTAACTACTAGACTGCAGCAGGAGAATATATCTTCTACAGTGATCAAGAGCTATCTATGCAGATGTACTCTTTTCCCAAACAACTATCCTTATTCCCATTGAAAAGCTTAATCATTATTGCTATTCATTGCTTTCAAATTAAGATAGCTCAGTAGTTTAGGTATCTGCCTGCAGAGCCAGAGGTTGGGAGTCTGATGCTCCTTTGACAGTGGCTGGAACCAGTGTTCTATATAGTCCATTCTAGTTCTGCAGTTCTGAGATTATTATTTGTATTATAAACTTTCTTTCATAAAAATATAAGAGCAATGTATGTGCATGCTTCTACATCTGTGTCTGAAAATGTAGTATACATCATTTTTTTCATTTATGCAAGTAGGAACAGAAACCTAACAGTTTTCCCCACTGCTATGTGGGATTATGAGATTTTTTGAACCTTTACGTGAGTGTGTGTTATTTTGCTGCTGCTGCTGCTGCTGTTGTTGTTTTCAAATATCTTGGCATTTGGGGGGAGTCAAAAGTGATTTTGCTCAACATTTTTGTATTTTCCACAAGACAATCCTAGTTTGCATAATACATAAAGATTTTAAAGATTTCTTTTCTAATGCTAATGCTGCCTTTTTAATGCCACAACTTTTTTTTGCTCTTAAGACACTTTTTTTCATTAAAAATGAGAAAAAATGCATCTGTTGCTACATCTTTTTCCGTATCTGTGTCTGTTTATATTTCCAGGTAGTTCAGTTCATCCAGCCAATGCCATATATGTAATGATAGACTCAGGAGGTCTAAAACTACCAAATCCTTATTGATGATGGAAAGTTCTATCCCCCTCAACCAGAATCACTCTGACACTGGTTGCTGCTCTTGGTCACTTCCCCCTTTTCCAATTTTCCAACCATATTTGTTGAAAAGCTATCTGACCGGTATCATGTATCACACACCAGCTGTTATTCCTTAATGACGATTGATGATCCATGGCAACACTTGTATCTAGTATTCCTATATTACTGTCATAGGTTTATGCCAAGATTACAGTTAGCAGTTTGCTAAAATGCTGAAATTTATATTTGTACGTCATCTAGCAGATTTTGTTAATTTACTGCTTAGAAATGAGGGTTTCCCAACTGTTGTGTTCTGTAAAGCTGTGCCTTTAACAATGTACCTTAGCCATGTGGTAACAATGTAACCTTTCTGTGTGCAACATTATAACCTTCAGCTGTATCAATGTAAACCTGATAAGGGGACGCGAGCTAGTGACCACTAGATGGCAACAGCGAGCGTCCAGCTCTCATGGCTCAGATTCACCTGGATCAGCAGCGCGGGAAGATTCCCCGCCACCTCTTCACCTGGTCAAGAAGGGCGTGACCTTCTACGACGTCACGCAGGCAGCAACCAATAGTCTGTCGACGAGCCACATTCAAATGTATAGCCAGCTGTATATATTGAGCTACCCATCCGCCATTACCACATGTTCCTCCGGATCATCATGCAATAAACCTGTGTTAAGCCAACCCTTCGGCTGTTTCGTTGTCTTTGGTCCCTTACACTAAATTGGCGACGAAGGTGGGATCATGGCAGCCCACGGGACCAAGACATGCGCCGGTTTCGAAATCAGGAAACCGGGCGACTGGGAGATCTTCGAAATGGACTTCCAGGCAGCACTGATTGAGTCCGAAGTCACGGAAGAGGCAAAGAAAAGGGCCATCTTCACCAGGATGCTCGGACAAGAAACCAAAAGGACCTTGGTGGACCTGATCGCACCGAGGAGGGTGAGCGAATTCAAGGCCAAGGAACTCATGCAGATGCTGCATGAGCACGTCCGGCCCACCACGGCGATGTTTCCCGCTCGGAGTGCATTCTGGAGGCGAGTCCAAGCGCCCGGGGAGACGGTCGCCGCATTCGTGGCGGCCCTGCGGCTGGCGGCCGGCCCGTGCAAATGGGAAAATGCCGAAATCACCCTCCGGGACTGTGTACTGTGCGGCCTGAATGACGCCGAAACCCAGCACACATTAATGAACCAAGAGCCGCCTCCCACGTTGCAGGAGGTCGTCAGAGCGGCACAGGCCGCGGAAGCTACAAAGGCTGGGGTCCAAGAACTCCAGGACTGGCGGCCGAAGTCGAGCAAGGCAGAGACTCCGGTGCATGCGGCCCAGCGAGCTTCGGGGTCATCCGCAGAGAGCAGCGACGACGAGGACGTCCGGAGGGTCCGGAAAGAGAGCCGGCGGTGCGACGGCTGTGGAGCGGCCCATGACCGCGTAAAGTGCCCGTTTCGGAAGGCCGAGTGCCACAACTGCGGCCGCCGCGGGCACATTGCCAAGGTGTGCAGGAAGAGGCGCGAGACCCGGAGAAGCTCAGCAGACCGTTCTGCGGGACAAGACCACTCAACGAGACCCAAGGACGGCGCTCAGGCCACGCGGAAGCAGGACGGCGTGGGCCGCATCTCCGACGGCAGCGAGGACGACGCCCCAGTATTCAGCGTGTCCGTAGGACACCCCCGCTACTTTGTTGAGGTACTAGTTCAAGGGGTTCCCATTAGAATGGAAATTGACTCGGGGTCCTCATATTCAATCATTTCCCAGAGGGAGTTTTTGAGAATTGCCCCCCACAGGCGACCCAAGCTCAAAGCGTTGAGGTCCACACTACGGGACGTGCAAGGGAACAGCATTCCAGTGTTGGGGGTTGGAGAATTTCAGGTTAAATTCAAGAAGCACGCTGCATCCCTCCCTCTAGTCGTGCTTAAAGGGGGAGATTGCAGCCTCCTCGGGACTCAATGGTTCCAGCCCCTGGGGTTGTTTATTGGGGGGGTGCACGCCGTTGGGATGCACGCCGTTGGGTCTGACCCGATTCAGGAGGTGTGCGAGGCGCACCCCGAAGTTTTCAAAAAGGGACTGGGGAAATTCAAGGGGCCCCCAGTGACTTTCGACCTGGACCCGGAGGTCTGCCCAATTCGACTCAAACCACGCCGGGTGCCGTTCGCACTCAAGGACAAGATAGAGGCGGAACTGGACAAATTGGTGGGCCAGGGAATCCTTGTGCCTGTTGATTCTGCAGAGTGGGAAACTCCAATTGTAACCGCACTAAAGGCCAATGGGGAGGTCCGCATATGCGCCGATTACAAGTGCACCATCAACAAGGCGATCCGCCCGAATGCGTATCCGGTGCCGGTAGTCAGCCATCTGCTGGCCAGGTTACACGGGGGAAAGTGTTTCGCTAAGCTTGACTTAGCACAGGCCTACCAGCAGCTAACGGTGTCCCCTGCCGCAGCTGCTGCGCAGACCATAGTCACCCATAAGGGGGCATTCCAGGTGACGCGCCTTCAGTTCGGCGTGAATTCGGCGCCTGGAATTTTGCAATCACTCGTGGAACGCCTCCTGAAGGGGTTAGAGGGGGTGTTGCCGTATTTTGATGATGTGTTAATAACGGGGGGGAGTCGGGTCGAATTGGCCAAGAGGTTGGGGAAGGTCCTGACAATATTCGAAAAAGCGGGGTTGAGACTGCGAAAGGACAAATGCGTCTTCTTCGCGACCGAGGTTGAGTTCCTGGGGTTTTGTGTGACTCCTGAGGGGATAAAACCATCCAAATCCAAGGTGGCCGCCATTAAGAAAGCCCCCCGCCCCACCTCCAAGCCCGAGCTGCAGTCGTTCCTAGGGCTGCTCAACTTTTACCACTCCTTCCTCCCCCGGAAGGCAGCAGTAGCTGAACCGCTACACAAACTGCTTAAAAAAGATCAGACATGGAAGTGGGGCGAGGACCAAGAAAGGGCATTTAGCGAACTAAAAAGTCTCCTAGCGTCTGATGCCATACTGACCCATTTCAACCCCAAACGCCCGGTAGTCCTGACCTGTGATGCATCCCCGGTGGGGGTGGGGGCGGTGCTGTGCCACGTGCTGGAAGATGGAAGGGAGGCCCCGATAGCATTTTACTCCAGGTCCCTGTCCCAAGCGGAGAGAAACTACGCACAGACAGACAGGGAGGCACTAGCAATAGTTGCGGGGACGAAAAAATTTCACGATTTTCTGTATGGCCGCCCCTTCACCATTGTAATGGACCACAAGCCCCTGCTAGGCATTTTTACCGCAGATAAGCCCACCCCACAGATCCTGTCCCTGAGGATGCTCAGGTGGGCCATTTTTCTCAACGCATACCAGCACGCGTTGGTCTACCGGCCCGGGAAAGAGATCAGCCATGCGGACGCTCTATCAAGGTCTCCCCTCCCCCTGACGCCCAGCCAGGTGAGCAAGGGGGAGCGAGACCATCAGGTTCTTATGACAGAGGTGCTGGATTCGCCCCCCGTAATGCCCGCCGACATTGCCAAAGCGACAGTGAAGGACAAGACGTTAACGGCAGTTAGCTCCTGGGTGCAGAAAGGGTGGCCGGCGTCCTCCCCAGCGGAGGAGTTCGCCCCATTTTTCAGGAAAAAGTTAGAGCTGTCCCTAGAGAGGGGGTGCCTCTTGTGGGGGCAGCGGGTGGTGATTCCCACTTCCCTTTGGCCGCGGGTGCTCAAACTGCTGCACGTCAGCCACCCCGGCATCGTGCGATCCAAGGCGCTGGCCCGGAGTTACTTCTGGTGGCCCCAGCTGGATGCCGACATCGAGCACATGGTCGGCACTTGTGAAAGTTGCCAATGCTCCAGACCAGAGGAGACCAGAGGAATGGGACTCGGCCAAGGGGCCGTGGTCCCGGGTGCACATTGATTTCGCGGGCCCGTTCAGAGGCACCCTGTTTCTTCTTGTCGTGGACGCCTTCTCCAAGTGGTTGGAGGTTATCCCAGTCACGAGCACCTCCTCGGCCCAGACCATTAAGCAATTGCGGAGGCTCTTTTCCACGTTCGGCATACCCGACACGTTAATTAGCGACAACGCTAGTTGTTTCACGTCCTCCGAGTTTAGGGCATTCATGGAGATTAACGCCGTTCGGCATATCACCTCCGCCCCGTTTCACCCAGCCACCAATGGTCAAGTAGAGCGCCTCGTCCGCACCACGAAGGACGCGTTGCGGCGCATGGGCCCCGGAGACCTGAACCTACAAGTGTGTCAGTTTCTGCTAGGGTACAGGGTGACCCCGTTAGCGTCAGGATACTCCCCCGCAGAGCTCTTAATGCGTAGGAAACTGACCACCATCCTTACTAGGCTAGACCCCACGAGGGTAGAGGACAAGGGAAGGAACATTGGGCTAGAGGCCACGAAGAGTTTCAGTGTAGGCGCCCCCGTGCATTGCAGGAATTACGCCAGCGCGGGCCCAGCCTGGGTACCGGGCGTAGTTGTGGAGCAAACCGGCCCCGTGTCGTACCGCGTGGAAACCAGCACAGGGCTACTGTGGAGGCGGCACGCGGACCAGCTCCGACGCAGGGTCTCCGATGAGCAGGGCACAGACCCAACAGAGAAAAAATCAGCGTTAGGGTTCTCCCCCACCCGTTCAGCCCAAGGGGGAGGAAAAGGGGACCGCGGGTCCCCACCAAGGGGGGAGGAGAATATTCTCGTAGATATCCTGGGGGATCTTTCCGAGGAGGAGGAACCCGACCCCATACATATCTCGCGGAATTCCCCCACAAATGCGGATACCCCAATTGAGTTAGAATTTGATTTTCAGAACCAGGGGGGGGGGTTCGGAGTGGTCCCCCACCCGTCCAAGCGAGAAGAGGGGTTTTTCGTTAGCCCCGATTGCCCCCGGTCTGCCCACAATGGAGTTCTTCCCTTCCCCTAAGGCCGCCAGACCGCGGCAAGCCACTAACGAGTCTCCCTCTCCCATTACAGGACAAGGGACCAGGGAACAAAGAAGCAGTAGCGCCCCCGGGGGGGGCAGCCCTCATCACGGCCCAAACGCACATGCAACAAGCCATCTTGGCTGAGAGACTTCGTCTCATCCTAGGGGGGAGGGATGTTGTGTTCTGTAAAGCTGTGCCTTTAACAATGTACCTTAGCCATGTGGTAACAATGTAACCTTTCTGTGTGCAACATTATAACCTTCAGCTGTATCAATGTAAACCTGATAAGGGGACGCGAGCTAGTGACCACTAGATGGCAATAGCGAGCGTCCAGCTCTCATGGCTCAGATTCACCTGGATCAGCAGCGTGGGAAGATTCCCCGCCACCTCTTCACCTGGTCAAGAAGGGCGTGACCTTCTACGACGTCACGCAGGCAGCAACCAATAGTCTGTCGACGAGCCACATTCAAATGTATAGCCAGCTGTATATATTGAGCTACCCATCCGCCATTACCACATGTTCCTCCGGATCATCATGCAATAAACCTGTGTTAAGCCAACCCTTCGGCTGTTTCGTTGTCTTTGGTCCCTTACACTAAACCAACCTTTGGTATTGAACTTCAATTCCCAGAAGCCTAAGTCAGTTCCCCAAAGCATGCTGGGAACCAGTGGTTTAGATAGTGTGAAAGAGACCTACATGTATCTGCTTTTTTGTCACCATGAAGAGATTGTCTAATTAGAAGTAGCAAGTTAATTAGCATTTTGCCCCCAACATGCTAGGTACTCATTTTATGAACCTCGGAAGGCTAGAATGCTGAATCAACCTTGTGCCCCAGTCAGAATTGAGCTCTCAGTGTTCTGGCTGCAGGACAGGAGTTTAACCACTGTGCCAATAGTGGTGTCATTTTTAATTCTACATTTATTTCCATAATCTACCCCACCTTTTCTCCCATTTCTCTAGGGACAAGAAATATTTTATACTACTGGGAATGGGAAATAGAAAGGGGATTTCAGTCAGTCCTTATCTTTCTTCGAATTACTATGGCATCCATTTCAGTTTCAAATTCATTTTGTTTCTTGACTGACCTGATTTGAACACAATCACTCGAGCAGGAGCAAGCAAAAGTTTGAAAATAGACACCATGACCTCATCCTCCAGTTATTCTTCTCATCCTGTAGCTAGTTTTATGTTTCTCCTTTTTATAGGAGCTGAAACTATTGATACATTTTCTCAGAAATTGTGGGTTGATGCATCTGGCATTTTTCAGACTATGTGGAAAGAGATATTTGGAATTCTATGCAAGTAAATGGCTTAGGGTAGGATGGGCAAAATATTCCAAATATCCTTGGGTTCCAATAACATTTCTAGGCAGAGGAATGTTACAGAACCCTTTTGACACAATGGATAAGGCGCAGCATGCAGCCAAAAACTCTGTTCTTAACCTGAGTTCATTCACAACAGGATCAAGATTGGCTCAGCCTTCTATGTTTCTAAGTTTAGTAAAATGAGTACCCAGTGTATTGGAAGCAAAATTCTAATTATCTTGTGAAACAGAGGGTGCTTTAAGTGCTATAGAGCTATAATTAAATGTAATGGCTATTATTACTGCTACCCATTATTGTTGCTACCAAGTTTGAACCACCATCAAACTCAAGCAAAATCTGGAGCTTAACTAACTAATGTACATGTGGAATGTACATGTGGAACACCCTTATACAGTAATACCTCATACAAAGTCCGCTTCGTACAACATCAAATTCATACAACATCGCCTAATTCCTTGAAAAAAGTTACCTCATACAATGTCGCTGCATGAGGCATTAGGGTTTTTCGCCAGAATGGTTTGTCCCCTAAAATCAGGGTTGTTTGACATGTTTTTGTAATGTATTTAGCCTTTAGACAATGATTTCTTAAAGTTCTGTCAGTTTCCTGTCTGTTTCTTTGACTTTGCCCTGAAGTCTGTGCTGTTACAGTACAATGTATCTCTGTGGAAACGATGTTGTATGAGGCATCGCGGCAAGGATTTGGACGCTGTATGAGGCATCACAGCTAGGATTTTGCATGCCTCATACAAAGTCCAAATCCGTATAAAGTCCAAACTTGTGGAACCAAGTTTGGAGGTTGTATGAGGTATCACTGTACCTTTGTATTCTTCTGTTAACCATAGCTACTCTTACTTATCCCATTCTCTCTTTGTACAATAAATATACAAGTTGCAAGCATTCATTCTGCATCTTTCATTTTGCAGTATTACCTTAGGACACTCAATCTACTTCACTTATATTTTCCCTTCCAGTAAACTTAGCTCTTTGATTGCCTTATATAAATACTTATATATTCAAGAGTTTGTGGGACATTATTGTCATGTTTACAGAAACACCAAAGCTTCTGGAAGCACTTTTTTAAAAAAATATTGAGCAGAAAACTAAAAAAACAGCCCAGTGAAAACAAACTGGATGTCCAAAAAACTGAGTATCCATTAAATAGGCATAACTGGTTTATAAATACGCAAAAGAGTAGCACAACAAATCACAGAGGTTTTTATGGGCCTGATTTTTTGTGTGTGTTTCTTCTATGAAAAGAGGTGGCAGACTTACATCTTTTTCTTGTCCACTTACATTTTTTACACTTACATATTCCCACTATGTATTCATAACATGGAGAAATAATGTGTGCCTTGAAATTAGCCTATTGATAACAAGTTGAATACCACAGAAAGAACAAATTTGAGAATGTTAGAAGACACGAGGGACTGATGTCCCATAAATAGAAAATGGTTTATGGATAAGTCCTGTTACCACACAAGAACAGGTTAGAATAAATTGATTTGTTGGACTACACCTCTCATGATCACACATTTGTCATGCTCACTAGAGTCCTCTGGAAGTGGAAGGTCTTCAATATAGGCTTTGGAAGACCTGCATACACACAGGTGTTCTGTGTTCATTTGCTTTTCCTGGGTTGTCAATGAATAAGGGAAGATTTCTTCTCAGTAACGGGTTATATTTGGCCCAAGGTCAATGTATTCCAGGAGCTGTCTAAAAAAGTAATACTGTATTCTGAATTGCTGCACAAGGTATCGACTTGTAGACTAAAAAGAGGATTGAAGTTCTACAAAAGAAAGAGAGCAGGTCTGATGAGTCATTTGTTCACCAGGTTATTTCCAGGAGAAGACTTAATCTTACTGTCTGGTACTGTATATATCAGCAAGGGTGTAGAAAACCAGGTTAGTACTTTCCTAAAACTGCTGTTGCCTGTTGGTAATAAACTTGGGTTTCACAAGTCACCAAGGGGTAATTTGACCTAGATACAAGCTGTCTAACAGCATAATCATGCTGGATTACTATCAGTTGAATCGAAAAGTTTGAATATCTGGAAAGTGGATGATTTTACTACACGACCAACTTTCACAGACTCTTATGTTGAGGGGGAAAGTTATATCTAATCACAATGAAACCAACATAGTCTCAGCAGTATTTCTTTTTCTCACAACAAAATAGCTGGAAGCCATACTCATTTATAACCTCAGCCTCATCATCAGACAATTATACCACCTGACTGTTCCTTTTGTTCTTAATTAATGAAATGTGAGACTATGTGACCTCCTGAGGTGATATGACTCATTTTAATACATGTTATCATACTAGATCAGTGGTGGTGAACCTATGGTACACATGTCAGAGGTGGCACTCTCTGTGGGCACCCATGTGGTTGCCTCAGCACAGAGTTTGCCTCACCCTCTGCCCAGAAGCCCAATGGGAATGCTTCCTCCCTCCCCCAGCACAGAGTTTGCCTCACATCTCTGCCCAGCAGCCCTGTAGGAGAGTTTCCTCCCTCCCCTATTGTCGTGTTGGCACTTTGCAATAAATAAGTGGGTTTTGGGTTGCAGTTAGGGCACTCGGTCTCTAAAAGGTTCACCATCACTGTACTAGATGTTACATTTCACAAACCTTTCCTTAATGGACGGAGGAATAATATAAGTAAACAAGTTCATATATAGATATTTTTATACATCTATTGCAGCCTGCTTTTAATTATTTATATTTAACTGTGGAACCTTCTGCCCGCAGACCTATGGATACTGACAGAATTGCTGCCCTTTAGGAAAGGGCTGAAAACCTGACTGGCAGAGGAAGTATGGGGGGCCAATGGGGTGTTGACTCCCGCTCGTTGGCTCTGTTAGAATTATAGGTTCCTTTTATTGATGGGTGGGGAAGGGAGGGTCTTTTTAAATTTGGGATGGTATTAAATATTTTTATTGATTTTTTAAGGGGATTTGTATAATAGTTATGTGATTGTGCGCTGCCCTGACTTGCCCTAGGGCAAGAGGGTGGGATATAAATAAAAATAAATAAATAAAATAAATACATATTAAATTGTGTATAAAACAGTATGAGATGTATTCATGTGCTTTTCTGCCCCTTTAAGAATAAATCGGGACCACTTTGGTGGGAAAGTAAACAGTGTTCCGTGCACTCCGGTGTCTAGGCATGCCTGCCACATGTCCATGGAAACATCTGCAAGGTTCTTTTTGTCCTGAGACATCTTACAAGAAATCCTGGGTGATCCTGGGGGATTTCTCATCTCTTTCATGGTCATTCCCATCCCACAAAGAAACACCAGTCATTGGAAAATTATTACAATTCCTGCACAAAATCACATCTTTTCTGTACAAAAGGCAAGTACACTAAGCTGCTCAGAATTTAAGAGTTTGTTGTGGAGAAGAAAAGGGGAAAAGATGAACAGAAACAATGTCACATGAGGCAACAGGAAATCTTCCTAGTGTACAAAAGAGTTGTTTCAGTCTGTATGGTATGTTGCATTGAACAATTAGAATATGTGCTTATTGTGCTACCTCTGTACTACATTTCTCAATTGACAATTGTTACTTCTTCTTATTAGGCCAGTACAGTTAAAGAACTTGCCAACAAAAAATAGCTTATCATCCCAGAACTCAAGTCCAGCCTACATGCCAAAATCAAACAGGGCAATGCCAAGATGGTTATGAAGCAATTAATGGAAAAATACATGGCAGGTGGGCTATACCTGATTTGATGGCACAACAATTATATAAGCTTGATGATGCTGATCTCAAGAAAACTGTATTACAGCTGTTCCTCCCATGTTCCCTGGCTGGGGGGAAAATCTTGCCAGCTTGGGTTCTCTCACATTTGAATTTTTTAAATAGCATTTTCTTTTCTCCATGAATTTCGATATATCTACAAAAGCTGGAACTTTAAAATAAAAATGAGCTAAAATGGAATCCTCATATATTATTTTTAAAGGTTTTTTTATTGTTTTACCTGCATATTGGTTTTAACTTGTGTACACCACCCAGAGTCCTTTGGATAGGGTGGTATATAAATCTATTAAATTAAATTAAATTCTATTTGCTGTAGTCCCATTAGAGACTAGATGGAATTTAATTTGGTTTGCAATTTTAGAGAAAGTGATCCAATTTGTGTTTCCCAAAATTAATGCTGATAAAGATGAAGTTATATTTCAGATTGTGTCCTTCTCTCATTTTTGCAGTGTTGTTTTTGACTCAAACATTTCATGCAGATGCATGCATATATATTTTTCTTTATGGAAATAAACATACAATTTTCCCCTTTAATGAAACAGAGACTGATGCATACATTAGATGATGTCTATGGTTACTTGCATGGAAAGGAGATAAAATTTAAAACATTCTTGTCCATTAATAAACCCTAAAGTGTTTTGGTACTGAATGTAAAGGTAATTTCATTTCAAAATTTAAGTATGCTTAAGGCAAGACGATAGAGTCAACCAGATCTTAATTTATGTGATTTATTTGCCTTTTCATTCTATTTCAAATGTTATTCTGATGGATTTGCTGTAGCGACAGAGTAGTAGAGGTTCATTTGCCCAGACTGACCCAGATTGTGACCTATTAACACATAGCTAGTATTTTTAAATGATACACTTTTATGTTTAAGGAAATGTAGAGTCACAATCTGCCAACATGAATTTTGATCAGTCCTTAAAAATGAAGTGCCACATATGTTTTACTGCTGTCTCTGTTTTCTGCAACAAAGAAGCAAAACCTACTGGTTCTGCTTTAGTGTGTTTTCTCTTGCACCCTAAATGGCATCTAACCTGTCTCCAGGAATGGGGATATTGGTTAAAGAGGGATAATCACAAAGCAGCAACATAGTAACCAACTGTACAATGCAGATCACATGCTCGAGGCTCTGATAACATGTTAGTGCCATCCTAAAGGAACTTCATTTGAGCATTGTATCTGAGCAATCAGACTTGCAAATGAAGCCGCTGGGTGAGATCATCCGTTTCCACGGGGTGTGGTACCACCAGTACGCGGATGACACACAGTTGTACATCTCGGCCCGTGGGGACCCCAGTGATGCAGTTGAAGTCCTTTCCAGATGTCTGGAGGCTGTTGGGGTCTGGATGGGGGCGAATGGGCTCCAACTGAATCCTAGCAAGACTGAGTGGCTATGGATAGGGGGTCCTGCTCTATTCCAGAAGCTACCATCTTTGGTTTTGGATGGGGCCATTTTGCCCCAGACTGACCCGGTGCGCAACTTGGGGGTCCTCCTGGATTCAAAGCTGCTGCTTGAAGAACAGGTGGCGGCTGTGGCCAGGAGGGCCTTCGCCCAACTTTGGGTGATTCGCCAGTTGCGCCCACTCCTGGACCAAGACTCCTTGCTCATGGTCACTCATGCTCTGGTGACCTCCAGGCTAGATTATTGTAATACACTCTACATGGGGCTGCCCCTGATGACCGTTCGGAGGCTGCAGCTGGTCCAGAATGCTGCGGCCCGGGTGGTGATGGGGTGTGGGCATTATGCCCATGCCTCACCATTGCTTCAGGGTTTGCCTTGTTTACCAGTTTGCCTCCGGGTGCAATTCAAGGTGCTGGTTTTGACCTTTAAAGCCCTATATGGTAGTGGGCCAGGTTACCTAAGAGACCACATTGCTCTAAGGACGTCTGTCCATCTAACCAGAGTGGACCGGAGGGGCTCTCTAATTGTGCCATCAGCCAGGGGGGCTCGCCTCTCTGGCACAAGGAGGAGGGCCTTCTCTGTGTCTACACCGGCCCTTTGGAACCTCCTGCCAGTAGAACTGTGCCTCCAGATGGAGTTGTTGCCCTTTAGGAAAGAACTAAAAACCTGGCTGGTGGGCAAAGTTTGGGGTGCAGGTAGAGGGGTGGCTTCCATTGGGTGGTTAATATAGACGAGTATGCCTTCCCCCACTGTTCCATTGGTATCTGCACCCCTTTTCAGGGGGTGGGTTTTTAATTCCGTATGTTTTTATCTGTTTTTATCTGTTTTATCTATGATTTTGAACCACCCTGAGTCGGCCTTGGTCGAGTGGGCGGTATAGAAATTTAACTAAATAAATAAATAAATAAATAAATAAATAAATAAATAAGCCAAGTGTATCTCCCAAATGTACATCACCAAACAAGGCAACACTAATTTGCAAGCTATGGGAGGTGAGACAAACTCCTGCTATGGTAATCACGTACTTTTTGACAGTAAAGGAACTCCACTTCTAACAATCTGCTATTCATGTCACCCCCGCAACCGGGTGGTAGGGTAGGTTTAGCCAGTACCACCAATGCGGGCAACCAGGCTTCTGCCTACCCGCCCAGTGTAGGGATTCAGGCAGGGGCAGCACAGGCCGGCCCCTCTGGGGTTCCTACCCCTGTAGGGTCTTTGCCCGACTCTGGGCAGGGCGGCCCACTTGGGCCCGGTGCTGGTTTCCGCCACACCATTCTCCTGGCCCCACATGGGCCGGATTACTGGACATGGCCCTATTCGGGCCTGGGATCCCCATTTGGGTTTGTCCCACCACAATTGCCCAGTGGGCCATCCGGCCCACTTTATCCAGGTGGGTCAGAGGCTGTTGATCCCCTCCTCGCATGCATTTTGGTGCTGGAGGCATCAATGGGCATTGCCCTGCCACCTTCCGATGGTGGGCTTGAAAATCCTGCAATTCCAGCCCACACGTCTGCTACTGCTGTCCAGCGGGCTGCTACCAGGGTTGAGCTGCTTGAGGCCATCAGGCCAGCCCAAACCGGCACCTCGCAGCTCTCCGCCAGACCATTGCAACGGAGCTTGCGATGAGGTGGGATGAGCCCTGCCAGCACCTGTGGCTCTTGTACATGACCCCCACGTGGCCAGCGCCTGGTGATCGGTACCATTGCGGCCACGCTGTGCAGCGGGCTGCTGCTACACAGGCTCCCCGCCAGATGGTGGGGCAGGGGGTTCCAGCCTGCCTGCTGTGTTGGAGCTTCTCCGCCAGCGGAGTGTGCAACAAGCATCAGTGTCAGTTCCAGCATGAGTGCCCCTCTTGTTCTGGCCCTCACGCCGCCTCCGCGTGCCCGTGGGCTGGTGGGTCATGAGGCAGAGGAAGGGGTGGGCAGGGGGCGGTCAGAGCTCCCTCTGATGGTGCTACCCATCAAAAAGGCCCCCTCCCCAATTAATGCCCAGGTGCTGGAACATTGGCTTGCCGCTTATCCTAGACGGGATGATGCAAAGTACCTACTTGAGGGTTTTCAGTTTGGCTTCCGTATACCATTTCAGGGGGTACGCGGCCTCAGGATGCCCTGAACTTACTTTCTCTCAGGGGTAATGAGGATATTGCCACCCAATCTATAGCTAAGGAGGTCACCACACTGAGGGTGGCTGGGCCATTTGCTGACCCACCATTCCCGAACTTGAAGGTGTCACCTTTGGGTTTAGTCCCTTAGAAGTCCCCGAGTGAATTTCGACTAATTCACCACCTTTCTTACCCTGTGGGCTCTGCGGTCAATGATGCAATACCTGATGACCTTTGCTCGGTCAGGTATACGTCCTTTGACCAGGCCTTACAGATGGTACACTCGTGTGGCCCAGGGGCGCTACTGGCAAAGTGTGATATCAAATCGGCATTCCAATTGTTGCCAGTGCACCCAGACGACTTTGAGCTGTTAGGTTTTTGTTTTCGGGGCAGTTTTTATGTAGATAAGGCCATGCCTTTTGGCTGTTCTATCTCATGTTCAGCTTTCGAACGATTTAGCACCTTCCTTCACTGGGCTTTTGTTTGTAGATCAGAGTCTGTGGCCCACTACCTCGATGATTTTTTGTTTGGAGGGGAACATGGCACGGACATGTGTGCTCATCTCCTAGCCACTTTTCAGGCACTTATGTGGGAACTGGGTGTTCCCCTAGCACCTGAAAAGACTGAGGGACCAGCCACCACTCTCACCTTTTTAGCTATTGAGATTGACACCGTTGCCCAAACATCCAGGTTGCCCATGGAAAAAGTGACTCGGATCTCTGATGCGATTCTGGCAATGCTTGCCAGGCATAAGGTGTCTCTCCGAGAGTTGCAGGTGCTTCACGGCCACCTCAACTTTGCCTGTTGGGTAGTAACACTGGGCAGGGCCTTTGCCAGGCGTCTGTGTGATGCCATGGCAGGCCTTTTAAAATGCCACCACAGGGTTCGGCTGACCAGACGTTTACGGGCAGACCTTACAGTCTGGCTCACATTCCTACAGGATTTTAATGGCATCTCCTTCTGGAGATCGGAGCTAATGCCCAGCCCGCATTTCCTAGTACAGTCGGATGCCTCCGGCTCCCTGGGTTATGGGATGTACTTTGAAGGAAGGTGGTCCTATGGTCAATGGCCTCAGACATGGCAAGGCACGGATCGTTTACGCGATCTTACTTTCCTGGAGTTTTTTCCCATCTTGGGGGCCCTGATGCTCTGGGGGATAGGTGGGCTAATTCAGTAGTTCACTTTTGGTGTGACAATGCTGCAGTAGTGCACATTGTCAATGCCCAGACATCCAAATCCCCAAGAGTTATGGCATTAGTTCGCCAATTTGTCTTGAGATCCTTACGCCTTAATGTGCTTTTCAGGGCCAGACATGTGCCAGGCATTGATAATGATATTGCTGACGCTTTATCCCGCCTGCAGATCCCTCAGTTCCATGCCTTGGCGCCAGAAGCAGAGGAACTTCCCTCTCCACTCCCGGCCGAGATCTGGACATTTGGCGAGGAGAGGTGAACCAGGTGATCGGCATGGCTTTGGCACCTCGCACGCATAAGGCGTATCTACATGCACTCCTACAGTTTAGGAATTTTTGTGGGCAAAGGCAGTTGCCCGAAGTGTGGCCGATCCCGGTAGACCAGATTCTGCAGTTCATGGTATACCTTCATGATCTAGGGTTAGCCCCTCGCACCATTGCCACTAGGCTTTCAGCATTGGCATTTACGGCTAAGGCGAGGGGTTTCACTGACTGCGTGAATGACTTCCGCATACGCCATGTATTAGAAGGGTGGACACGTGAATGTGGCCGCCGGCCGGACATACGTCACCCTGTTTCACCAGAGATTCTGACGCACCTTGCACAAGGTTGGCATAGCTTGTGTTACGATAGGTATGAGGAGGCTCTCTTTCATGCTGCTACCACCGTAGCTTTCTTTGGAGTGCTCCATATCAGTGAGCTGGTCCCATTGTCAAAGGGGGACAGGTCTCGTAGGGCACTGGAACTCAACGATGTCTTTCTCAACCAGGAGTGGGCCCAGTTGAGATTCATTCCTCAAAGGCTGATCAGCACGGAGTAGGCAGTGGTGTCAGACTGCTACGGTGTCCAATTGCTGACATCTGTCCGGTTGGTGCCCTACATGAGTTTTTGGGCACTGCGTGTCACGTACCCTGGCCCGTTTTTCTGCCACCAGGATGGTTCTCCCCTTACCAAATTCCAGTATTGGAAGGTGACTGGTATGGCACTTCACAGTGTTAGCCTCCCTGGGGCTTGTTACGGCACCCATTCATTTAGGATAGGCACCGCTTCAACTGCGGCTGCGTTTGGCTACTGTTATGCTGATATACATCACATGGGCAGGTGGGGGTCCGCGCACTTTTCTTTATATGTACGCCCCCTTACTGCATGAGTGCCAGTTATGTCATTAATTCCTTTTCCTTCTTTTACAGACTCTGTGTGTTCACGCACACCGGTGGCAGTATGACTGGTGGGCCACAGTTTTGTGCACTGGGCAGCGCAGTATGCTGCGGCGACAGACTGGGGACCCCATCTCGGGCTACGTGCAGCCGCACGTATGCGATGGTACGGTAAGCGCAGCATGAGATGGCGGGAACTGTTGTCATTCCTGATGTTCATCAGAGATGCTGGACCGCCTGATATCCTGATTCTGCACCTCGGTGGCAATGATCTCGCACAGATCACTGGCCTCTCTTTAAAAATGTCGGTGTGTAGTGACCTGGCCTTTTTACATCACTTATGGCCGTACACGCGGCTGCTATGGTCTGACATCGTGCTGAGACACCGTTACAGGGGAGGCATTGACCTCTGTGGTTTGGACCGTGCTCGACGGTCAGTGAACAGGGCTGTTGCCCGGTTCCTTTTTGACAATGGCTTTGGAACAGCCATTCTACATCCTAGGATAGGCTTGCAGGATTCTGGTCTATATGCAGGAGATGGGGTCCATCTGTCGGCCAGAGGTATGAACCTCTTTCTTGAGGTTGTGCAAGCAGGCCTTGTGACCGAGCTGACGGTCTGGGGGGGGGCGAGTCATCACGGACGCCTCCCCGTGTGGTGGGTAGCACTGGTAAGGTAAAGATTTATGACCCATAGGTATCTGGCAGGTTCACAATTGACTGGCCAACAGTTAGATAGGTACAGGGGAAATAGGATTGGCCAGCCAAGGACGAACCATGCAAGGGGTGATGGCAGGAGCTTCACAGCCTGCATCACCTTGATGTCCTGGTCCTGGATACACGTCATAGGGTGGGGTCAGTAGATAGTTTATTGACTCCAGTCAACAATTTGTTTGTGTCAACAAACAAATTGATATAAATAGATACATGTAGCCAATATCCATTGGCATTTTGGGAGGAACCTTACCAGTGTTACTGCGGCCTGCTTGGCTTAAAGAATTATAATTGGATGATACACCAATTGAAAGTGATAATACGGACTAGGGCATTATTAAATAAAAGTGGCCCGATGCCTTTAATCCAATACCGGTGTCTGAGTCTTTCTTTGGGGGGTGCGCCTGCAATGTAAGTTCGGCACCAAAATGGCCGCTGCGCTCTTTGCGCCCCCCCCAGACTCAGACATCCGGGTGAGTTAGGGGGGCATGGCCACCCTCTTTAAAAGGGGTGGCCACAAGGCAGCTTGGCTGCCATTTTGGAAGTGATGGAGCGGAGAAGTTTTTCCCTCCACCCCCTCCCTAGTGGACAGTGTGATTTTCTGGTCGCTTCGGGGCCGGGTGGGAATTTTTGCTTGAACCTACAATTGGCTCTCTGGTTCTTGGCTTTTTCGCCCATCCCACACTGTCGCTAGTGTTTGAGATACGGGGTAAGTTGACTTTGGTCACTTTGGGCGGGTAGCACTGGTAAGGTAAAGATTTATGACCCATAGGTATCTGGCAGGTTCGCAATTGACTGGCCAACACGTAAATAGGTACAGGGGAAATAGGATTGGCCAGTCAAGGGCGAACCATGCAAGGGGTGATGGCAGGAGCTTCACAGCCTGCATCACCTTGATATTGAACGGATACACATCATAGGGTGGGGTCAGTAGATAGTATATTGACTCCGGTCAACAATTTGTTTGTGTCAACAAACAAATTGATACAAATAGATACATGTAGCCAATTTCCATTGGCATTTTGGGAGGAGCCTTACCAGTGTTACTACGGCCTGCTTGCCTTAAATAATTACAATTGGATGATACACCAATTGAAAGTGATAATTCGGACTAGGGCATTATTCAATAAAAGTGGTCCGATGCCTTTAATCCAATACTGGTGTCTGAGTCTTTCTTTGGGGGGTGCGCCTGCAAAGCTAAAGCAAATAGAAGCCATTGAATGGCCAAAGGCTCCCCCCAACTGCTCTGTACACCCGTGCCTTTTAATGGAAGTGAGCTACATCTAGTCTTGGATTTTTGTTGACTCCTTCTACTGGTGCTGCAGACATCTCTGCTGCTGCAATGTTTCTTTTGTGTCAGACTTGGGATCAGAATTATCTCTCCAGGTGGCTGGGGTAGTCTCACAATGTCTGTCTATGGCAGTCCCACTCTGCACTGTGAACCCCTTCCCTCCCTCAAGGCACATGCAGCTCCACCAGGACTCCAGTCTAGGGGTCCTGTCTGAGGGTATATTTAAAGAGGTTCTTTGCTAGGGTGTCTGGTACATTAATCCAGGTATTGTCTTGCCCAAAAATCTTCTGTGTTGGTCTCCTCTGACCCCATCTTGGTCTTCCCTTCCATTGGTGTCTCCTCTAAATTTACGATCGGCAGCTGCTGCATGGCCTTGCCACCTCATCACTTTCCCATTGCTCCTGCTCATTTCTTTCAGCTGTCTTCTTTCCATGAGACAAATGTCTCACTCAATAGGACTTGGCTTTCTTATTTTAGTGGCAATTATATAATTAAGTTCAATTAATTATGTGACAATAATCAATTCTGGAGAAACACTGGAGAAACTTAAAAATATTGTGTGTGTGCGCATGCATGCACACATACACACACAAACATCTAGTCATGTCTGTCATGACCTCAAAAGCATCTATAGACACAGACAGTTTGGCTGTTTGGCTCTTGATGGAGATGAGCACCACACACTAGAGTTAGACATGACTGGCTTTCAAGCAAGGGAGACCTAAGTTTCTGTATTGAAGCAAGTTTGGCTTTGAACTTTGTTGAATAATCTATTCCACTCTAGTACACCTGCTCAAAATAATCCTATTTATCATATTTGTTGGTTTATAAAATGCTCTCCCCCCCCCTTAAAATATGCAGGAAAAACTGAGTGTGTTTTATAATCCAGTGACACCCGGCTGGAGGTGAGTAGGGAAAGTGGGTAAATTTGCTCCCAGAAGATATCACCTTTGTGAGTGAACTTGCCCAGGCGAGGCCTCCCCCTCACCTCCTGATTGGTGTTTCCCCACCACCACACCAACTACACTGACTGTCACAAGATGAAGGGGGTGGGATGGGGTGAGAAAGAAGGACACTTCAAGGTCAATTTCCACCCACCCCACCCCTGCTGGCTGCCATAATCTGAAGAGAGTGGGATGGGATGAGCAAAATTGCTAGAAAAGAAGTGATCCACATACCCAGCCACCACCACCAGGGGGAGATGGGGGAAGGATTTCCCTTCCCTGTAGATCCTGCTAGGGAGGCTGGGATCGGCATGGAAATGGCTTTTCCAACCCCCCTTGCACAATCCATGGGGAAGAGCAATCCTTTGCCCATCAACAGCAACATTTACATGAAGCCGCTGGGGGAGATCATCCGTTCGCATGGGGTGTGGTACTACCAGTATGTGGATGACACTCAGTTGTACATCTCAGCCCGTGAGGACCCCAGCAATGATGTCAAAGTCCTATCTGGGTGTCTGGAGGCTGTGGAGGTCTGGATGGGGGTCAATGGGTTACAATTGAATCCCAGCAAGACTGAGTGGCTGTGGGTTCGGGGTCCTGCGCTACTCCAGGAGCTGCCATCCTTGGTCTTGGATGGAGCTACTTTGCCCCAGACATACCCAGTGTGCAACTTGGGGGTCCTCCTGGACTCTCAACTGCTGCTAGAAGAGCAGGTGGTGGTCGTGGCCAGGAGGGCCTTTGCACAACTCCATGTGATATGCCAGTTGTGCCTGCTCCTGGATAGGTACTCCTTGCTTATGGTCACACATGCTCTGGTCACCTCCAGACTAGACTATTGAAATGTGCTCTACATGGAGCTCCCCTTGATGGCCATTTGGAGGCTGCAGCTGGTCCAGAATGCAGCGGCCCAGGTAGTGATGGGATGTGGGTGTTATGCCCTTGCCTCACTGCTGCTCCAGGAGCTGCACTGGTTACCAGTTTGCCTCTGAGTGCAATTTAAGGTGCTGGTTATGACATTTAAATCCCTATATGGTAGTGGGCCAGGATACCTAAGAGACGGCATCGCCCTAAGGACATCTGTCCATCCAACAAGAGTGGACCGGAGGGGCTCCCTAATTATTCCATCAGCTTGTGGGTCTCGCCTCTCTGGCACAAGAAAAAGGGCCTTCTCCGTGTCCGCACCGGCCCTCTGGAACCTCCTGCCAGTAAAGCAACGGTTGCAGATGGAGATGCTGCCCTTCATGAATGGTCTTAAAACCTGGCTGGCAGGGCAGGTGTGGGGCTCTGTGGGCAACAGGGCTTCTGCTCGCTGGCTTTTACCAGAAGATGCACCCTCTCTCTGCTTCTTGGGGTGGGATTTTATTGTGGGTGGGGGTTTTAACCATTTTTATAGTGTGGTGTTTTTAGATTATGTAAGGTGCCCAGAGTTGGGCTTGCCTGAGTGGTCAGCGAACAAGTTAAAAAATTAAATTAAATTAAATTAAATTAAATTAAATTAAATTAAATTAAATTAAATTAAATTAAATTAAATTAAATTAAATTAAATTAAATTAAATTAAATTAAATTAAATTAAATTAAATTAAATTAAATTAAATTAAATAGAAAGGGGTGGGAGGGGCCCCATCCTGGGTGTCTTCCTCCATGCTGAAATGATTCACCTCAGTTGCCCACCAACCCCAGAGAGGAAGGCAAGCAGGGAAGGGAGGCCTCACCCAAGCAAGTTTGCTGGCCAAAGAGCAAACCACTTTTCATCCCTGATGGCCAGAGACCTTAAATTTTCAAAAAAGAAATTTCCCAAAAATGAGGAAACTAATAAAAAAGAAGCTGAAAGGGAAAATTGAGAGAGTCCAAACACTCCAAGAGGCTTGGAGGTTGTTTACAAAAACAATAACAGAGGCCCAATTGGAATGCATACCCAAAAGGAAAAAGGGCACTGCCAGGTCCAAGAGGACTCCAATGTGTCTTACAGGAGCTGTTCGGGAAGTGATCAAAAGCAAGAAAGGCTCATTTAGAAGATGGAAGGCTTGTCTGAATGAGGACAGCAGGCAGAAACATAAATTCTGGCTGAAAAAATGCAAGGCAACAATCAGGAAAGCAAAGCAAGACTTTGAGGAGCGTATAGCTAAAAATACTCTGAGAAATAACAAAGACTTCTTTAAGTACATTAGAAGTAAGAACCCAACTAGGAAGGTCATTGGACCATTAGATGACAATGGAAGGCAAGGGGTTATTAAAGAGGAAACAGAGTTTGCAGAGAGGTTCAATGAATTCTTTGCTTCAGTATTCACTGAAGAAGACAGAGACCACATGCCCAAAACAGAGCCTATGTTCATAGGGAGGGAAACCAAAGAATTAAGCCAGACAGAAATAACCAGGGAGGAGGTCCTTGTATGTCTTTCTAAACTAAATGCTAACAAATCACCAGGACCAGATGGCATCCATTCACAAGTTCTCAGGGAACTTAAAGATGAAGCCAAAATATATAATCTTTCCCTCAAATCAGGCTTTGTGCCTGATGACTGGAAGGTAGCAAATGTAACACCAATTTTCAAAAAAGAATCCAGGTGATATCCAGGAAATTACTGACCTGTCAGTTTGACATGTGTCCCAGGTAAAATGATGGAAACCATTCTAAAAGATAGAATTAAAAGGCACATAGAAGAGATGGTGCTGCTAAAAGAGAGCCAACATGGCTTTTGCAAGGGCAAATCATGCCTCACTATTCTGTTGGAATTTTTTGAGAGTGTCAACAAGCATGTGGATAAGGGGGATCCAGTTGACATTGTTTATCTAGACTTTCAGAAGGCTTTTGACAAGGTCCCACACCAAAGGCTCTTGAATAAACATACCAGTCATGGAATAGAGGGACAGGTCTTGTCCTGGATCAGCAACTGGCTAAGGGACAGGAAACAGAGGGTAGCACTAAATGGACACTTCTCCAAGTGGAGGGAAGTAAAGAGTGGGGCCCCCCAAGGTTCAGTACTGGGACCCCTGCTTTTCAAACTCTTCATAACTGATCTAGAAGTAGGAGTAAATAGCAAGGTAGCCAAATTTGATGACGACACTAAATTATACAGGGTAGTGAAAACTGTGAGAGATTGTGAGGCACTCCAGAGGGATCTCTTGACACTGGGGTGGGGTGGGGGTGGGCAAAACAGTGGCAAATGAGCTTCAACACTAGTAAGTGCAGAGTGATGCATGTTGGGGCAAAAAAACAACCAATTACATTTATAAACTGATGGGTTCTGAACTCTCTGCGACAAACCAGGAAAGGGACCTTGGTGTCCTGGTGGACAGCTCAATGAAGGTGTCAACCCAGTGTGCCTCAGCAGTGAAAAAGCAAACTCAATGCTAGAGATCATTAGGAAGGGTATAGAAAATAAGTCAGCAAGTGTCATTTTGCCTCTTTATAAATCTATGGTGAGACCCCATCTGGAATACTGTGTACAGTTCTGGTCACCATTCCTCCAGAAGGATATTATGGAGTTTGGAAAAAGTGCAGAGGAGGGCAACCAGAATGATTAGGGGACTGGAACACCTTCCTTACCATCTGAGGCTGCAACGGTTGGGCCTCTTCACTCTTGAACGACGGCGTCTAAGAGGTGACCTGATTGAAGTTTATAAAATCATGCACGGTGTGGACAACGTAGATAAGGAAAAACTGTTTTCCCCATCGCATAACACTAGAACTAGGGGGCACTCCATGAAACTTTTGGGTGCTAGTTCTCAAACAAATAAGAGAAAGTACTATTTTCACACAGAGGATCACTGGTCTATGGAACTCCCTGCCAGAAGAAGTGGTGACAGCTGTCAGTCTTGACAGCTTCAAGAAAGGATTAGACAAGTTCATGGAGGACAAGTGTATCATTGGCTATAATTATGGATACCTAAGAACAACCTCCGGGTTGGAGAGATAGGCAGGATATCTCTCAATGCCATTTCCAGGGAATCCTAAGCAGGTGAAGGCATCTGCTTGGGAATAATATCCTGAAGCATATGGTGAGCCACTGTGTGAGACAGAATGCTGGACTGGATGGGCTGTGGCCTGTTCCAGCAAGGCTGTTCTTATGTTCTTAATGGTGGTGGGATCAGCCGGGTAAGAGGCTTTCAAAGGAGCTCTCTTGCCCAGTCAATCCATCTTTTCCCGCCTCCTGTAGTTAAAATGTAGAAAGTTATTTTTTCCTTTAAAATGTGTCTAAAAAACAGGGTACATCTTATAACCCAATGTGTCTTATAAACCGGCAAATACAGTATCTAATTGTGTTTTATTAGTATTCCAGGCTTTCTATATGCAGAATCATATTTGGAATTATTTCAGGAGCAAGCAACCAATATAATTTAAACACATTTCAGACATCCCACTGTGGCAGCAGAAACATTTTCTAATGGAAAACATCTCAGTGGGAAAGTTTGGCACAATTCAGAACCCAATTGTGTAACTGTAATTAGCAGCATGGACAGAGTACTGAGATTGACCCCATGTGCTTCTATTGTTAAGGGCAGCCAAACTCCCTTAGTCACCTTTATATATCTGCTTTGTGGTTATTGGTATGTTTTCTTTTTAAACCAGTTTGATCAAGGTGATGAGAAGGAATGAATGATTGCCTTAGTAAAACACAGCAACTAGTTTAATGTCTAATTTGTCACATTTAGAAAATGTTGGTTAGGATATTTCTGTGTGATCTTTGCATGCCTCATTTGAATTCTCATTGCCGTTGACTATTTTCCTTTCTTGGCACAGAGTGCATTCACTTGGCAGGAATTAATGGTGGGCTGTGGAACTCCAGTTCCTCTATTGATTGTCCTGCATGCATATACAGTATGCTAATGAAGCTTATTGCTCTAGCTGTCCTAGCAATATCCAGGTAGTAAATGAAACTGTGTTGTTTAACAAGCCCTCTGCGTTTTCAAGCAGAGAGGTTTAATTTGTTCTTAGTACTGTATATGTCTTTGTAATCTCAGTCTTTTGCAAAATGGGCCTTGATAATCCAGGTGCTCTGCATGAACATTTTTCTATGACTGAAGGAACCTGGGGAATCTGTGGCTCTTCAAAAGTTCTTGACCTCCAACTCCTATCATTCCTGAGCACAGACTGTGCACGCTGGGATGATGGGGCTTGAAGATCAAGAGTATCTGGATGACAGCAGATTCCTAGCCAGAACTTTAACATACACTTCCTTTATTTCTTCTTTTTTATATTCAATAAATATGAAATTATTGGTTATTCTGCACTGTACGTATGGACTAAGTCACATGTTAAGCCAACAAACATATTTATTCCTGTTAGAACATGTGAATCCTTCAATGAGATTAGATATGCAAATGAAGACATGATATTCTCCAGATGATCAATTATGGAACACAAACAAGCTAATTTCACAAATGTGGATTGAGGTGCACGTTAGAATTTTTAAAAATGGTACATTTGTCTTACATGTCTCCTACCCTGCTTCAATCTAGGGTCTGAAATACAGGTAAGCATCTCATCTAGAGATCACCTAAGTGAATAGATTTAGTTGAAATATACCCAAAAGAAAGCACTAGGAATGGAAGAAAGAAAAAACTCCAATTTATTAGGGGCAGCTAGGCTGGATAGTTCAGTGAGAAGAAGAATATGACTGAAAAACCAGGACTTAGGGGTTTGACTGTCCACAGTGCTTTTTAGGAGAAAAGCCAGCCTGGATAATTTGGAGCAAGCTACATAGTCCCAGGGTGACCTCAGAATATCACTTCTGAGTAATCTGTACCTACAAGCCCCTAGAAAGTCAAAATTAAATTGAGGACACATAATCATGATTTAAATGTACATTAAATATAACCTGAATTTTGGCCCTAAGCATATATATTTTAAGATACTAAGGGAAATAAGCGTTCAAAAGGTTTACTGAGAAATTGATATATTTGGGTTTATTTTTTTTAAAACCTTGTAAATATAAAATACCAAGACAAAACTGAACCTTTTTATTATTTGTACTGATTTAAGCTATGGTTGTAAAAATTGCTGTTATACATTTCTTATATACTGTATAAAATTTACACTCTTCTATATTCTGATTTAAAGACCTCATAAATGTTATGGTGTGTTTTGTTTTATAAGTTTTCTTTTAACCATTAATCTATGAATCACTTTGTGTATCTCTGTATATTAGAGTCTATTTAGAAAAAAAAACCAAGGAGTGGAGAATGAACATAGGAAATTCCTTAGGATTATGAAGACAGAATAAAAACTACAAAAAATGAAGTAGGAAGACATATATTTTCTATCATAAAATATTTTCTTTATAATAGCCCTAAGTCTTGAAGTAATAAATTTTTGGAAGATCTTTATTTTCAGATAATATACTTGTGTGGTCTCTTACTTCAGATTTTCATGTGAATAGTACATTGGAAGCAACACACAGCAGTTTCATGTAGTCTTCTAGAAACATTTTGTACACAGATGTTTGGGCCAGAAAACTCTTGAGTAGTCTGCCAGTTCTATGAGTTCATATGAATTTTTTTATTTTTTATTTTGCCAATGGGATCTTGCAGTTTCTGCTCTTTGATTGCCCTTGCTTTTAAAAATGTAAACCTCCCAGAGTAGAATAAAATCCTTGATGGACAGTATATACATTTAATGAATAAATGAAATAATTTAGTGCAGGTTATGATTTGAACCTAGTTTGCTATGAGAATGCCTACTCAGCTCAATCCTTTCCCAGAGCCCACTTTACTATTCCTAAAGTGCAAATTTACCCAAAAACCACTGATATGAACCCATCAGAGAGTTCAGATGAAAAAGTTGGAAGGCCTTCAAAATGTACATCTTACATATTTCAACAAGATATATAGAATTATTCCAGGACGTCTTGGCATATGGATTCTAGGCAGAATAATGTTTGAAGTTCTTGGTTGAGTATCTCTGTTCTGCTGCCAATTTGGAATATTAATAATAATAGTCCATCGATTCTCACTGCATGTGCTGTTTCTTGTACAAAATGTATCCTGTCATTGTGGTTCCACTTGTTGGTCCAAAGTGATGATATGCATGCACTGACTCCCCCCTGACAGATAGAGTTTGCAGTACAAATGTTGAAAAGGGACTGAATCATAATAAAAGGGCCAATTGCAACACCCCAGAGAAAGACACTGGCATTCCGCCTCACCCTTTGTCTGCTTCCTTTGTATGTCTAATCAGATGTGAATGTGGCAAAGAAATAGTTGAAATGGGATGATTAATACAGGCTCATGTGTGAGAGGGTTTACATATTCTGGGTATATTTGGGTAGCTGAAGAAAATGTCTTGCTCTGTAATATGTGAAACATCCCTGAAATTTTAACAACTGTGTAGTATTTTAATTTAGATCCTATTGCAGAATTTTGATTTTCTGGTAAAATTAGCAGAGGAGAATAACTACAAGTCTCCCTTTTTATAATTAATTGGTAGTCAAGGGCTCAATAACTCACTCTGAGACATTTGTAGGGGGAAAGAATAAAACATGTTTTGCTACTTATAGTTACTTGGAATTACAGATGTGTACATGCTGCTTTCTCTATTCCAACACACACTAGCAACCAACTGAACTGAAAAACAGAACAACAAACTGACACCAATTGATGAAAGAGAAGGAAAGAAAACAGAGCAGAAATTGGTGTTGCTGTCTTTGAATTAAGAGGTTGGAAGGAATGATTGACAAGTGCTGGATTGATAGATAATCACCTCAGCCCATTCCAACTACAGGTAGAATGTGAGGTTCTAAATTAAACTCCAGCTGATCCCACTGGTTTAGCTCTTACAATCTTTTGTACTGCCAATCCTTCAGATAGAATGTAACAGAGAGGGGTAGCTGCAGAGGCCTCAGGATTTTGACATAAAGAAAAGGCAATCAGCTGTTAGTTACTAATTTATTATTGTAGTTTGTTGACAAAAAAATTATAGAGAGAGATGCCTGTGAAATCTGCCTCAACAGGTATCAGAATAATGTTAATGACCAGGGATATAATGTACTGAGAAAGTTGCTATTTGCTCTTTTGCCTTAGGTTTGGACTATCCCTGCTTTAACTATCATACCACTGGTTTTTGAGCTATATTCTTGAGAACTCTGGAAACAAGTGGATTCCCCCCCCCCCGGGTTTTTCTGTTTTGCTTATTTAATCTTAATATGAAGATGAGCAATGATAAGCAAGCTCCTATACTCACTTCATAGCTTATAGAACCACTGGATATGTGCCATGAAGGATTCTTAATTCACATGGTATAAAAGCAAGGTCTCAGTTACCTGAACATTTGTCTGGGCAAATGAGTTAATTTGGTCCCTAGTCACCCATGGTGTGAATTCAGTGGTGCCAAACAAGAAATGAATTTGACCCCCAAACACAGAGACAATGGTTTCCCCTTTATGACTGAAAATGACAGACTCAATTGGTTTGAAAGAGGATAAAGTAAGATTGACTTGGGCATGACCTTCTATGCCAAGTTAAAGACCAGAACAAATTTCAGAAAGGTTGAGTTATAAAACTCAGAGGAGTCATTTTACTTCAGAAGTGCTGATGCTAACATAACCATAAGTGTGGATGCACTGGTGTGGCTATAACTTTTTTTAAACAGCAGATATGGGTGCCTGTACCTGTGAACAACTACTATATCTCAAATGGTAAATGCTAAACAGCGGAAAAGCAGAGGCAAGATGCTGCAGTGATGAACAAGTATGTAATTAATGCTCAAAGCCCACAGAAGGGCAAGATGTCTTCCACAATGACTTACTATGATAGAGAAAATATATTTGATCAGTTTTAAAATCAATTCATTAGCATTATTTGTATGGCAATAATGCACAGCAGTTTGGGAATGTAAAAATAATAATAATGTTCTACTCTGTCATATCAATTTATCCTAACCTTTGTTGCTATGTATATAATTTGCTTAATTTGGCTTAAGCATTTATTGAAGTCTCCAAGTGTTGTGATTCAGAATAGAACCCAAATAGAACCCAACTGTCTTCTAATTGTGGATGACAGTTTAGTTGTTTTGTAAATGTTTACAGAATGTTACCACCCAGGTTAAAGTTATTTTTGTTTATTATTATCTTTGCATGGTAAATTCCATTTCTTCCTCATGTAAACTATTGCATTAGAATAATGGTTACTCTTCTAGTGCTCTCATCTACCATTCATTAGAGAAATGTAGCACCCGTCACACAAAATTCTGAATAGAACACTTTTATCACATGCAAGATAATTTTTAACTTACTAATAGAGACTAGTACCAGGGTGTTCATGGATTTGATGATCATTAAGAAGGCCAATCTTGACTGAATGGAAATAGAACATACAGTGTAATAGTTACAGCCACTCCAGAGTTGTGCCCTATCCCTGTCCTTCTGCATTTGACCTTCCATCCGGATCCATGTTGAATCTCTTTAATTAACTCAGTAACTTCATCAGTGGCAGACTCCAAAAAAATTACTACCATGCTGTGGCCGTGGTATGGTGGGCATGGCCAGGGGGAAACACCTGCATTGCACCTGAATTAGGACTACTTGATTTCAAAACTTGGATGGGTGTGGCCAGCCAGAATTTCTGCTACCAGTCCTGGTGAACTGGTGCAAACTTGCTGATGTCCACCACTGAACTCCATACATTTATTAGCTCTTCAAATCTAGAAATACACCCCCCCCCCCAATTTAAATTTTTACACTTGAGTGGTGGTGGAGATGTTGGATGTGATTGCTACCCTAATGATTTATGGCTAGTAAACCATGATTTAGTATTCCTGTCCCCAATATTAATGTCCTATCTAGTAACTGTACCTCTCAAGGTAGCTGATTTTTAAGTGTGGAGTAATCTAAGACACACTTTAAATGTCAGAGTTTCATACTTCACTGTTTTCCTTTCCTCCCTTTTGAGTATTATTCAGAGTCTGTAGTGCTCTTTGGGATCTTCTGATCTTCATGTTACCCTTGCATTCTTCTTACAAAAGAGTCTAGTGAAGAGGACAGGCAAACACTCCATTTCACTCGCTGTGTCTGTGTCATCACAGTGCTCAAAGGAATGCACTTACATCACTGAAGTTTTCCTCTGACAACTCATACTGATGAAACAACTCTGTAACAAAACATTATTTGAAACTTCTGGGGACCTGGGACTTAGCTTGGTATCTTGAGAGTTTATGTGTATATGTATTCCCTAAAGTTACCTTAAGTGGCTGTAGTGGCTTAGTTGTTAAGATGCTGAGCTTGATGACTGAAAGGTTGGCAGTAGCAAGGAAAGAAGAGACGGCTAGGGTGTAACCTTTCAGGGAAAGCAAGAAGCAACCACCCCAATAAAAGGAATCAATCAAAGAATAAAATCAAAAGCAATTAATATGCGGAAGCAGAGCAACCCGACAAAATCCAAATAGAGCAGCTAAAAAGCGGGATATCACAGTTAGAAATTCAGGCTGGTCAGACTAAATTGCAGGCGCACCCCCCCAATAACGGACACAGACAACATTGAAAGTGGATAACAGCATAGGGCCACATTTATTGATTCAATGCCCTAGTCCGAATTATAAATTTGTATTGGTAAAACGACCAATCATAATTCCTAAGGCAAGCAGGCCGAAGTAACACTGGTAAGGTACCACCCCAAAATTGCCAACGGCAATTGGTTACAATGTATCGATTTGTATCAATTTGTTTGTTGACAACAAACAAATTATTGACCGTAGTCAATAACTAACTCATGACCCCACCCTCTGACGCGTATCCGTGAAATCACAGGGGTGATGCATGCTGGTTAGCAATCATCATCACCCCATCGCCTGGTTCGTCGTTGACCGGACAACGTTTAACTAATTTATTCCTGTCTAGTGTTGTCCAGTCAATTGCGAACCTGCCGGATACTTGTGGGTCATACTGTTTACCTTACCAGTGCTACCCGCCAATGTGACCAAAGTCAACAGTAGGAACACAGAAAGACCCCTATATCAAACCATAGCAACAGTGTGGGATGGGCAAAAAAGCCAGGACCCGGAAGCCAATATGGGTCCCAACCAAAAATTCCCACCCGGCCCCGAAGCGACCATAATATCACACTGTTAACTAGGGAGGGGGTGGGGGGGAAAAAACTTCTCCGCTCCGTCGCTGAGGTAAAATGGCAGCTCGGCTGCCTCGTGGCCACCCCTTTTATAAGGGAGCTGGCCACGCCCCTAACTACCCGGATTCTCTGTCCTGTGGGGGGGGGGCCCGCAAAGGGCGCGGCGGCCATTTTGGCGCCGCGCTTGCATTGCAGGCGCACCCCCCCAATAACGGACACAGACAACATTGAAAGTGGATAACAGCATAGGGCCACATTTATTGATTCAATGCCCTAGTCCGAATTATAAATTTGTATTGGTAAAACGACCAATCATAATTCCTAAGGCAAGCAGGCCGAAGTAACACTGGTAAGGTACCACCCCAAAATTGCCAACGGCAATTGGTTACAATGTATCGATTTGTATCAATTTGTTTGTTGACAACAAACAAATTATTGACCGTAGTCAATAACTAACTCATGACCCCACCCTCTGACGCGTATCCGTGAAATCACAGGGGTGATGCATGCTGGTTAGCAATCGTCATCACCCCATTGCCTGGTTCGTCGTTGACCGGACAACGTTTAACTAATTTATTCCTGTCTAGTGTTGTCCAGTCAATTGCGAACCTGCCGGATACTTGTGGGTCATACTGTTTACCTTACCAGTGCTACCCGCCACACGGAGGGGCTTCAAAGAAGACCTGACGCCCCCCCCAGACCGTCAGCTCGGTCAACAGGCCTGCTCGCCAATCGCCCAACAGGAGGTCCATACCTCCTCGCGACAGATGGACCCCATCCCCTGCGTACAAGTCATAATTTTGTAGACTAATATCGGGGTGATGACTGACCCGTCCCCAAGCCCTGGTGGTAAGAAAACGCGCCACCGCCTTATTGACCGCGCACCTAGCGCGGTCAAGGGCCAGGAGGTTAACGCCCCCTCTGTAAGAATGGCACGGGACAATGTCCGACCAAACCAGGGTTGTGGCAGGCCAGACATAATGCAAGTAGGCGAGTTCCTCGCAAATCGCATGCTTGAGCGACAAGCCGGTGACCTGGCCCAAATCATTGCCCCCCAGGCGTATGATTAGAATGTCAGGCGGGTCAGCACCCAGGCCAGAAAAAAGGAAAGGCCGCAGCTCCCGCCATAACATCCCAGGCTTACCATGCCCTGCGAGACTGGCGTGGTCACCCAGTCCCAGTCGGGGTCCACTCTGTCGCCGCAGCGTAACGCGCTGCCCTGCGCACATAGCTGTGGCCCACCAGCCATACTGTCACCGGTGTAATACGACACCCAGGGTCTGTAAGAAAATTGAGAAAAAAGGCGGTAAGGTGACTGGATTGGTACTCATGGCGGGAGTGGGCGCACATAAAACTAAAAACATTGCGAGCCCCACCTCCCCATGCTGCGTATGTCAGCCCCAGAGTACCCAAAAGCAGCTGCTGTAGAGGCTGCACCAATCCGGAACGAATGTGTGCCATAACGGGCACCTGGTAGGCCCACCCTGGTGAGGGCTCTGGCTGTCACCTTCCAAAACTGAAATTTAGTAAGGGGAGACCCATCTTGGTGACAGAAAAACGGGCCGTGGTGCATGCCACGCAGTGCCAGGAATTCCTGTAGGGCACCAACCGGACAGATGTCTGCCAAAGAACAACGTAGCAGTCTTACACCACTGCCTACGCCATGCTGATCTGTTTTAGAGGAGCGTATCCTCAACTGGGCCCAGTCTTTGGCTACGTAGACATCTTCGAGTTCCAGTGCCCTACCACTTGCATCCGCCTTAGACAGCATCACGAGTTCGCTGACGCGGAGCGCTCCAAAAAGGCCACCGTTGTAGCCGCATGAAGTGGGCTGCCTCATTTCCAAAACAGAGGCCAGGCCAGCCCCGGGCCAATTGGGTGAAAACCCTGGGGAAATCTTGCATCCGCCTTACTCAGCATCTCAAGCTCGCCGATGCGGAGGGCTCCAAAAAGGCCACCGTTGTAGCCGCATGAAGTGGGCTGCCTCATTTATCAAAACTGAGGCCAGGCCAGCCCCGGGCCAATTGGGTAAAACCCTGGTAAAATCTTGCATCCGCCTTATTCAGCATCTCAAGCTCGCTGATGCGGAGCGCCTCCAAAAAGGCCACCGTAGTAGCCGCATGAAATGGGCTGCCTCATCTATCAAAACAGAGGCCAGGCCAGCCCCGGGCCACTTGGGTAAAAAACCCCTGGGTAAATGGGGTGGCGGTCGCCCGGGAAACGCCCGCGCACGCGCACCCACCCCTCCAAACATGTCTCACCCGGAAGTCATTGGTGCTGTCACACAACCTCCCACTTTGGCCATAAAGCCAACCCGACAGCTGAGATGCTATGGTGCGTGGTGCAAGGCCCTGGGCATACAGGTAAACCATGAACCGCAGAACATGGGTTACTGGGCTCGGCCAGGTTCCTGGCAATCGAAATCGGGTACATAATACTCTGAAGGAACTAAATGCATGGTGATACGCCTTACTATGCATGGCGCTATTGACAGGCTAATCGCCCGGTTCACCTCTACTTGCCAACATTCCATCTCTCGTCCGGGAGTGGCGAGGGAAATTCCTCCGCATCCGGGGGCCGAGGCATGGAACCGGGAGATCTGCAGGTAGGACAAAGCAGCAGTAATATCATTATCAACCCTTGGGACATGCCTGGCCCTGAAGGGAACGTTGAGGCGCAGGTTGCATAACACAAACCAGCTCCATGACCCCGGGCGAATTGGAAATCTGTGGAGTGACGATGCGGACAACAGCCGCGTTGCCATGCCGAAATTGCACAACCGAGTTGGCCCACTCCTTGCCCCATAGCATCAAAGCACCCAGGGTAGGTAAACATTCCAGATACGTGAGACCCTGCAGGCGACCCTTGCCTGCCCAGGATGGTGGCCACCCACCATAGGCCCACTTCCAATGGAAGTACATCCATAAACCCAGGAATCCTAAGGTATCGGACTGCATCTGAAAGCAAGGGGGAGCCAGGAGATCAGACCCCAAAATGACACCCCGTTGAACTACCTCTGGACCTATGGCCAGACAAGCACGTCTGCCCCGATACCCCGGGTAAATCTGAGCCTGTGGTGGGGCCTGGATAATCCCGCCATGGCGTCGCACCAGCGCAGAGCAAATGCCCTGCCCGGTGCGACGACCCTGCCAGCAAAGCTGGGGTGACCATGTAGCACCAGAAGTTCCCTCAGTGATGCCACGCGCTCGGCCAGCAAGACCAAGACAAGGGCCACTAGCCTTGACACCTTATCCCGCTGCAACCTAGAATCCTGCGCTACCGTGTAACTCTCCACCCCAGGACTACTAGCTGTGGAGATGGGCCCTCGGTCTTTTCGGGCGCTAAAGGGACACCAAGTTCCTCCATTAGCGTCTGAAATGTGTTGAGGAGACGTGTATACGTGTCCCAGCCCCGTTCAGCCCCGAATAAAACCATCCAGGGAATGGGCTACAGACCGGGACCCTGACCTGCGGACAAAAGCCCACTCTAGGAAAGTGGTGAAACGCTCGAATACCGAGCCCCCATGGACTAGCCAAAAGGCATGGCATCATTGAAATAATATGCTCCCCAGGACGGGGGTGCAGGGACAGGTCCAACGACCCTGCCCGCATAGACCCTCTTGTGAAAGCTGGCAGCAGCCACCTCCTCCCTCCCCCTAAGGGATAAAAGACTGGGGGCATCCTGAGGGGACCTATTACCCATGAAAGGGATCCGGAACCCCTGCCTAGAACCCTGAAGGAGATAACCCGCATCCTCTCCCTTCGGGCACAATGTGAGCCAACTCTCCAACACGTCCACCTTAATTGGGGAGGGAGCCCTTCGGAGGACTAGATCCATCTGCGGCAGTCTTGCCAGCCCCCTGTCTGCCCCACCCTCTGCCCCGCATCCCTCTAGGCCTGGGACAGGCAGAGGCCGCGTGGGGGCCAACACAGGTGGGACACTCCTGTCTGTATTTGCAATTCTTCCCATTGCAGGAGCCATTGTCCGAGAAGGTCCAGCACAGCAGGCGGGCTGTAACCCCCTGCCCCGCCACTTGGCGGGGTGCCTGCGCTGGAGCAGCTCGCTGGACCGCAATTCCACAATGATACATCTCCCTAGGCGCAGTGCGCGTGGGGTCATGTACAGAAGCCACAGCCTCCGACAGGGCTCATCCCACTTCATCTCCGGGTGTAGGGGCACTCTTGTACGGAATTCTTTTTTTTTATAAGCCAACCACGACGTGCGTGGTGGCTAGCCAATCATCGGGAAGGCCGTTGTCGGTACAAAATGTAGACCAGGCATGCGCAGCGGGACCTGGATAGCCCATGCAGTGCCACATACTGCCCCGGGGCAGAAATCCCCACCCCCAGGGTCGTGCCATAATGCAACCAAGGGCACTGGGTAGAATGACAAGTGATGCCCCACTAGCCTCTAATTGGCAAGGCGAAGAGCACTGAACCACCCCGCTGAAAGTGGACTGAGATGTGGGCGTATTCAACTTGACCCCATACTCACTAGTTGCACCCCCGTGAGCCGCCCCCACTGGGGGTTCCGGCACACCGTGGGCGTCGGAGCTCGCGACCGAAATCGAGCTCTAGGACGACCTCCAACGCATTCCAATCACTGTACCGGACAAACAGGGAGCTGCGAGGCAGCGGCAGGCACAGGCTGGACTGTCTCCATAAGCCCAACCCAGCCGGCCGCCTGTTACAGAGTGACAGCGGTGGAAGTAGCCGGCGGACAGGAGGGCCCGGTAGATCGGAAAAGGACCCCCCACCCACTGGATTGCTAAGGATGCCTCCAGTACAGCCAAACGTGCCAACCAGGCACCCCCAGCCACAGTAAACCCCCAGTAGGTGGGCCAGGCGGGCCGGACGGCCCGACGGGAAGTGTGCCAGAGGCCCTGAATTCAGAGCCTGTGCCCGAATAAGCCATGCCCCAAAATTCCAGCCCCTAATTGGCAAAAACATGCTGTGAGGCAGCACCAGGCCCTCCCCCCAATTGTCCCGGCCCCTGGCGGGCCGCCGTGGGCCAAGGGCCGCATCCCCCGCAGGGCCGGCCTGGGGTTGAAAACGGCACGGCACGGGAGCTCATCCTGTCCTGCATGCGCAGAAATTGAAACACTGACCTTAAACAACCCAGTCAGCTTCTGTAGCACTGGATACACTGCAGTCCTACTTAAAGTTTGGGCACCCCTAAGTTGGAAAAATCAGTGAGCGACGGAGCAAACTTCTCTGCTCCCCCGCGCTCTGAAGGCAATAGGCTGGAAAGCCGAAAGGAAGCCTCGAACAAAGGCTGGCAACTCAAGCCTCTTGCAAAGCGGCAGAAGGGAATAAAGCGACGGAAAAAACTCCTCCTCACCGTCGCTTTATTTTTACACTCACCAGCCATTCAAGGAGTATAGAGCAACACGATCCCTATCCAGGGCTCAGCACCCACTGACTGGAAAGCCGGAGCACGAGAGCATTTGCAGTGCTCAGGGATCAAACTCCGACCCTCCAGGCAGCGAGTTCAGGATCTTAATCCCCTGAGCCACAGGGGTCCGACAGAGCGACGGGGGAAAAAACTTCTCCGCTCCGTCGCTGAGGTAAAATGGCAGCTCGGCTGCCTCGTGGCCACCCCTTTTATAAGGGAGCTGGCCACGCCCCTAACTACCCGGATTCTCTGTCCTGTGGGGGGGTCCCGCAAAGGGCGCGGCGGCCATTTTGGCGCCGCGCTTGCATACTGAGTGTAGTAATCAAAGAAACAATAAACAGTACAAACACAGTAAATACTAAGTGACCACAACGCAATCATACATTGACCAATAAGTATCCCAGCCTACTCTAATGAAACACGTAGAACAGTAAATACCAAACTCTCTGGACCATAGTTTAAATCAAGTTACAAATTTGATCTATACAGAATGATAATGCCCCCAGCGGGTTTAGAGAGTCCAAATAATCAAATGTGAAATGAGAGGTCCAAGATCGTAAAGTCCGTATAAGTCTGTACAATGGATAATCTGAGTGCTGCTGCGTGGTTCAATCTTCAAATGTGGCAGAAAGGTAAGTCATGCAGAAAGGTAAGTCCATATCCTTCTGGTAAAATGGATATTTCGTAGTCCTTTGTCAAGACTCTGCAACAGTCAAGCAAAATACACATACAGTACACTATAAGCAAAATGTATCATTCTCATGCAGCAACAAGACAACAAAATAGCAATAAAAGAGGTACCTGTATAACTTTGAAAAAATGCGTTCTACACGACCTTCTTAGTGTAATTTCATGTGGGGTCAGAGCGTTGTTAGGCAATAGTACGAAGTTCTAAATATAGTTTATAGCTAACACATGCGCACCACCCACACCTGAGACTGAAAATTCGAAAGCCTCATGTTAAAGACACATGATACCAAAAGGAAACAACCTCTATAGTGGCGGAGATCTCTATAAAGCAGACTAAAGAAAAGCTGATAAATCGTAATCGGTATTCAAGCCCTTAGGAGTAAGAGTGGAAAATCAGTGAATATAAAAGGCTTCTCGTTGTAAAAGAAAACTTTGTTTATCTGTACAGTAATATTTCCGGGGAGAGAACATTTCAAGTATTACTACCCGCATATCCAGATGGGAATGTTTTTTATCATTAAAGTTGGCAACCAGCGGAGCTGTAGCAACATTGTTTCTGATGCGGGACTGATGTTCCCCAAGTCTAGCCTTAAATGGTCTGCACGATTGTCCGATATAAGCAAGTTGACATGAACATACAATCATATAGACAGCATCCTGTGTGTTGCAATTAGAGAAGACAGATAGATGTAATATAAAATTGCTGCTTGGGATTGCGACCACATTAGTAGTCCACATAAAACGACAGGAAGTACAGTGCCTGCAAGAGTGGTGTCCTACTGGAAATCTTGAAGTAGAGAGAGATTTGGGCATACAATCAGTTCTGGAAATCATGCCCGCAATGGTCTTGGTTTTACAAAAACTAATGGTGTGTTTGTCCTGACAGCCAGGAATCGTATCGACAATGTGCCAATGTCTATTGATAATATTCTTAATTTTCTGGGCTAATGGTGTCTAGTCCAGAGACCAATAGATGTTAGACACTGATGGATTATCTCGTCGCTGGAATAAAGTACCTCTGGGTCTAGATCTCACTTTAGTGTAGGTGGATTGGATGATCTGATCAGGGTAGCCCCTATGGCGTAAAGACCAATGAATATTAGAAGCAGCCTGATGAAAGTCTGAGTCACGGGTGGAGTTGCACTTAGCCCTAAGAAATAAGTTGTAAGGAATATTGGATTTAAGAGTGTGTGGATGGTATGACTTGTACTGTAGATAGGCGTGTCTGTCGGTAGGTTTGTTAAATAACTTCATATACAACTTATTACAAGAAATAAAAAATTCAAGATCTAAAAATGGAATAGATTGAGAATTAACGGTATGAGTGAAAGTTAAATGATCATGAAGAGAATTGATCCAAAGGACAAAATCCTGAACGACTGAAGGTTTATTAAGCACAAAAAATAAGTCATTGATGTAGCGTTTGTATACTATAATGTCCATAAAAATGGATTAACAACGGAATTAAGTATGAAAGTCCGGTCAAAATCATTCATATAAATGTTAGCCATGGATGGAGCGAAATTCGACCCCATTGCCACCCCTTGTGTCTGTAAATAAAAAGAATCCAAAAATCTGAAAAGTTGTGCTCAAAAGCAATATCCAATAAGTCCAAAAGAAAATGTGTAGGTGGATCCACCTGAGTACGGGAAGATAGCTGATGTTCAATCAATACACGCATGTCCTGTAAAGGTATGTTAGTGTACAGAGAAGAAATATCCATAGTGAGGAGAACGCAATTATCAGGTACAATAGTATGTTCTAAACATTGAATGAAATGTGAAGAATCCTTAACATAGGAAGGTGTATCAGAAACAAAAGGTCGGATATAATGATCGATGTAAATGGATATGGGTTCAAGTAAAGAATTATTCGCAGCGATGATAGGTCTACATGGAACACGGGTGGAGGAAGGATCAAGTTTGTGAACTTTAGGCAATAGGTGAAAGATGGGCACTCGAGAATGTTTATTAGAAAGAAAATGAAAAGTAGTATCTGAGATGTAGCCCATGGCCAGACCTTCCTGCAGTACTATCGAGATAACATTGGATGCATGCTTGGTCGGATCTTTGTCCAAAGCCTGATAAAAATGAGGATTGGAGAGTTGATGATGTGCTTCCGTAAAGTAATCTGCCTTATTCATAACTACTACCCCCCCCACCCCCCTTGTCAGCTGCCTTGATGATAATGTCACGATCATTACCCAAATTCTCCAATAGGCGTAAATCATCCTGAGTCAGATAAAAGGAACAGCACAGATTGCTTTCTAAGCCTGTGATGTCTCTGAGAATAACTTTTTTGAATACCTCAGTGGAGGCATTCTTGATAGGGGGTATAAAGGTGGAACTGGGTGAAAAAGTGTTTTTTGACCGACCTGGAGTATCCTTGAAAAAATCCCGCAATTTAAGTAAACAAATAAGTTCAAATATATCCACCCGTGTATTAAAATGAGGAATATTTCGGAGTGGTGATGAAACCCAAACCCAGATTTAATAATTCAGTCTCCCTTACCATAAGGCTTCTATTAGATAGGTTAAATACCAGGGACGGAGCTATTTCTTCTTGTTCCGTCGAGTGACGCGTTGTCCTAAAAAATCCCCACTGGAAGGGTTCTTAGGGACAGCTGATTATTGTTTATTACGATGGAGCCTAAAAGTTGTAAGGATCCCGCGGTCGCTCATCAGCAGAGGAATCGGCCACGTCAGAGTCAGTAGTTTCGAAATCCGTATCTTCCAATGGTTGTCGCCATGTCACTTACTCCTAAAGGCTTGAATACCGATTTATCAGCTTTTCTTTAGTCTGCTTTATAGAGATCTCCGCCACTATAGAGGTTGTTTCCTTTTGGTATCATGTGTCTTTAATGTGGGGCTTTCGAATTTTCAGTCTCACGTGTGGGTGGTGCGCACGTGTTAACTGTAAACTATATTTAGAACTTCATACTATTGCCTAACAACGCTCTGACCCAACATGAAATTACACTAAGAAGGTCTTGTAGAGCACGTTTTTTCAAAGTTATACAGGTACCTCTTTTATTGCTATTTTGTTGTCTTGTTGCTGTGTGAGAACGATACATTTTGCTTATAGTGTACTGTATGTGTATTTTGCTTGACTGTTGAAGAGTCTTGACAAAGGACTACAAAATATCCATTTTACCGGAAGGATATGGACTGACTTACCTTTCTGCATGACTTACCTTTCTGCCACATTTGAAGATTGAACCACGCAGTAGCACTCGGATTATCCATTGTACAGACTTATACAGACTTTACAATCTTGGACCTCTCATTTCGCATTTGATTATTTGGACTCTCTAAACCCGCTGGGGGTATTATCATTCTGTATAGATCGAATTTGTAACTTGATTTAAACTATGGTCCAGAGAGTTTGGTATTTACTGTTCTACGTGTTTTATTAGAGTAGGCTGGGATACTTATTGGTCAATGTATGATTGTGCTGTGGTCACTTAGTATTTACTGTGTTTGTATGTTCATTGTTTCTTTGATTACTACACTCAGTATTTAGTCTGACCAGCCCAAATTTCTAACTGTGATATCCCGCTTTTTAGCTGCTCTATTTGGATTTTGTCCGGGTTGTTCTGCTTCCGCATATTAAATGCTTTTGATTTTATTCTTTGATCGACTCCTTTAATCGGGGTGGTTGCCTCTTGCTTTCCCTGAAAGGTTGGCAGGTCAGCAATTCCAGACCCAAGTACTGCATGAAGGAGTGAGCTCCTATAATCTGTTCCAGCCCCTGCCAACCTAGAATTTCTAAAGAAAGAAATTGCCAAGTAAATAAAAAGACACAGCTTCAGTAATAGCGCTCCACGCACTTCAGTGTCTAGTCATGCCTGGCACATGATCATATAAATGTGTTCAGATGCAGACAGCACTGGTTCTTTGGCTGTCAACGGAGTTAGACACCACTGGCTTTTGAGTCCTTTACCTTTTAATGGTTACCTTATTTTCTCTCTTTTTGTATCACTGTCACTGAAGTAACGTAAAGGTAAGGGTATAAAACACAAAGAATGAATACTTAACTGAACTTCATTTAATTTTGCCATTTGTGGATTAAAACAACTTTATATGTTAATATGTGTAACAAATCTTCTATCTCTAACAGCTCTTTCTATGAAAAACCTTTTGAGGTGCTTTCATGCCATCTGTTTAGCAGAACAACTGTGAGGGTGCTCTGCAAACTGTTTTTAACCCACATTCTTATAATCATTCATCTCAATCTCTCCCCTTTGCAGGGCTCCATTTGATTAATTTATATTAGGGAAGATGTTCCTGGACCCTAGAAGTGGAAAAGAAACCAACTGAAGTGGCGCAACTTTTGAAAGGCCTTTCAGTATCACGCACACTCATGTGAGTGTAGTGTGATGCTTGCCTTTGACAGGATGAGCAACCTGTGGCCCTGCATATGTTGCTGAGCTGCATGTTCCATCATTGCTTACTGTTGCCAGAGTTGCCGAAGACTGGTAGTACTTGCAGTCCACCTGAAAGTTGCCCATTTCTGTCTGAGAGGATGTGTGACCCTGAACTCCTTTTAAAACACATGCAAGCAAACAAAGCAACTTGAAATAACTTCCTCTGTGGTGCTTCTTCAGTTTATTTTGATCAGGTGCAGCAGGGCCGGCATCAGAAATTTCTGGGCCCGGTACATGCCCCCCATTTTGGCCACACCCCTGTGGCTTCCTGCGCATGCATCGTTTGTTTGTGCAGCAGTGGTTTCCTGGCACTGCTACACCCCTGTGGTTTCCTGTGCATGTGTCATTTGTTTGCACATGTGCACATCAGTGGTTTCCCGGTGGTGGCAGGTCCCCGTCATCTCCGGGCCCAGAACGGAAGTCCTGATAGTCCCCCTTGATGGTGGCCCTGAGGTGCACTGAAAGATCAGGTGTACATGTTTCAAAGTGCATGACCTTGTTTTACTTCACTTCAGCTCCCTGCACATCATAAACTGTTTGGTTTCCCTGGAATTATCCATGGGAAGTTAGGAGCCAAACTAGTCAAAAGGCAGAAAAGTCAAAATGACAAAATTTATGGGATACACATGGCACAGTTTTGAATGTTTGGGACAGCACAACAGCAATTTAGACTGGTACATTAAGAAAGGACTTGGATGACATGGACAAGGACAGAATTGTTGGCATAAGATGCTCTTCCAATAGCCTCCTAGCAAGATATGAGAGATTAAGAAAATAGTACAATTGCTCAGTCAGAGTCTTGTACTTTGATTTCTTAACAGACAATATTCCCAAATACTACATATTGATACATAAACTGCCTCAAACCAACATACCACATACAGGGCAAAGTTTGTATGTTTTTCACAAAGTCCTTCCCCTCAAGTTAGAAGAAACATTGGGAGGCACTGTTCTCATTTAAATGTTGCTGTAGATTTTCATTGGCTTCACTGGAGCCAGAGCTTGAGGCGGTTTGAAATGTTCTGCTAGCTCAGCAGGATATAGCTTCACTTGCTCTTCAGTGCAAGTCTAATGAAGGATTAATGACAGAGAGCTTGCAAACATCAAGGGACTTTCTCATCCTGCTTGAGGATACTGCTGGAAATCTTGACATCAATGGAACAGCCCAATGTTAGAATTAGCTATGCATGCTTTTATGGCCATGCACATCAATTAATTGGCATAAAACAGGGGAGTGGTTTTTCCTTTCATGACCTGGAGTATTACATTATTGTAATATGCCATTTAGTGTTGCTACCCTGGTTTCTTTTTATATGTCAAATTAAGAAAGCACACTCATGCTTTCCCATGAAACAACACAGGATGGGTTCTTAGGGCAGATTTACACATTTGATTGACAGCTTTTTGAGCATTATTATAAATGTACGGAATCAAAACTATGATAATTGACATTTTATCCAATGGACTGTTACAAAAAGAAGCAAATGATGAGTTGTTTGCAACATTGTTGGCAGCCAGCCTAATTTTTTCTGTTATGTGAATATGTGTACTTACCTTCACAAACCACAAAGTCACTGGCCATATTTTCTGTGAGCCATGCTTGTCTCCCTATGGCTCCCAAATATATCTTCCATCCCAAGAAACACAAAATCCTGCTCAACATTGCCAGCCCCATTATCTCTATGGTATATCTTTTTTTAGACTTATACTTTCTCTATGTGTCAGTTCCATTTAGAAGTTTTTTGTCACTCCCTTTTCATAAAAATAATGTCAAAATCATTAATATTTGCAGCAATAATTGCCCAAAGTCAAAATTCTCATTTCTCTGGCTAAGAAGCCAATATTAACACAAGCAAGTGTTTCCAGCCGGGAGAGGACCATGTTGTACCAGCCTGTATACTACCTGTTACAGATATAAAACCTATCAGAAGGAAAAACAGATGCTTCAATAAACATGACTGGATACATAGGAATTCAAAGCCAAACTTTTTTGGCCAACATATAATGAAATTCTCATGCTAACTCATATCGTGAAGCTAGGTTTAATGCACAGTAACTATAATACAGCTGAACTGCTGTCACATCAAAATTGGAACAAGGCTGAATCCATGAAAAGTCATTTCTCTTGCATCTCCTCATTCCATTACTGACATGCAGCTATGTACACATACTGTTTAAATGATGAAATTAATTATGTGCCTATTTTACCTGCTGTCCAGTTATAAATGGCTGAATCAGTGCAAGCTCATTTGTCATACAGTAAGGGAAGAGGAGAGAGTCAGCAGCTTTAGTGCCGTCACTTCTAAACAGCCATTAGTTAAGCAGCTATGTATAGACAGCCCACATTTTACATCAAAATGAGGAGTGATTCTGGACATGTTTTAAACAGCGGAAATTAAGGACTTTGAAAAAGATAACTTATAGCATTTGCCACTGCCATATACCTGGAGCAGGCAGCTCTCCAATAGCCATTGGGCTTCTATCGACCCTTCGAGCACTCTCTTTACATTGTACTCTATCTAATGGTCACTCAATTCAAATCAATATTCCACTCATACCTGAGGATGTAATTGTCAAATAGATAACTGAATATTAATTAGCACTAGGTTATATGGTTACTTAGCTGGCTACTACCTTATCATTTAATTCATTTAAAGTGTGGTGTGAAGCTGCTTCTTTTCATATGTACCTTTCCAATTGCTCCCAAATCCCTACTACATGACTAAGCTTTTAAACAGCTGGCAGCTGATGGAAAAACTAAAGAATTCTACCCAATGGTAAAAGGCATACGTGTACGAATATGGCCATTCAATACTTTCACCACATGTTAACAATCCCTTTTAGTATGAGCCAATATTTCAGGTAAGTAACATACTGGCTGAAATCCTGTTGCTTAGTGTGATCAATCACAGTAGAGTAAGCCCATTGAATCGTTTGGGATTCAACTCTTTTGTAGGTTCAATTGAATCAAATGTGCATACTCTAACTATGACTTATACTAAAGTTAGTCACTGGTAGAGTATGTCCATTAGAAATAATGTAATTTACAGAGGATTTGACTTGCCAAATCCCCATTGATTCAATGGGTCTACTCTAGTGTGAGTTACTAAATGATGCAATAGGATTCTGTTCATTGAGTTGATACTAAACAGTTATAGCAGGCTGATACCACTTTAATTGTCATTATATCATTGTACAGAATCCTGTCATATGTAATTTGGAGAGGTCTTTATAGCACACAGCTACAATAAAAAAGAAGTGAAAATGAAGGAAACAAGCTTCGAAGCATCTCAGACAATCGTCCTGAAGCCAACATCCATAGCCACAATATCCTGTATCTATTTTTTTATCCCATCAATCTCATCCAAAATACTTATTTTCACTCATCCTGCTCACCAGCTCATAAAGACTTTGAACACAGCTTTACCATGGGAGGCTGCTAGCTTTTCCAAAGGAAGTATGCCTCCTCCACAACACATTTTTAAATGTGCAATTGTATTCATTGCACTACACAAATTTCTTGTGGGGTGGGGGAGGAAAAACTGCAGGTGATTGTCACAAGACCCTTATTGGCCAGCTCTTCATTAAGGACAAATTTGAGGGAGGGGAGAGAACTGAGGGATGTTTACTAATTTCCCCATTTATTCAGGTTGTCTCAACACAATATGGATAGCTAAATGAGGAGTTTCCAAGCCCTGGAAGGTCTCTTGCCTTCAATACGACAACAAGAGAAAGAGTGCTCCCATTCCAATGTTTTCACAATTTACAAAAAGTGTGTGGCTATTTAAGCAAAATTAATATTATTTCCCTGCAAGGAATAAAGTAGTGTACATGCAAACAACAAGCACTGGACTAGCTGATTCCTTTAAAAAGATACAAGCAACCTATTTGATTCTTCAGAATTTTTAAAATAAGGTCATCACAGCATATACAACTTGTCAAAATTATGCAGTCCTCCCTCTCCAGCCTGTGGGAGGACTTCAGTTCCTTGTCCTTACTTGCTTTGTCAAAACTACCAAACTTCTCCAGGAAAGGAAACTTGTCATGGCAGCCAAACAATAGATATTGATCAATCTTATTTATCAAACTTGTTGATCACCCAGTTTTTAAATCCCACTTTCACTGGGAATTAAGTACTGTACTGTATGTGGTTAAAGCTCTTCTCACTTTACTGTAGCAACTTTGTTTGCATTATGCCAGTAACGTGAACTAGATTTAATAAGGGAGGGGAAGCCTCCATTCAAGCAGGAAATAAATCTGATTTTTATTTTAGAAACATGTGTAAAATAATCAAAGCTTTTCATTTTAAATAGTGAACTGAATTGTGGGTACTCCCTACTTCTTCATGGCTGGGAACCCAGGTGAATTTTTATTTAATATGTACTAGCATAGGTTGCCCAGCATTGCCGGGCTGCTATAAATTGTGTTTTGCTTTTTTGGGGGGGTTTTTAGTTAAAAATCAACAGAGGATGCTATAATTTTTATTTATTTATTTAACAAATGTTTGTTATTTGTGTAAACTTTTGATTTATTGTTATTTTTTTACTTGTTGTTACTCTTGAGGCCTCTAGGTGGGGCTGTTGTGTTTTTGACTTGTTGTTTAATATTCCTGCCTGCAAGTGGTGCTGTTGGTTTTGGTTGTGTTTCACGGGTTTTTTTCTCTCCTGGCCTCTAGGTGGGGCTTCTTCCGGTAAGTAGTCTGTTTCTTCATTTCTGTTCCAGAGTTGTGGAGGGAGGATGTGCTGGTGAGTTCTCTGGGTTCTCTGGGTGGTGGTGGGCTAGGAGGTGGTTCTGTTTCTTCTTTTGTGTTTTTTTTGGGGGGGTTAGATGTGTTTAATTGTTTTGTTTATTTCTGGTTGGTGTTTATGTTTCTGATTTCTTTTGTGATTATTTGTTTAATTTGTGGTATTTTTGTTGTTTCAGTTAGGTATTTTCGTGTTGTAGTTAGGTGTTTTTTCTGTGCTTTCATGGTATTTTGGGTGTTTTTGTTTGTGGATTTTGTTGCTTAATGTGTTTGTTTAATTATTTAATTATTTGTTTTTATTATTTTGGTGTGTCATTTTGGGTAAATGTTTCTTTTTGTTGTTGGTATGTACTTTTGTGTGAAGAACGGGCTGCCTGTCAGTTCCTCTTTTCCCCATTGCAGCTTCAAATTTTGGTTTCGATGCAGCAATGGGGGAAAGGAGGAGCCGGCAGTCAGCCCGTTCTTCCCCCGGTAAGGTTCGTTAGGTAGGTCGGGGGAGAAGAAGGCAGAGAAGAGCAATCTGCCTGATGATGGTTTTCTCCTCTCTTCACCTTTGTCTCCTGGCTTACCTAACCGGAGATCGGCAGGCAGCGATCCGTAAGGGGTGGTGCTCTTCCTTGCGGATTACTGGCTGCCGCTTTTGTATTACCTCTGTCGGAAGTACAAAGGCAGCGCAAGTCATTCGCCAGGGAGGGTGCTTCCCCTGATGAACTGCTGCCTGCTGGTGTTTTTTTCCCACCCCGGCTCAAAGTACCTTGAGGCTGGCGGTGGTCTCACCATGTCTTCAGCGGAGTAGCGTGGAGGAGATGGAGTCCCTCTTCTCCCTGTTGCTCTGGGAAAGAAGGCCAACGGGTGTCTTCCGGTGGTTTTTTGGGGCTTTTTGTTTTGTGAGGCTTTGATGCGCTGTGTCCACCTGCTGTGGACTTGCGCTCCCGTTGCATTTTTTAATTTTAATTTTCACACACCAGCTTTCTCAGCGTTCCGTGTGTTCACGGCACGTAGGACACTGGGACTTTGAGTTTTGCATTTTTTGTTTGCGTTCATGTGGCGTTTTTTCCCCCTGTGGCTTGATTTTGATTGGTTGTGCTGCGTTTCCCAATGTTCTTTTTGCTCACGCCTCTCAGCCTGAGTGGCGCGGTGCTTTTCCTTTTTTCTTGCCCCACTTGCACCTTTGGCAACCCTGCAGTAACCTGTGGACTGGGTTCTGCTGAGTGCAGGAGGCTCGGTACATGATGGGATGGACGGGTGCAGAAATGTATAGCAAGTTCCAATGGTTAACCCATGGATTTGTAGGTATAGATGAGACAACTCGCTTAAAACACCTGCAAACATAGTTTATATTTTAAAAGCCCGTCCACTGGAATAGGAACATTTGGAGAAGTTTAGAGGGCAATTGCACCCCCAGGTAGTTCTTCCTACTTCTGAAAGTACAGAAACAGAGTATAAAGGAATTAGCAATATGTATAAAGTTTGGTAGTAGGGTGTGTGATTAAATATTTATCTGAAGTTCATGTAAGTTGTTCCCCAAATAAGCCATTTAAATGTGAAACTCCGGTTGGTATGTCACAAACAGGTGGGAGTTTTATCCATTAAATTCAGATAACATATGGGAGTCTCTCAGCAATATATATTTTCATATAGCTTTTTCTGTTTCTTATGCTTCTTAACCTGAAATGGTAGATATATGATCAGAAGAGAAATTTACTCTGAAAATAAAAGAGCTGGGGGTTATTTGATTATATGTTTTTCTGAAGTTTAGCAATATATAGTTTCCTCTGTTGTCCGGTTTGATTGTATCTCTGTGTGCGCCTGAGGAAAGCTTTCCCCCTACTCACTATAAATAAGAAACATTGATTTATTTCCCACTTAGAAAAGGGGTGGTCCTATCTTTGCGCAGATTGAGACAAGTTGGCAACAGAATTATCCCCACTTTTTCCCCCTGAACGCTTGGGGTTTTTTCATTATCTTAGACGAAAACCTTTGTGTGCTACACAGCCAGTACCCTCACTGCCATCTAAACTAGTTTGGTGCTCTCAGACATTTTGGAAATCTTTACCTCATTGCAAATATTGAAGTGAAATCAGCTTGCCAGTACAGCCAGCTGCTGCACAAAGTGAAGAAATGGGTCATCATATTCTTTATCTTATCTTATTTAGACATGGGATTCTCAACCTTTTAAAGCAGGGGCCAAGTCAAGCTCCCACAGACTGTTCAGGGGAGTGGGGGATTATTATTTTTAATATAATTTTTATTTATTTATTTATAAATTCCCACTCTGGGTTGTGTACACACAATATCAGATAATACAAAAAAATCACAAAAAAATCAAAAACAGAACAACCAAACAAATACATCCCAAATAAAATAAAATATAATGTCTTTTAATTTGAAGTCTTATCTCTGACATAGCCATAACTGGTGAAGGGCACTTCCATCTGCTGCCCTGTGGAAGAAGAAAAAGGGTGACTAGCGCTAGCTAAGCAAGATGAGCCTTCCTACCTCGCCTGCCTCTGCAAGGTTTTTTGTTTTGCTTTTTAAAATAGATGGAATTGGTTTTCAGTGCATTCTTATGGGAAACCATACTCTGCACCCTCTAGTGGCTATCTTTGATAATGGCCCAAAAATCATCTGTTCTCCCCCACCATGGAAATGCCAAATGCTGAAAATGTGGAAAATCAGACAAGGAGGGCCAGATGGAATGGTGTTGAGGGCCGGGTCTGGTCCATGAACTCTAGGTTGTGAATACATAATTTAGACCATATAGAGACATCATAGTAGAGATGTATAGGATTACATTGGCAGATAAGCAGTATTTCCTTGAGGCTGATTTTGGAAACAAAGCCTATCTCACTTAGAAACCATGTCAAAATTTCTTTCTGTATACCAACTAAGAAAGGAACTATTCCCTGGTATCCAGAGTGCCAGAATTCAATTTGTTCTAGCTCAAACTATGAAATTAAGTGAACCCAGGCAATGGAGATATATGTTTGTCCTCAAACACAATATCACAACACAATATCTTGCATTTTTGTCCTCCAAACTATGCTCTCATTTGAATGTAATGAATTAAAATCCTTAAATCCTTCATCTGGTGGTGAAGACATAGAGCAATGGTGGTGAACCTATGACACATGCCACAGGGGGCACTTAGAGCCCTCTCTGTGGGCACACATGCTGTCACCCCTGCACAAGGTTTGCTCCACCCTTCTTCCCAGCAGCCAAATGTGAATGTTTCTTCCCTCCCCCATGCACAGAGTTCACCATGTCTCCTTGTGGTGTGGATGGCAGCCTGTTGAGTTTGGGTACTCAGTCTTTAATTGGTTCACCATCACTGACATAGAGTGAAATGCAGACAAGCTGACCATGAGTCTCTTGAATAAATTATTATTGGTTGGAGCAGTGGCCCATGGAATGGTTGTGAGAGATGATTACCTATGGTGAGAGCTTGAGTGTGATTTGTATTATGAGCCATCCAACCTGGGGAAAAGGAGAAAGGAACATGCTTTTAACATGGGTGGCATCACACCTCTAGCATTAATGCACTGGCTGGCCTTCAGCTTGGGGTTTATCTTCTTAGTTTTAGGATGAGAGCCAAATGCCTATACACACACACACCAATTGTAAATTGGAGCTCTCCCCATGTAGTTTACTCCACAGATTTCTTGTGGAGATGTGAATACTGTGGATGCTGCCTTTAGCATGTTGAAATATGTACCAGCCCAGTGTGTTATGCATGGACTAAATGACTAAAGCCATTTGTTACATTACCCTCATAGAGGGGAAAATAAATCTCTCTCTCTTGTTTGTTTGATTGCTCTTTATTGGTTAATCAAGAGGCTTACTGTCTTCTTTCATATTTATGTGCTTAGACTTCTTCACTTTGAAGTATTTAGACTTATTCACTTTGAAGTGTTTTTTTCTTTTTGTTCTTCTCTAGATTGTAGCTACTCCTCCAACTTCTAAACACTCTGTGGAGCTGATTTCTAATATAATCATTAACAGATGCAAGGGCTGTAAAATGAGAAAATTTGAAACCCATACACATGATTCTTTAAGAGTGCTGAGTATCAGCCACAGTTAGAATAGGTCTATTTGAATCAATGGCATACCTGTCAAGTTTCGGGAAATTTCTGTCAAATAAGGGAAAATTCCTGGCCAAAATGGGAAACTGGATAGCTATGCTTATCCTGTGCTGGCCTACAGTCTAACTCCAGTCTAATTGCAGTCTAACTAATATGGGATGACGGTGGGAAAGAGTGTAAAATACAGGGGGTTGCCAGAAATTTCCTGAAACTTGACAGGTATGCAATGGAACTTCCAGAGGCTTTGACTCGCCTAGAGTGAAAACGGTTAGCCAGCACAACAAGTTTGCCACTGCCTGGGGTATGCCCGATTGTGGTTCAAAAACACCACAATCTTCAAAAATGTTCTTTCTGTGCACCCCACTTCCCCACCAATTCAATATCCATTTCTAGAGTGACTTACTAAAATAAACAACTTTTTTTTAAAACTTAGCAGCACATGCTATACTTGGATAAGCTAGCTGTATGCAAAATAACTTGTTCACTAGTACGATTAAAAAGAGCAAAGATGTTTAAACTCCTTTGTATGCAACATGTGCTGCTAAGTTGCTTCCAATGTATTCATATTCTAACTCTGTGGATTTCCCTTCCCAGCTGTCTCCGTTATCTCATGAAAATGAACCACCAGGCTTTACCTGTCACTAACTGTAACTTCTGCAAAGCATAGAAAGCTAAGGAAAATACTGATGCATCTCTGTCCTTTAGAAAAGGTTTGGAATAGCTACAGGTGAAACAAAGAATTTGTCTATTGGCCTTGTTTAATGGTTGGCACTGCTACAAAGCTTAACGATAATAATTGTGCACTGTAAATACAGTTCTGATGCATGGTGATCTTTTTCAGGATTTTCTAGGTAGAAAGGATTCAGATGTGGTTTACCATTCCCTTCCCCCAAAGGTATTCTGGAACTTGTGTAGCTTGCCCAAGGCAATATAGACTGGCTCTTCTGGGACACACAGAGGAGAACTGAACTGCCAATCTTTGGCTCCACTGCCAGATACCTAACTCAGAGAATGTCTAACCAGGTATTCAGCCCATGCTTTGGCGCTCTTGGTGCTCAGTCCTCACTTCATGTGTCCATATTTCACGGATGCTGGAGTGCCACAACTTCCCCCACTTTGTGGTTCTACTTTTTCACAGTGATTCTATACATACTCTTCCTTGTACTTGTGGACTCAAGGGAAAGTGTATAAGGAAGGGTTTCAGCTGTCAAAGACTGTTTCTGGGATTAGAAAGGGGTTAGTGCACCTTTTAGCATATTTGATATTCAAAATAAACACTTTCCCTGCTCTGAGACAGGGAAAGTGTAATATATATATATATATATATATATATATATATATATATATATATATATATATATATATATATATATATATATATATATATATATATATATATATATATATATATATATATATATATATATATTTGCCGCTCCTAGCCAATTGTTTCAGTGCTAGATTAAGTAGGAAAGCCAGGGAAATAGATTTTTTCCCTTCTATTGCCAATCAAGAAACTGCTTACAGCTGTGGTTTAAACTTGCAATAAAAGAGGGGGGACCACCTTCTCTTTTCTAATCTTCTTGATCCAGTACTATGGTGGGGTGGGGGAGTGGGGGTGATACATTTTTGTCCCATTGAAGAACTGCAGGGAAAGTGTTCATTTGCTCATCATTATACAGTCAAAGGTCACTTGGGGATGTTTGGAGGGGGGAATAGGTTTAAGCAACCCAAAAATCAGTATGCCCAGACCACCTCAGATGGGTAATCTGGACATGCTCTCATTGAGCTATCCAGTCAGCCAAACGTTAACAGTACAAACCTTAACCATTGGGAATTCCCTTTCTTGTTGAGCAACTGAGAGCATTAAGTCTGTGTAGGATCTTGTTAAAGGACTGTCTTGATAAATAAATGTATTCATTCCATAGGGGTCCCAAAAAGAGATAATTTAGCTCTTTCTGAATGATAGTTTTCTTGACTGTGAATGCTATGTTTTATTTGATTCATGTGAAAGTAAAATTGGGTCACATTTACTTCTATATTTCACTCTCTATTTTCATTCCATGCTGATGTTATCTACCAGCCCAGATTTGGGGTTCCATGTGCACTACTGAAACAGCTGTCAGAGCTGTTCATCATGGGCAAAAAACTATGCCTCAGCATACTTCTTCAATTACATCAGAATGGATTGATAAGTGCTTTCTAAATCACATTTTATGCCTGGTGGAGTGCACAGATGACCACTTTCCCATAAGCACATCAGAAGCTGGGCTGACAGATAGGAAATGAGGAATGAGCCACATGCACAAACAGTGTATGTGCCAGCATGTAGCATTTTGCAAATATTTTGTTGCAAAAGGTAAAAGTGAAAAATATTACAGTTTCCTTGCTGTATTTGTGAGAAGTTAGATATACATGGATCTCCCTTTCAACCAGGGAGGTAAATCCTCAATGATCTTGACATTGCATACAAAAATGAGGAAATGAAACATTATTCTGGCATCCAGATAGTTTATGGAGTTTAAAGAGGACACAAATCCATTTTTGCACAAAATTACTCCTTTTAAAGAAAAAATAGGTCATTCATGTTTTATTTAAGAATGCAAAAGACTAGGTTTGCCTTGCTTATGAAAGAAAAAGGAAACTTAGAGACTTATCAAAATTATAGGGACATTTTGGGGAAAACACTTGATGTCATTTGCTGGCTAAAGGCAAGTAACCTCACAAAGTTTGAAAATTCCTCAAGAAGTCCAGATGGCCAAAACTGATAAAATTTACCACATTCCATTTCCATTGCTACTTTATAGTCATGCTAATTTACAATGAATAAATAAAAGTAGAGATTGTTTAGAATTTAGTTCATGTGGTTTTTTTTTAAAGAATATGCCAGAATTCTCAAATGAATTCCTATATATGATGAAAGTTCTCAAATGTGGTAAAAAGTGTAGAAACTAACAAGTTTTCCCATCCATACAAAAGGCTTTAAAAGCTTAGCTTTTTCAAATGTAGATTTATGATTATGATTCTCTCCACCCTTACTTCTCTTCAATAGCTGTACAGCACACCAATAAAACATCTATCTCTTTATGTTAGGAACAATTTACTTATTCAACTGTACTGATGTGCCTCAATGGAAATATCATTCCTTTTCTTAAAAAACAAAAACAAAAAACTATACTGTACATATTGAACTTGTTGCTGATTTCATTCTATTCATGTTTTTTTAAAAAAAAACAAATTTATTAAATTATGCAAATTTTTTCATAAGAGGAACAGAATACCCAAGAATTAAATATCAGGAATGTGAGAGATATCAAGATGAACAGATTTATCTGTCTTTAGTAAGAATAATAAGGTAGAATATATTGATAATAGCCAGAGCTTTTACATAGCTAACTACTAGTAATATAGCTTCCTGTATCTAGCTTCTTTTGAAAATAGCAAAAATATAGCAAAGTTGTGTTTTAAAAATAGAGGAAAGAGTAATTAAAAGCTATTTTAAAATGTGATGAGTGTTGTTTTCTAATTACTTCTAAAAACATGTTGAGGAATCTTTAGAATAATGTTGACAAACAGATTTCATGTTTTATGTCATTCTCTTAGAAAATACTTATTTTATTCAATTTTTAATATATTTTCAATAGTAGAAACATGGTCAATAGAGGTAACTAGAGAGTATTTCACTGGGTTTTTCTGGCATGTTATACAGCCCGAGAGCCTTCACAAGAAGGGAATTATAAGCCATTTCTGAGTATTTATATTTAGAAAACCCTTCAAATGGTCACCATTAGTCAGAATCAACCTGAAAGCATATGTATTATTAGTGTAAGGACAGCATGCCACAGTAATAATGCAAATAAGTACTTTTGCACTTGGAGCAATAGTAACTTGGCTTTCGCAACATCCTGAGGAACACAAGTTGCATTTAAAAATTCCCATGCTCTAGCAATAGTAACTTGGCTTTCGCAACATCCTGAGGAACACAAGTTGCATTTATAGATTCCCATGCTCTAGCAATAGTTTCTTAAGAGAAGTTCCAATTCATCCATTGTCAAGGAGTCATATTCTGAATGTAAGAACTAATAGTCCTGTGGAGTAATATACATTTCCCTTAGAAGTCACATGAACCCAGCCCTGGCAATGAACACCAGAATACAGCTGGGTTACTGTGGATCTATACCAGGGGTTCCCAAACTTTTTGCGCCAAGGGCCAGACCACACATGCCTGACAGCTGAGCAGGTCAGTCACATGGTTCCTCCCACCATAAACACTGCTGTAAAATGCATCCACCGCTGTAGTAAACATGTTTACAACAGCTGTAGGTGCATTTACTGCAACATTTACGCATATGAGGGCACATTTTATCACTGTTGCAAATGTGTCCACTTCCACTTCCAGTAGTGGTGAGGGTGGCGGAGGCCACATGAAATGGTGCCACAGGCCGGGGCCGGCCCATGGGCAGTAGGTTGGCCACTGTTGATCTATACTATTTATAGCTGTAGAAGGCTATTCTCTTGCAAGACTCTTCCTTACTGGTTCAAGACAAAGGTACATCAACAGTAAGAATGATTTAGTTAGTAAATTGTTTCATCTCTTCAACTTTTGTACACCTAAAGGACATAAGCACAGGTTGTGCTATCCATAACAGTCTTCTGTAATGTTATATTACTCATGTATAATCTTATTTCATTAGTGTACTTTATCTTCTATATCTATAAAACAGAGGTGTGGTCTTGTATGTGCTCTAAAGGAACCCTCACCCCTGGACCAATCTTGCTGAAAATTGGCACACACCTACCTTGGGCTTGCGAGATCAGCACTGTGGGGGTCTCAAAATGCATTTGGGGGTTAATGCCCCACAAATTGGGGTGCAAAGGGGATACCCCCAACGATGGGAGAGAAAGCATGTACCACCACTAAAAAGAGAGGGATCCTTTCCTAGAGCTGAAGAATAAAAAAGTATTTAAAAAGAAAAGAAACCTGTTTTTATTCTTTCCTTCGACGGGTTATTATTGTTAAAGTATCAGGATGGTGTTGGGATATTGTTGAACAGAGAAGGGAGGGGAATGGGGGAGAAAATGGGATAGTGGCACCCCGAGGGGTGGTACAATGGAACGGACCGCTCTCCTCTGGCGGCTGGGGAGGAAAAAACAAACCGCTGGAGCCATTTTTGGAGCCCTCAGAAGCTCATTTTTGGAGCCCTCAAAAGGGGTCTGTCCCCCCAACCCTTCCAGAGCCAGGAGACATGGCAGAGAGGGGATCCCACCGTAGGACACCAAAAAACACAAAAAAACCAAAAACATCCAAAAATACACAAAAACAACCAAAAATAACACAAAAATACAAAGTAAACAAAAACAAAATTTTCCAAACACACACATCGCCCAGCCAAGCACTACAATGTCCACCCCCCCAAAGAAAAAGAGCCAACTCACCACCACACGACCTCACTCCATGAGGACCGGAAAAGAAATGAATAAAGAAAGAGACTACTTACCGAAAGAAGCTCCACCTAGAGGCCATGAGAGAAAAAACAGTCAAAATACAAGATAACCCCTACCAGCCCCACCTGCTGGCCACAATAGTAAAAACAATTCAAAAAGACACAACAGCCCCACACAAAAGGCCCCAAGAGTAAAAACAAGTAAAAAACATAACACAAAATCACAGTTTTACACAAATGAAAAACATATGTCAATAAAATAAAATAAAAACTATTCAAAAATTCTGTGCTGAACCATCTAAACACAGTTTAAAAACATTTATTGTAAAAAAAACATGTACTTTCACATTTTTAAAATTATTACCTATGGTACAACTATTAAAAATATACATACTAAAACATTATTTGGTTAAATATTTTTTTAACAAAGTATATCATCCTTTGTTCTTTTTTTAATCCACAAAACCAAAACACCAAACAAAACTGATCACAGTTTATAACAGCCCGCCAAAGAAAAGTGTATAAATAAAAATTTTAAAAATTTCAATTATAGACTAACATCTTCTTTGCAAACATTTTAAAAAAATAAACACCTTCCAACACCATTTAAAACAGCCCGGCAATGCTGGGCAACCTCTGCTAGTTACTATATATAATAGTACTGAACCATTTAAGTGAATTGGTTTAATTTCATTGTCACTAAATTTGCTACAGTTAACTGATGACTTTTATGAATTTTAAAAAAGTTTATTTTTAAATTCAGTGGGTCATAATAATGTATAAAAATATAAAACAGCTAAACAAATAATATTCCAGGTGTCTGAAAATCATACACACCAATATGCAAAAGTAGGAAAAATTATGAAATTGTTCATCTTGGTGAAAATAATATCCCAGGATACCTGAGAGACTGCATCGCCCCAAGTGTGTCTGCCCGTCCAACCAGAGCAGACCAAAGGGGCTCCCTAGTTGTGCTCTCAGCTAGAGGGGCCCACCTCTCTAGCACACAAAGAAGGGCCTTCTCCATGTCCGCACCAGCCCTCTGGAACCTCCTGTCAACAGAATTGAGGTTACAGACAGAATTGCTGCCCTTCAGGAATGGTTTGAAAACCTGGATGGCATGTCAGGTGTGGGGCCTCAATGGGAATATGGCCCTGGCTTGTTGGCTTCTTCCAAGTTAGTGCCCCTCCCTCTGTGTTACTTGTATCCCTTTTTATTCTTTTATGAATAGGTTGTGGGGGTAAGAGGGTGGTTAGGTGGGTGTGTGACTTGGGGTTTTTAATTTGTTTTTATATGTTTTTAATCTGATGTAAGCCACCCTGAGTCGGGTTCGCCTGAGTGGGCGGCATAAAAAATTTAGAAATTAAATTAAATTTAGTTAAATTAAATATCATTATGTTCCCCAAAGAAGAACAGTGAAGAGAGGGAGGAAGAATGATTAAGAGAGGTGACTGGTCCAAACTACATTCCTAAATACTTGAAACTAGAAACAACAAACTTGTTCAAATGTTTCTAGATGACATTTCCTATCATCCGCACTGATATTGACAATAGTCAGGGATCTTGGGAACTATTATCTATTGGCAGTGAATGATTTAGGGTGAAGTTCATTGTAGAGATGTGTGCTTGTGCTTTAGGAAATGATTATCAATAAATGCCCAAATCTGCCTATGTGGCAAGAGTCTTCTCCCTAAGAAATGATACCACATTAAGATGAAGTAATGCATGCTTGTTTGTCATACTTAAGAATTATGCACTGTTAGGTCTGTTCTGAGTATCCCACTGATGGTTTTATAGGTAGAGAAGTTACAGAGGTGGTTTACCAATCCCTTCTTCTGGGGATGCCCTGGGACTGAGCAGTTTGCCAATCACTACACAGGTTGTCTCTCTTCCCTGGAGGCATAGTTAGGAAGTGAACTTCTAATCTTTGACTTTTCAGCAAGATACTTAAAACTCTGAACTATCCAGCTATTTGATGCAATGGTGCAAAACAATTTTTGTTAAATAACATGATCCCTGTGCAACTCACTTGTGTTTGTTCATGCATGTGCATTTGTGTGTATTTAAGGGAGACATCTACTATTAAGTTGCAGAATTGGATAACATTTTGGTTGCCATGAATGATTAAAAATTAATATTTATTTACTCTATATTATACTTTTTTTTTACTGACAGTGGTGTTTTCTTTCTTGCTTGTTTATTTCTTATCTGTAAATAACATAGTGGAAAAGTCCATCATAGCAAATCTCTCCCACATCCCTAATCTAGTTCATTTTAACCAAACACTTTGGGCTTCTCATGAAATTTCTCCAGACACTCACTCAGGGAAGAAGCCCTTGTTCTGTAATTGTTGGTTTAGATCAATCTTCAGTGACAACACACCAACATTTCATTTCTCAGAGATTTGTTTCTTAAATTTGGACAATATTTTACAATGATATTATTCTGCAAAAATAATTCAGATGGAATGTACATCTGGATTAATGGTTTTTTTCACTTTTAGAAACAACATTTTAACTGAGTTTAGAATATTTTTGAAAGCATTCTGCAGAACCATATTTAAGCCATACCTGTCAACCTTCCCGATTTGGCCGGGAAAACCCCATAATTTGACGTCCATTGACGTCATAACCCGCCCCGCGCTGCCAAAACCCCGTAATTTGGCAGCAGGGGAAAACACTTTCCACGCATGCGCGGAAGCGCTACGCCGCTTGTGCAGCCCCTAAGAACCAAGAACTTTGGTGGACACCCCCAAAGAACCAAGAAAAGAGGTTGACCAGGTCCACAACATTTTCTGCTGTAGGCCCCAGGCTCTGGAATGAATTGCCAGTAGAAGGTAAATCTGCCTCAACTTTGCTGGCATTTCAGAAATGCTTGAAAACATTTTTGTTCCATGAAGGCTTCTTTTCTTGAGATTTATGAAGGATTTACCCTTGATAGTTTGATTGATTGGCATGTGAAATAATATGGGAAGATCGCCTGAATAGCTTTTTAAACTATTTTAGTGATGTTGCTGATGCCTCAGAGGCATGTTTTCTTGATTTGTTGTATATGGTGTTTTACTGTATGATTGTTATATGTTTTGTATTGCTTGTAAGCCCACAATAAATAAATAAATATAATTTCAGTAGATATTCCACACATGCAATAGGTAATATTTTATTTTGTAGTACATTAAAATGACAGTTGCAATGAAGGTCCATTCCAACAGGATCCATTGTAACCCACATTATTTTTTTAAAACCGAAATATCCATAGGGATGCATTGAAAAATAAAAAAATGGTCCTGAATTGTTCATTGTAAACAAAAAAACATTTTAAAAATGTAAACCAGGATGGCATTTTCATAGGATTTGCCGTTGTAAACCGCAGCAAACTTAAACTGAGGCAGTTGTAATCTGGGGTTTTACTGTATGTTACTGTGTGCCCAATGACAAAATGAGTGGAAGAGGAACCACTTTATTCTGATTCTCAATGGTCAGGGAGGCAGAAGAGGCCATACCAGATGGATTGGCATTGCAGTCCTGTGGCTAAATCCTGCATGTCTCATTTCATATTCACCACAGGAGATGGCTCCATGATCACAGCATGAGAGTCACTTCATGGCAAACTGGGATTCATCTTAAACAAATTCACGGCAGTGGTAATCTTCCTGTTTTTCATTCTGTGAAAAAGATTTCCAGGAAAAATGTATACTCGGATACGAGTAGCTGCCAATGACAATGATGATATTACATACATACACACTCCTACTTTTTTCTGACAGTCTATCCATATATTGCTGGCACTACGAAATGAATTAACAAAAAGGTGGCTTTTTTGGCAGTTTAACATCTGATTTAGACACAAAAGGAGAAGATTAGGGGAGAGTTAATTCACAGTGAGAGGAAGTGCTGTCTGCCTTGAATTATCACATACCCTGGTTTGTCAGATTATGTCTGTATTTTATACAAGCCTACAGTATATGTTTAGTCCATCATCTGTTCTTGACTGTAAGCTTCCCTTTAAAAAAAGTCTCTAGCTTTTGTTGAAATGAAGATATAAAGCAAAAAACATAGACACTGTTTGGGCCAACTTTTTTAGAAGCAAAAAACCCCAGCCCTTTCCATACCATTAGCCAATGAGTAAAGCTAACTTAACAGGAACTTAGAAACAGAATGAAAGTGCGGTGCCAAAATGGCCGCCGCGCTCTTTGCAGGCCCCCCCCGGACTCAGACATCCGGGTGAGTTAGGGGGCGTGGCCACCCCTCTATAAAAGGGGTGGCCACAAGGCAGCCGAGCTGCAATTTTAAAATAGCGACGGAGAGGAGAAGTTCTCTCCATCGCTGTTCCTTCAACTCTTCGGCGCTTTAGCCCTTGGTCTTTCCCGGCTGGGAAGGAAGGTTTCGCACAGAGCCTTTGGCTTACTGGCTGCTCTGTGTTTTTTGGCATTAGGTTGATCCCTGGAAAGGGATCCTGCTCTTTCTAACAGATATGCCTCCCAAACGGAAGGCCCCGGCGACGAAACCGTGGCCCCAGAGCTCGATTCCGGTCGCGAGCTCTGACGCCCGCCGTGGGCCAGAACCCCCAGTGGGGGCAGCTCACGGGGGTGCACCTAGTGAGTATCAGGTTCAAGTTAATGCACCCACATCACAGTCCACTTCCAGTCTTGGGGTTCAGTGGTCATGGCCTCGTCAAGTCGAGGCGAGGGGGAATCAGTTGCCAGCCTATCCAAGTGCCCCTTGGTTCCATACTGGCACAACATTGGGGGTGGGGGTTTCCGCCCCGGGGCAATGCCGGGCATCGCAGGGGCTGTCCAGGTTCCGCTGCGTATGCCCCGTGTACCTAATGTGCCGGTGACGGCCTTGCCGACTGCTGGTTATTCATTGCCCCTTGGTGATCATTTGTCCCAGGTCACGAGGGAAAAGATTTGGTGGGGGGAGTACGTGGATATATTCTCCCTATTGAACCGTGAGCCCACTAAGGAGGAGAGAGAGGGACAGGATGACAGAGACAAAGAACTGTCCCGCCGTCGTAAGCCACCATGCACCTGGGCCAACTGGTGACCCGCATATCTTATTTATATGGTGGTGTACCTTAGGGCCCGGCCTGACCTGGCCATTCCTATGGTCCAATATTTGGACAATATTTACAGGGCGATGGTGGATTTTCCTGGCCCATCGTGGTTGGCTTACGATGAGGAATTTAGAATGAGGGTGCCCTTGCACCCGGAGATGAGATGGGATGAGCCCTGTCAGAAATTGTGGCTTTTGTACATGACCCCCACGCGGCCAGGGCCTGGGGATAGGTACCATTGTGGCCATGCCGTGCAGCGAGCTGCTCCAACACAGGCTCCCCGCCAGTCGGCGGGGCAGGGGGTTCCAGCCTGCTTGCTGTGTTGGAGCTTCTCGGCTAATGGCGTGTGCAATAAGCGGCAGTGCCGATACAAACACGAGTGTCCCTCTTGTGCTGGCCCACACGCCGCCGCCGCGTGCCCGCGGGCCAGTGGGTCACAGGGCAGAGGGAGAGGTGGACAGGGAGCGGGCAGAGCTTCTGCCGATGGAGCTAGCCAGACAAAAGGCCCCCTCCCCAGTTAATGTGTATATGTTGGAGCGATGGCTCTCAACTTATCCAAGGAGAGAGGTTGCGAGGTACCTCCTGGAGGGTTTTCAGTGGGGCTTCTGTATCCCATTCAAAGGAGTGCGGGGACCCCAAGATGCACCCAATTTACTGTCCCTGAAGGATAGAGAGGAGGTGGCTGCCCTGAGTATTGCCAAAGAGGTAGAGGCCAAGAGGGTAGCAGGCCCCTTTTCTGTACCACCCTTTCCCAACCTGAAGGTCTCCCCTCTGGGGTTGGTACCCAAAAAGGCCCCGGGGGAATTTCGTTTAATCCACCATTTATCGTACCCGGCGGGTTATTCTGTCAATGATGCTATTCCTGATGACCTTTGTTCGGTCAGGTATACATCTTTTAACCAAGCCCTGCGAATGGTGCGCTCTTGTGGTCCTGGTGCCCTCCTGGCAAAATGCGACATTAAATCGGCATTCCGATTGTTGCCAGTGCACCCGGTGGACTTTGGGCTATTGGGTTTTAGATTCCAAGGGAAGTTTTATGTAGATAAGGCCATGCCTTTTGGCTGCTCTATATCCTGTTCAGCAATTGAACGTTTTAGCACTTTCCTTCAGTGGGCCTTTGTTCGCAGATCCGGGTCTCGGTCTGTAGCCCATTACCTTGCTGACTTTTTGTTCGGGGGTGAACGGGGCTTGGGCACGTGCACGTGTCTCCTCACCACATTTCAGACGCTAATGCAGGAACTCGGTGTCCCTTTAGTGCCCAAAAAGACCGAGGGCCCATCCACTACGCTCACATTTCTAGGTATTGAAATTGACACGGTCGCACAGGCATCCCGGTTACCCATCGATAAGGTCATCCGGATCTCCGCGATGGTTTTGGCCTTGCTGGCCAAACGTAAAGTGTCACTTCGTGAGCTTCAGGTTCTACATGGCCATCTTAACTTTGCCTGCAGGGTGGTCATGCCTGGCAGGGCATTTGCTCGGCGCCTATGTGACGCCATGTCTGGCCTGTCAAGGCGCCATCATAGGATCCAACTGACCAGGGGCACGAGGGCTGACCTTTTGGTTTGGCTCACATTCCTGTGGGACTTCAATGGGGTCTCCTTTTGGAGATCCGAACTTTTAGTTTCCCCTAGGTTTCAAGTACAGTCGGATGCCTCCGGCTCCCTGGGATATGGGATTTACTTCGAGGGGAGGTGGGCTTATGGCCAATGGCCTCCAGCATGGCGGGGCACGGATCGCCTCCACGATCTTACATTCCTTGAGTTCTTTCCAATCCTGGGAGCTTTGATGCTATGGGGCGAGGAGTGGGCCGACTCTGTGGTCCATTTTTGGTGTGACAATGCTGCGGTAGTGCACATTGTTAATGCTCAGACATCTAAATCACCCAGGGTGATGGCTTTAGTTCGCCAGTTTGTGTTACGTAGCCTACGCCTGAATGTGCTTTTTAGGGCCAGACATGTACCAGGCATTAATAATGATATTGCCGATGCTTTATCCCGCCTGCAGATCCCCCGGTTCCGTGCCTTGGCTCCGGACGCAGAGGAATTCCCCTCGCCACTCCCGGCCGAGATTTGGACATTTGGCAAGGAGAGGTGAACCGGGCGATCGGCATGTCTTTGGCGCCCTGCACGCATAAGGCGTATCATCATGCTTTCGTTCAATTTATAAATTTTTGCGTGCAACTTCAGTTGCCCGAAGTGTGGCCCATTCCAGTGGAACAAGTTTTACAATTTATGGTTTATCTACACAGTCAGGGCCTCGCTCCCTGCACTATAGCATCCAGGCTGTCAGCACTGACATTTATTGCCAAGGTGAGGGGTTTTGCTGACAGCATGAATGATTTCCGTATACGACATGTTTTGGAGGGGTGGACACGGGAATGTGGCCGCCACCCGGACACTCGCCACCCAATTTCCCCGGGGGTGCGTACCCACCTTGCATGAGGCTGGCATAACCTGTGTTTTGACAGGTATGAGGCGGCTCTTTTTCATGCGGCTACCACGGTGGCCTTTTTTGGAGCACTCCGCATCAGTGAGTTGGTTCTACTGTCTAAGGCGGATGCAACTCATAGGGCACTGGAACTCGACGATGTCTATGTTTCTAATGAGTGGGCTCAGTTGAGGATACGGTCCTCAAAATTTGATCAGCACGGCGTAGGCAGTGGAGTTAGACTGCTACGATGTCCCATTGCAGACATCTGTCGGGTTGGTGCCCTACAGGAGTTCTTGGCAGTGCGTGGCACGCACCCTGGCCCGTTTTTCTGCCACCAAGATGGGTCTCCCCTTACTAAATTTCAATTTTGGAAGGTGACCGGTATGGCACTATCCAGTGTTGGCCTCCCAGGGGCTCGTTACGGCACCCATTCCTTTAGGATAGGTGCTGCTTCAACTGCGGCTGCATTTGGGTACTCTAAGCCTGATATACACCGTATGGGAAGATGGGGATCTATGCGTTTTGCATTATATGTTCGCCTTCTTCAGGTATGAGTACCAGTTAAGTCACTGTTCCCTTTTTTCTCTTACAGACCCTGTGTGTCCCCGCACACCGGTGGCAGTATGGCTGGTGGGCCACAGTTACGTGCACTGGGTAGCGCAGTATGCTGCGGCGACAGAGTGGGGACCCGAGCTTGGACTGCGTGCATCCGCATGCATACGTTGGTACGGTAAGCGTGGAATGAGATGGCGGGAACTGTTGCCATTCCTGTTTTCCATCAGGGATGCTGAACCGCCTGATGTCCTTGTACTGCACCTCGGGGGCAATGACCTCGCCCAGGTCACTGGCCTTTCTTTAAAATTCACAATTTGCAGTGACCTAGCTTATTTACATTATGTGTGGCCGTCCACAAGGCTGCTATGGTCGGACATCCTTCCACATCACGCTTACAGGGGAGGTATTGACCTCCGTGCCCTTGACCGTGCTCGCCGCTCGGTGAACAGGGCAGTTGCCCGGTTCTTGGCAGACAAGGGTTTGGGGATGGTCATCCGACACCCCACCATTAGTTTACAAAATTATGATCTTTATGCAGGGGATGGGGTCCACCTGTCGGCTAGAGGTATGAACCTCTTTTTGGAAGATTTGCAAGCAGGCCTGTTGACCGAGCTGACGGTCTGGGGGTGGGGGGGGGGGCGGTGAGTCTTCATTGAAGCCTCCCCGTGTGGCGGGTAGCACTGGTAAGGTAAAGATTTATGACCCATAGGTATCCGGCAGGTTCGCAATTGACTGGCCAACACTTAGACAGGTACAGGTGTAATAACGTTGACCGGTCAACGACGAACCAGGCAAGGGGTGATGGCAGGAGCTTTTCAGCATGCATCACCCCGTGATTTGACGGATACACGTCAGAGGGTGGGGTCAGTAGATAGTTTATTGACTACGGTCAACAATTTGTTTGTGTCAACAAACAAATTGATACAAATTGATACATTGTAGCCAATTGCCATTGGCAATTTTGGGAGGAACATTACCAGTGTTACTGCGGCCTGCTTGCCTTAAGAATTATAATTGGTTGAGTACCAATTGAAAGTTATAATTCGGACTAGGGCATTAGTCAATAAAAGTGGCCCAATGCCTTTATCCATATACCGGTGTCTGAGTCTTTCTTTGGGGGGTGCGCCTGCAAAGACCAATGGATAAATGTCATCAGAATACCTGTTTTTTTGCAGGCTCCCTGCAAAAAGTGGAGAGAAAGCAGTTAATAACCAGCAATGAATGCTAACTGGAGGGTTGGGAGCTAAAGTCTATAAGGATTAAATTAAATCTAATAGTCATACACGCACAAAAAAAGAGAATCTACAGAAAGAAATCATTTAATGAAAGAGAAAGAATCATTTAAATAACGAAGACCAGGGACCTGAAACTACTTCTTTTGAAATAGTTCTAGCAAAAGGAAGGTGGCTGATAGAGAACAAAAACATGGGTTAGTTTTAAAAAGTGAAGATAGATAAGAATGTGTAAGGTTATACTTTTAAAAACTATAGACTCTGTTTTGAATGATCTACTCAAAAACAACCCACAGTCTATCACAACCCAGTTGCATAAACATATTTCATTTTTTTTTCATTTGCCTATCTGGTTGCTCACAATGCATACATTTGGACAGGAAAGTAAATTAGATAAAATCATTAGATGTAATCATTGGTATAAGATTGCTTCTTTCCTATCACTAATTTATCCATTGCGTATGAGTTCATTTAATTTACTCTGTGAATGAGGAGATTGCATTTGGGAATGGCTAGGAGATTAAAATCTTTGTATTGAAATGGAATGGGTTGTGTTTGCACAATTTCCCATTATCATTACAATGTGAGTTGGTTCATGTTGATCCATATTCTCATCTCATTACAACTCTTGTCACAGCAACTCTTGTCTGCTTTTCCTGGAGGGAATGATTATGTTGATCTCTCCATCATCACAGAAAATGTTGGTCATTTCTGCTATCATATCTTCAGCAAAATTAGTAGATACTCAGGATCTTTCCCAATTCTTGACATTTCATAGAAAAAAGACCAACATAGATTTATACTCTGGGATTCTATGAATGCTGTGTTACCAGATGTATCCCTAGAATTGTGAGATAAACATCATCATGATGACCCTATAGCTGAATATTAGGGATTTAGCTATTTCAATGACAATAAATGTGTATACTTATCAAGCTAAAGCACATTGTACCTTAGAAATTAGCACACTTGCAAGGTTTACTTTACAGTGTACTTCACAGACAGGAGAGTTGCCAAAACAATATGAACATTTTAAAATGTGAATTGGTCCTGATCTGGACAATTGGACAAAAATACACACATAAACATTTGTAGTTAAATGAAGGTAAATGTGTTCATTAGACCAAATTGGAAAATATGTGTACACATCATGGTGGAAAGTAGGCAAACTTCCGGGGGTATTATGTGTGTGTGGGCGGATCCAGCATCTCATACCTCAATATTAAACAAGGATGGAAAGAAAGTCAGGACAGTTTTGGGGAAAATAATGAATCTGAGACTGGGAGATTTTAATATTTCTACCATATCACCACAAAATAACACAAATTACTATGTTGATCCATGCCTAGAGAAGGTGATAGCCTGAGTATTACTGGCTAGCAAGATCTGAATTCACTTTCTTGATCAGCCTTAAAATTCACCAAGTCATTTGGGGCTAGTTGCTATCTGGCTTTAGGCTACCTTAAAAAAAGAGGTAACAATTTCAGATGCTGATATGAGCATGTATTGCTCTGGCAGATAATGTAATGGCTTTTGTTGTAAAAAGGGTCATGGGGTGATTTCTCCCCATCACCTCTCCATGTTCCTGACTCAATATACCACTGTATTTGGCATATACACATTTACTATTGATCTAACTTTGGCTGCAGCTCTATATTAAACATACACGAATTATAAAACTAATATTTTCCTGCCATGAAATAACCCTCAGAGAGTCTTTTTAAAATGGATCAGGAGTCTTACAACATTTAGAGATTCTTCATACAACTGTCAGAAAAATAATGAAGCACTGTATTCAAATGAGCCTGCCTCTACCAAAGTCTGCCAATCAAGGTTTATCTCTCACTTGTTTTCCCTCTCACTTTGGTTTACTTTTACAGGTTTATTTACAAACTTAGCCAAGCATGTATATTTCTTAATTTATAATTAAACACATTGACTTCTAAGATTTCACAATATCTTACCCGCCTTTCAGTCAAACTTTCTGAGTAGATCAGAGAGTAGATTGCTCTAAATAAATCTACAGTAATACCTCATACAAAGTCCGCTTCGTACAACATCGAATTCATACAACATCACCTAATTCCTTGAAAAATGTTGCCTCATACAAAGTCACTGTGACTTTGTATGAGGCATTGGGTTTTCCCCAGGTTGCATTGTTCCTGGACAGTATAAAAGGCAGGACACATGCGTGCATTGCTCTTGTGGGTTTTGCACAAGGCAAAGATTGTTTAGGAGTGGTTTTGAGCACGATTTTGGATTTTTTCAAAATAATTCATCAGAATTTTTAGAAGCATTCCTGGGATTTTTGCAGCATTCTTCAGGTTCTTGGACAATCAGGGTTGTTTGACATGTTTTTGTAATGTATTTATCCTTTAAAGAATGATTTCTTAAAGTTCTGTCAGTTTCCTGTCTGTTTCCTGGACTTTGCCCTGAAGTCTGTGCTGTTACAGCACAATGTATCTCTATGAAAACAACGTTGTACGAGGCATCGCGGCAAGGATTTGGACGTTGTATGAAGCAGCACTGCTAGGATTTTGCATGCCTCATACAAAGTCCAAATTCGTATTAAGTCCAAACATGTGGAGCCAAGTTTGGAAATTGTATGAGGTATCACTGTATTAATTTATCTGCTTGAAAAAATAGCTGGCTCGGTAGCTCAATGGGAAGCTGAAAGTTCAATTCCCCACTGTGTGTACTGCAAGTAAACTATTTTGTCTGTTTCCAGAATGTCCCCATAAGAAGGGAATGGTAAAACACTTCTGAATATTATTTAGTTGAAAAACACTGAAAATGAAAGTGCGGCACCAAAATGGCCACCGCACTCTTTGCAGGTCCCCACCCCACTCGGACTCAGACATCCGGGTGAGTTAGGGGGCATGGCCACCCCTCTATAAAAGGGGTGGCCACGAGGCAGCCGAGCTACCATTTTAGAATTGCGACGGAGAGGAGAAGTTTTCTCCGTCGCATTCTCCCTTTAGTCGGCTATAGAACCTTCCAGAGCTCTGCGCGTTCGATTCCTGGCTGGGAAAAGAGAACTCTGAGTACCCGGAGACTTTTAGAATTGCCTCTTGGCTACCGTGGTACTTACACGCAGGAGCTTGATCCCTGGATAGGGATCCTTCAGCGATCCTTATTCTTTTAGGGAGACATGGCTCCCAAGCTTTGAAGCCACGGCTTTGAAGCCACGGCCGAGGGGAAGAGCTTTCCCAGGCCCTGCATCGGATGGGGGCCAGCCTTTGGGTCGGAGGACCAGGGCTGCGCCCCCACGGCAGGGCAGTGATAGACCCTTGCCCACTGGTACCAGTGGGGCCGGTCAGGCTACCACTTAGCAGCCGGGTGCCAGCTTCGTAGCTGGTCAAGTGCAGGCTGGCCCTTCCGGGGCTTCGGCCCTGAGCATGCCATTGCAGGCCCCGGGACGGGTTGGCCTGGGGGGGGGGCCTGGTGCGGGTATCCGCCCCACAGCTCATCTGCCCCCCCAGGGGCCTGAGTTCGGGACATGGCCCTATTCTGGCCCTGGCTCCCCTTTTGGGTTGCCTTTTCCTCAACTGACTAGTGGGCCATCCGGCCCACCCAGCCCGCTTTATACTGGGGGCTCCGGGGCAGTGGATGCTCTGTTAGCACAGATGGCAGTGCTGGAAGCATCCTTGGGCATTGCACAGCCTCCTTTGGGGGGCGCTACTCTTTCTTCAACAGGGTCCACTTCGTCGGCCACGGCTACCTTGCCGGCCGCAACGCTTCAGCAGGCGGCCAACCGGGTCGAGCTGCTTGAGAAGGTCCGGCCGGCCACAGCTGGTGTCTCACAGCTCCCCGTTCGACCTGATGTCCAGGCTGGGAGCAGTCAGGGGTGGTCCCAGAGCTCGATTCCAGTCGCGAGCTCCGACGCCCGCCGTGGGCCGGAACCCCCGGTGGGGGCGGCTCACGGGGGTGCACCTAGTGAGTATCAGGTTCAATTTAAGTGCACCAACACCACAGCCCACTTACAGTGGTGGGGTTCAGTGGCCCTGGCCTCGTCAAGTTGATACGAGTGGGCATCAGTTACCATCCTATCCCAGTATCCCATGTTTTCTAAATGGTCCCTCCTTAAGGGCGGGGTGTCCGCCCCTGGGGCAGTGCCGAGCATCGCAGGGGCTGTCCAGGTCCCGCTGCGTATGCCCTCTATACAGAATGCGCCGACGATGGCTTTGCCGACGGCTGGTTATTCCTTGCCCCTGGGTGATAATTTGTCACAGGTCACGAGGGATAAGATCTGGTGAGGGGAGTACGTGGATATATTCTCCCTATTGAACCGTGAGCCCACTGAGGAAGAGAGAGAGGGACAGGACGACAGAGAGACAAAGAGCTGTCCCGTCGTCGTAAGCCACCGCGCACCTGGGCCAACTGGTTGCCGGCATACCTTATATATATGGTGGTATGCCTCAGGTCCCGGCCTGATTGGGCCATCCCGATGGTTCAATCCCTTGATAATATTTACAGGGTGATGGTTGATTTCATTGGCCCATCGTAGTTGGCTTACGATGAGGAATTTGGATGAGGGTGGCCCTACATCCTGAGATGAGGTGGGATGAGCCCTGCCAGCAATTGTTGCTCTTGTACATGACTCCCACTGACTGGCGCCTGGTGATAGGTACCATTGTGGTCATGCTGTGCAGTGGGCTGCTGCAACACAGGCTCCACGCTAACTGGTGGGGCACGGGGTTCCAGCCCGCCTGCTGTGTTGGACCTGCGCCAGTGTCGTTACCGACACGAGTGTCCCCCTTTTGCGCTGGCCCCTACGCCACCTCTGTGTGCCCGCGGGTTGGTGGGTTATGAGGCAGAGGTAGGGGTGCACAGGGGGCGATCAGAGCTCTGTCTGTCGGAACTAGCCATGTCAAAGCCCCCCTCCCCAATTAGTGTACTCGTGCTGGAGCGATGGCTCTCAGCTTACCCAAGAAGGGATGAGGCGACGTACCTGCTGGAGGGTTTCCAATGGGGCTTTCGTATTCCATTCGGGGGTGTTAGGGGCCCCAAGATGCTACTAATTTAGTTCCCTTGAAAGGTAACGAGGAGGTTGCTGCACTGAGCACAGCTAAGGAAGTTGAGGCTATGAGAGTAGTGGCCCCCTTCTTGGAACCACCTTTCCCTAATTTGAAGGTCTCCCCTCTGGGGCTAGTACCGAAGTAGAACCCGGGTGGATGTCGTCTAATCCTCCATCTAACTTACCCTACCGGTTCTTCGGTCAGTGATGCCATTCCAGATTACCTTTTTCAGTCAGGTAAACATCGTTTGTTCAGCCCCTATGGGTGGTACGCTCATGCGGTCCCAGTGCTTTCCTGGCACAGTGTGATATGCACTCGGCTTTCCGATTACTGCCAGTGCACCCAATGGATTTTGAGCTATTGGGTTTTTAGGTTCCAAGGGGAATTTAACTTAGATAAGGCCAGCCCTTTTGACTGCTCTATTTCATGTTCGGCATTCGAACGATTCGGTACTTTCATTCAGTGGGCCTTTGCTCGCAGGTCGGGGTCTCGGTCTCTAGCCCATTACCTTGATGACTTTTGGTTCGGGGGTGAACGGGGCTCGGACACGTGCACGCGTCTCCTCACTACATTTCAGACACTCAGGTGGGAACTGGGTGTCCCCTTGGTGCCTGAAAAGACCGAGGGCCCAGCTACTAAGCTCACATTTCTAGGCATTGGAATTGACTCTGTCGCACAGGCATCCGGGTTACCCATGGATAAGGTGGCTTGGATCTCTGCGGCGATTTTGGCATTGATTGCCAAACATAAAGTGTCCCCTCATGAGCTGCAGTTACTTCATGGCCACCTTAACTTTGCCTGCAGGGTGGTTCCACCCGGCAGAGCATTGGCCAGGCGCCTGTGTGACGCCATGGCTGGCCTGTTAAAATGTCACCACAGGGTCCGGCTGATCAGGGGCATACGGGTGGACCTTTCGGTCTGGCTCAAACTACTCCTGGGTTTTAACAGGGTCTCTTCCTGGAGAGCAGACCTTATGGTCTGCCCTAGATTTCAAGTACGGTCGGATGCCTCCGGCTCCCTGACTTATGGGGGTTTTACTCTGAGGGTAGGTGGACTTACGGCTCAGGGCATCATGCATGGCTTGGCATGGATCGCCTCGGCGATCTTACCTTCCTTGAGTTTCTTCCCAATTTGGGGAGCACTGATGCTATGGGGCGATGAGTGGGCCAACTCAGTGGTCCATTTTTGGTGTGACAATGTGGCAGTGGTGCACATTGTCAACACCCAGACATGCAAATCCCCCAGAGTCATGGCATTGGTTTGTCTATTCTTTTTGAGAACCCTACGCCTAAATGTGCTGTTCAGGGCCAGACATGTTCCAGGTATTAATAACGATATTGCTGCTGCTTTATCCTGCCTGCAGATCCCCCGGTTCCGTGCCTTACTCCGGAAGCAGATGGATTCCACTCACCACTCCCGGCCGATATTTGGACGTTTGGCGAAGAGAGGTGAACCGGGCATGTCATTAGCACCTCGCACGCGTAAGGCGTATCACCATGCGTTCATGCTATTTAGAACTTTTTGCGAGTAACTACCATTACCTCAAGTGTGGTCAATATCAGAGGACCAGGTTTTACAATGCATGTTTATCTTCGCAGTCAGGGTTTGGCCCCCCGTACTATAGCCTTCAGGCTTTCGGCACTGGCAATTATGGCCAACGTGGGGGGGTTTCAATGACTACATGAGTTACTTCCGCTTGTGTCGTGTTTTGGAGGGATGGACACGTGAACGTGTCCGCTGCCTGGACACGCGCCACCCCAGTTCACCAGAGTTTCTGACCCACCTTGCACGAGGCTGGCATGACTTATGTTTGGATAGGTGTGAAGTGGCTCTTGGTCATGCAGCTACCGCGGTAGCCTTTTTGGGAGCACTCCACATCAGTGAGTGGGTGCCAGAGTTGGGTATCATCTGTGTAAGGTGGATGTGTCTCGTAGGGCACTGAAACTCGACGATGTCTATGTCACACATGAGTGGGCTCAATTGGGGATACGGTCCTCAAAGGTTGTTCAGCACAGCTTAGGCAGTGGAGTTAGACTGCTACGAAGTTTCATTGAGACATCTGTCTGGTTGGTGCCCTACATGAATTTTTGGCAGTGCCTGCTGCGCGCCCCAGCCTGTTTTTCTGCCACCAGGATGGGTCTACCCTTACCAAAGTAAAGTTACTGAGGGTGACCAGTGCCACACTTCGCGGTGTGGGGCCCGTTTTGGCACCCATTTATTTAGGATAGGTGTCGCGTTGATCGCGGCTATGTTTGGGGTACTCGGAGGCAGATATGTGTGTACGCGTAGTTTCTTATATGTACGTCTCCTCACTGTATGAGTACCTGGTTATATCCTTCACCTCTTCTCCTCTTTTACAGATCCTGTGCATCTCTGCACACCAGTGGCAGTGGGGCTGGTGGGCCGCAGCTATGTACACTGGGCAGCAGTATATGCTGCAGCGACAGAGAGTGGACCCCGACTTGGGCTGTGTGCATCCGCACGTATGTGGTGGTATGGTATGCGCGGCACAAGGGGGCGGGAACTGTGGCCATTCCTGATGTCCGTCAGGGATGCTGGACCACCCGATGTTCTTATTAGGCACCTCGGCGGCAATGATCTTATACAGATCACTGCTATTCTTAAACTGTCGAGGGGCTGTGACCTGGCGTTTTATATCATGTATGGCTTACACACGGTCGCTATGGTCTAACATCGTGCCGAGACACCAATTTACGGGAGACGTGGATCTCCGTGGTTCGGACTGTTCCGGCAGTCAGTGGACAGGGCTGTTGCTTGGTCCCTTGCTGAGCATGGCTGGGAGACAGCCATTGGACACCTGCGGATAGGCTTACAAAAATGTTGCTGGTAGGCAGGAGAAGGGGTCCACCTGTCAGCTGGAGGTATGTACCTCTTTCTGGGTGTGGTGCAAGCAGGCCTGGCGACCGAGCTGACGGTCTGGGGGGGGGGCGGTGAGTCATCATGGACGCCTCCCCGTGTGGCGGGTAGCACTGGTAAGGTAAAGATTTATGACCCAGAGGTATCCGGCAGGTTTGCAATTGACTGGCCAACACTTTGACAGGTACAGGGGTAATAGCTTTGGCCGGTCAATGACGAACCAGGCAAGGGGTGATGGCAGGAGCTTAACAGCCTGCATCACCTTGAGATTTAACAGATACACATCATAGGGTGGGGTCAGTAGATAGTTTATTGACTCTGGTCAACAATTTGTTTGTGTCAACAAACAAATTGATACAAATAGTTACATGTAGCCAATTGCCATTGGCATTTTGGGTGGAACCTTACCAGTGTTACTGCGGCCTGCTTGCCTTAAAGAATTACAATTGGATGATTACACCAATTGAAAGTTATAATTCGGACTAGGGCATTATTCAATAAAAGTGGCCCGATGCCTTTATCCATATACCGGTGTCTGAGTCTTTCTTTGGGGGGGGGGGCGCCTGCAATGAAAGTGTGGCGCCAAAATGGCCACTGCGCTCTTTGCACCCCCCACCCGGACTCAGACATCCGGGTGAGTTAGGGGGCGTGGCCACCCCTCTATAAAAGGGGTGGCCACGAGGCAGCCGAGCTGACATTTTAGAATTGTGACGGAGAGGAGAGGTTTTCCCCTCCACCCCCTACCTAGTGAACAGTGTGAATTTTTGGTCGCTTCGGGGCCGGGTGGGAATTTTTGGCCCGAACCTACAATTGGCACCTTGGTTCTGGCTTTTTTGCCCATCCCACACTGTTGCTAGTGTTTGAGCAAAGGGGTTAGTTGACTTTGGTCACTTTGGCGGGTAGCACTGGTAAGGTAAAGATTTATGACCCAGAGGTATCCGGCAGGTTCGCAATTGACTGGCCAACACTTAGACAGGTACAGGGGTAATAGCTTTGGCCGGTCAACGACGAACCAGGCAAGGGGTGATGGCAGGAGCTTAACAGCCTGCATCACCTTGAGATTTAACAGATACACATCATAGGGTGGGGTCAGTAGATAGTTTATTGACTCCGGTCAACAATTTGTTTTTGTCAACAAACAAATTGATACAAATAGTTACATGTAGCCAATTGCCATTGGCATTTTGGGTGGAACCTTACCAGTGTTACTGCGGCCTGCTTGCCTTAAAGAATTACAATTGGATGATTACACCAATTGAAAGTTATAATTCGGACTAGGGCATTATTCAATAAAAGTAGCCCGATGCCTTTATCCATATACCGGTGTCTGAGTCTTTCTTTGGGGGGTGCGCCTGCAAAGATTACTGTAAGACAGAATTGACTTGATAGCACACAATTCTTCTTCTTCTTCTCCTTCTTCTTCGTTGTCATTATTATTACTCTTATTGCTGTTATTAATGTTACTATGTTCTAATGGGGCTAACCGTGATGACTATTCAGAGACTCCAGCTGGTCCAGAATGTGGCTGCCCGGGAGGTGATGGGGTGGGGGCATTATACTCACATCTTACCACTGCTTCAGGAGCTGCACTGGTTGCCAGTGTGCCTCCAGGGACAATTCAAGGTGTTGGTTTTAATCTTTAAAACCCTACATGGCAGTGGACTGGGATACCTATGGGACCACATCTCCCCAAGGTTTTCTACCCGTCCTTTGAGGGCAGATCAGAGAGGCTCTGTGGTGGTGCCCTCGACAAGAGAAGCTCACTTGATGAGGACCAGGAGAAGAGCCTTCTCAGTGTTTGCCCTGGCCCTGTGGAACCTCTTACCATCAGAATTGTGCCTTCAGATGGAGCTGCTCCCTTTTAGAAAGGCCCTTAAGATCTGAGCGGATGTGGGATACATCATGTGGTACGGCCCAGGCCCACTGGCTAGTTTAGCTGCCTGGGCTCTTCTGTGATCTGTCAGTAGTGTCAGTATAGAGTTTTTAGTATATGCTGTTTTTATGATTTCATGTATTGCTTTTATCTTTTAACTCGTACTTCTTAAGGGGTTAGGGAGGTTATTGTTGTGTGTTTTTAGATGTTTTATTACTGTTTTCATATGCATTTTTATGTTTTATATGAAGAAAGCTTCTTGTTGTAATGGAACCTTCTCCTTTTTGCTGTTAGCCACCCTGGGTTGCGCCTGTGCCAATAGGGCGGGGTACAAATGTCCCAATAAATAAATAACTAAATAAATAAATATACTACTACTACTACTACTACTACTACTACTACTACTACTACTACTACTACTACTACTATTATTATTATTATTATTATTATTATTATTATTATTAGTAGTAGTAGTAGTAGTAGTAGTAGTAGTAGTAGTAGTAAATATGGGATACAGTAAGTGAGAAATAAACTAAATAAAAACATTTTGGGAAGAATTCTATGCATAACTACTTTGCTATATTATAGTGTCTCTTGTGCCTTTGAAGATAGACAGATGTTGAAATGTTTGCAGATTCTTCCATATTCATACAAAGTATGTTGTGCTTCTGAAATTTCTGCCTATCTCTGTAATTTTTCAAGACAGCATCCCTTTGCCAGAAGAGGAAAGAAAGGTGCAAAAAAAAAAAGATTGGGATTTTTTGTGTGTGACCATCTCGATATCAACTATTGAGACAGAACACAAAGGTTGCATCAGGTAGGCTAGAGAAATATTTACAATTTTGTTGCTGGGCTGCTAGTCTATCCATCTGTAGAAATGTCAAGGCTTTCTTAAGATAAGGCTTAAGAAAGAACAAACAAGAGTTGAGAAGTTTAGGCACTGAAGTCATCAAAACTTTGTTTAAGATCTCAATACTGGCTTTATATTCAAGCATTTAACTTATCACAACTATGTTCAAGAGCTCAATGCTGACTTTACAGTCATCAGTTTTCAAGTCACGGGCACAGGGTTCCAAATATATATCAATCTGCACTTGTGCCTTATCTTCACCTTGCACTCTAGGATAGTTGTTATGGTCTAAAACAGAGAGGAAATATGAGACAATGAACATCAGCTGAGCCCTGTTGGGTCAGACCAAAAGTCTATTTACGTTTAGTATCTTATTCTCACACTAGCCAAGCAGCTCACAAGCTCAATGTGCTGCTGATGAGCTGATATACAAAATCATTGTGACTGTTCTACTGGAGTGGGTGAGGGAAGGGTTTTAATGTATTGGGAATTGGCTTTGGAGAGCCAAGTAAAAATAGACATGAGACTGGGCCATGGTCATTGTGTGCATTAAAAGGCAAAGACATTGCATGTGTGCATATGCAGACATGTATATTCAATCAGGGAATGATAAAGGAAGAAATTACACAGAAACAGGGTGTATTTTATGTAGTCCCAACCCATAAAACTGCAATTTTTGTTATATTTTAAAGATTATTATTATTATTATTATTATTATTATTATTATTATTATTATTATTATTATTATTATTATTATTATTATTATTATTATTATTATTATTATTATTATTATTAATAATAATAATAATAATAATAATAATAATAATAATAATAATAATAATAATAATAATAATAATAATAATAATAATAATAATAATAATAATAATAATAACAACGTTTATTTATACCCCACCCTCCTGGTGCAAGCACCACTCAGGGTGGCTTACAATATAAATATAAAGTTTAACAAAGTAACATCACATTACAATATAAAAAGAAAGAAAAGAAAAAGAAAAGGAAAAAAAATGAAATGAAATAAAGCTTTAAAAAACTGGTTTTTGCTCTACTATTTACATAGCATAGTAGAGTACTCCACTACATCATAATTTCATGGTGACTGAAAGTAATGTCAATTTCCAGTCTTTGATAAATGTATGGGGACCACATCTAATTAGGGGAGTGTGCTAGCCTTATAATCCTGTATTGTCTCTTTCACCATGCAAAAGTGAGTCTGAAGTCCTTGTGAGATACAACCATAATTTCTGGGATGGGATTTTTTTGCTTCTTCCTTGTAAGGTTGCAGTATTCTGAAATAGTAATCTGAAAGAAATAGCTGTATTAGTCTGCCTTAGCATGCTGGTAACATCAGTGGAAGAAACAGGGAGGAATGGACAAATTCTGTATCATTTTGAAGACTAACAGATCTATTTGTAAATGAAGACCATTTCTTCTGTCACCTTAGAGCATCATACCATTTTGTCCTGTTTTCTCTTGCCTCTCTCTCTTTTTCTTTTGCTAACTGTTTCAATTAAAATCCCCATCTCTTCAATATGCTGCCTGAGACAAAGACAAATTCCAGTCAATTTTTGTACAATAATCACCAGAGCTAACAGGTGTAACAATTTACATCAACACTGGCAATGCAAAGAATACCCTTCAAAACACAAGAGGCTGATTTAGAGAGTCCAGGACAAGTTGTATTGTGAGGGAATGAGGGACCAAGGAGAACTGCTATTTTTCTAGCACTGGCTGAATTTTCAAGGAGTTGCAATACTTCCCTTAGCCATTAAGCATGGAAACAAATTTCAAGGTTGAATAGCACCAGAGGAGGAGAAAAGATTTACTTATGCGGTGGGTAAAATCCTTAGGAACTGGTATCAGACTCATCCCCAACTGACTCTGATATACCCTTTAGTTTATGCTAAAGCTGACATGTTTAAAAGCCAATCTCTTTTTTTACCACTGACTACCTGGTACAGTTAACTGTGAGTAAACCATGTTTTTTAATGGACATTTGTTGTTTTTTGTTTATCCACTAGAGCAGCATTTCCCAAACTATGTTTTGTGAAACACTGGTGGGCTTCAATTCCCAGAAGTCTCAGTAAGTACATTGGCTGATCAGTGCGTTCAGTATTTAAGCTTCTGGGAATTGAAGTCCAGAAAAACAAAGTTTGGGAAACACTGCATTAGAGATTGTTTTTGATGTGTGTGTTTTTTCTGTGGTGATTCTGCTCACAACCACTTTTTTGTTTTGTTTCCAGCATGTGTGATAACCTATATGAGTCCAGAGGGGCAGTGGTGGGTGTGTCTTAGGTTTGATTTTGAGGTGGGTTATCTCTTTTTTTGGGAAGGGGGAGAGTGATATGCAGCTGAATTGGAAAAGCATAATTTTTAAAAAAAAACATTCAGAGGAGAAATGAAAGGTGCTCACTTGAGGAGGATGTTTATAATGTACAGTACTGCTATATCATGCCAAGTTAAGTGTATGGCAATATGAACGAGTGCCTCTTGACTCTTCTCCAAATTTGTTTTTACTATGTTTCTCTAATTTAGTGCTATGCCAAATAAGAAGTACAGGTTCACAATTGTACTGATGCATGGTGTGGACTCTTGCCACCAAAATTTCGCAGGATAAATACATTGTTTTCTTTTTACAATTAGATTCCGATAAATGTATGGGGACAAAGTACTTTTCCATCCAAGAAACATGTTGGAAACATTCAACATTCCACTCCTACTATAAATACAGAAAAACCCTGATTTATGTACGAATGGATGTATGTAAAATTTGACTTATGTAACATTTTTGTGAGTGGAAAATGTGTCCCATTTTACACAAATAAATCATTTCACACAAATGGTTTCATTGTGTCTTACAAGTCTAAAATGGTGCCACCACAATTTTAAAATTTTAAAATTTTATTTTTTAAAAAATATATAAAAAGTTTAAAAGTTAAAATTTTAGAATTTTTAAAATTATTTTTTTAAAATTTTTAATTTTTTTAAAAAAATTAAAATGGTGTTGTCATGCCATTTTAGAGTTACAATTTCCAACCCGTGCCACCCACCCCCACCAACACAAGTCACAAGACATCACTTACTGTGGCGGTGGTGGAGGCGGTGGAGGCAGCATTGACAATTGTGGCAGTTTTCCCGCATTTTCCACTGCCCCCCCTGCTTCTACCAGCACTGGGTGGGCGTATCTGCTTGGTTCTGTTCTTTTTTCCAAGGTCCCCCTGTGGCGCACATTAGCTGGGAATGCGCTTCAGACAAAGTGGGCCGGGTTACCTAAGAGACCGCATCGCCCTGAGGACGTCTGTCCGTCCAACCAGAGCGGACCGGAGGGGCTCTCTAGTTGTTCCATCAGCCAGAGGGGCCCGCCTCTCTGGCACAAGGAGGAGAGCCTTCTCCGTGTCTGCACCGGCCCTCTGGAACCTCCTGCCAACAGAGCTACGTCTTCGGACGGAATTGCTGCCTTTCAGGAAAGATCTTAAAACCTGGCTGGCGGGTCAAGTGTGGGGTGCAGGTGGAAGGGTAACCGCCATTGGGTGGTTGGTGTAGAGGAACTCTTCCCCATGGTGCCTTTGGATCCTGCAGCCCTTGTTTTTAGGGGGTGGGTAGTTTTAACTGTTTTAACTGTTTTAACTTGTGTTTTTAACTTTTGTTGTGAACCGCCCTGAGTTGGCTTGGCCGAGTGAGCGGTATATAAATGTGATAATTAAATTAAATTAAATTAAATTAAATCCCACTCTTCATCTGAGGTTTCTCTGTGGCACACATTAGCTGGGAATGTGTGTTGGACAAAGAGTGGGATGGAGCGGTTTTCATCCAATGTTCATTCCCAGCTAAAGCACGCCACAAGAGGACATCAGACAAAGAGCAGGACCGAGCAGATATGTGGACCCACTCTACCAGTACCAGTAGAAGCGGCAGCAGTGGAAGCGCTGGTGGCAGTGGTGGTTCCTATTGCCTCAATGGCCAAACAAACCACTCAGAAGGAAGCAGTAGCAGCATGCAAAAGGTAGGGAGATTGCTCTGTTTACATTCCCTTTTTTGCTGATTATTATTTTTTATTTTTTGCATTATTTTTGTTCTGGTTGGGATTATTTTTCTTCAATGCATCTGCATGAGAATGCTATTTTTCCTCACATGATTAATTGGAAACAGTATTACACTGGGCAGAATTTGACAGCTTACTGCACAAAACAGGCAAAAACAAAAATAAATGCATGGGAAAATTCAGACTGGTATTTTATTTTTGGGGAAAGGCAGGAAATCTCACTGGTGAAATTTTCAATGGGGATCCCAAGCATGGCAAGACTTTAACAATTATTTGAGAACATTTAAAAGTGTTTATCATATCCCTAAATCCTACATTGAATTGGTGGAAATTAATGCAGCTGATAAAAGGCTTTTGCTTCTGGTTACTAGATTGCTGTATTCCTTAGCTATGCTTTATTTGGATTCTGGACTTGTCTATCTGGATTGCTTCAGGTCTGTACCCACAACCAGTTGGCTGAGATTTAGTTTTGCCCCCTCCACTCTACATGGTGTACCTTTGTGGTATCATACAGACCCACCCCTGATACGCCTCAGGGTTTGTTCCTAAAATTTCAAGCAATGGATGCTGTGACTTGGCAAAGAAAGTAGGTGGGGAATCTAACAGTAACAGCTGTAGGTTACCACCTATACTCTCAACATTGTGGAGCTGTAGGCTCACTCTGCTTAATTCTATAGATAACTCTTTTTTAGTTTGGTTTGGTTTGCTTTTTATAAAAATTATTTTTGCAGGTGTTTTTAAAATACCTTCATAGTTCCAACCCAAGATGAGTTCTTGTTTCATACATAATTTAATTACTGTATAACCCAATTCAGAAAATTCTCATTCTGGTCATGATGAAGCCAGGCATATGTATTATTTATGATGTGTATTTCTTGCACAGATTAATATTTAATACTTATTATTAACCATAAATAAATAAATTTGTGTCTGCTATATCATTAATGATATGAGACAAATCTGCATCCAAGTGATTTTCTGATGGACATTGGGCAAATATCAGCTGATGAGGTAGTTCACTTTCTACTATTTTTGTTTTGTTTAGACAACGTCACAGAGCAACATTTAGAACATTCATATATAGTATTTACTGTTTGCAAATGGAAATGCTGTATATGGAAACATGACTGATGAGATGAATGACACTTCTCATACTGAGAGCCCAAAATAAACTTGCATTCTTTGAAATGGTAGCATCAGCAACATTCTGATTGTATTAACAAACTTCAATTACAAAATGTGCTGAGTGAAGGTTTTTTTCAGGTGCCAAACTCTCAAAACAAATGAGCACTGAATATTGACAGTTCAGTATTGAGCTACAGATGAATAGTGGTATAAATGTATGATTTGCCCACTCTCTTAAGTTAATTTCGGTGCTTTGTTGAATTTGCATGCCAGAGAATCATATATTGTTTAAAATCTTTAATACTGGAACTCCTGCTAACAACTTCCTGACTAAGCTGTTAAACATGGCATGTGTCCCTATGTTACTCTTGTATAAATGTTAAAACTTTCAGTGAAAATATCTAAAGGTGTCAGTTCTATTTCCGCCCTGAGCTGGATGGGATAAAGATGTAATGCAACTTTTTTTTGTTTGATTTCTTTTTTTTCCCTTGCATGATACCTAATAAGAAATACAGTAAAACCTCACATAAAGAGTGACTCGCTTAGAGACTAACTCGCTTAAAGAGCAGAATTTTCTCTGAATGGTTGCATTGCTTAACAACTAAAACCAACCAAAAACTTGCTTAACAATTAAATTGGGGTTCACAACCCCCCCTGCCTGAAGTCACAATTGGTCACTTACTTACAATGGTGTTTTGCTTAAAGAGCAAACTCCCTTAAAGAGCAATCCCGTGGAAAGCATTATGCTCTTTAAGTGAGGTATCAATGTATTCAAAGGGATTTTTGGATTTTCACATAGTAAAGGTTATTTTAATTTAATTTAATTTAATTTAATTTAATAGTCATATTTATATATGCCGCCCACTCAGGCAGAACCCGACTCATGCCACCATCACACCAGAGAACAGTAGATGATCCAGATTTATATAAAATTGCACATGCTTCTTTATATGCACATTGGCAAAATGAGAAATATGTTTTGAGTTAAAAAAATTTTAAAAATCACATGAGAGAAAAACAGTGACCAGGGACTATGAATCTCTGCTAGATCTGTTGTTTAGATGCTAAATGAAGGCCATCAGACCCCTGATCTCCTTTCTTATGGTTTTGAACTTTTTAACTATGGTAAGCATAATGGATGTTTTCATTTTATTGTTTCCCTGCTCCTTTGCAGGGGGCAAGGGAAGTGTAACCCCACCTCCCTTGCTTATGGTTTTGGCACTTCATCAATGGGGGGAGTATCTTTCCCCCCCTTTTTCCCTATGATTAACAATTGATGTCACAGCTGTCTGCTGTGGTTTTGATTGAGCATCAAAGGGAAAGGGGAAATATTTCCCTTCCTTTCCATTGTAGTGCTACAACCATTGGGAAGAGGAAAGAAAATACACTTTCTCTGCCCCCTGAAGAAGCAGGGAAAGTGTTTTACTGCCTGCATTGTGTAGTAGTTCTTTAGCCACTTTACCGAATGAGCAAATGGATCTCTTTGGATATTTGAAGGAATAAATGTACTGTAATTTGGCCCTTTCCCCCTCTGCCAGAGCCACAAATTCAAGTGAGTCCAGACTAACCCATAAGGGGTGATCTGGAAATTCTCTCCCTTGCAGTTAGGGTGGGGCTATTTGAATTAACAAAACTCATAAAACCTCCGCTAACTTAATGGGTCCAATCTGTTGTGATTTGCTATGCTAAGCAACAGAATTTTGACCGCTGAGTCTTACTTGCAGTCTCACTCATCTTTTGTTCAATTCAAGTTCTGTTTTCTCATCCCATGTGGAAACTCATGTGCATTTTCCACACATGTTGTTTCTAAATGTATGCAGTTGGATGTGTTTTCTCCATTGCCTGCACTGTGTTTGTGTGTATTTTCCAACTGAATGAATGAGTCTCAGAGTTGGGATAATGACTCATTTTTTCACATAAATTCATCTCCAGTGAAATCTATATTGCCATACCCAGAGAAATAGAAATGCAACCAGAATCCAGGATGCTACAAAATCCACAACAGTCTTGCCTTTATGGAATGCTTGGCATTGCTCTCCAGATAGAATAACATGTCTAGGGCAGATTCAGAAGCTCTTGTGTTCTTTTTTACATGAAGGAAGTGGAGGAAGACCTACAGAGAGAGAGCTCAAAACTCCCTTACTACAAATCCAAGACTTCAGGACACCATATAGTAAAACCAATATAAATTTATAAGAACACATTTTGGCAGTAAAATATCATCTAGCCCATTGTAGCTTCTAGACAAGTTTAACTTACTGGTTGTAACTTGGAAGGATAAGGTTAAGAAAGATGTCATTCTTTAAAGCTGGATATTTGTCTTTGCTGTTGTAGAAATGATATAAGGGAATTATATATAAAAAAGAATTAGAGCATTGAAGCATTGAGCTACATTGTGCTTAAAATAGATACCAAAAAGCAGTTATGGTTGGATGCAAATAAACAGTGACCAGAAAACAGTGTTACCGAAGGTGACTGTGGACTTGGCAAGCAGCAAAGCACTGTTCCCTTCGAACATTTAGTATTTTTGTCATCTTCCTTAAATGTCCTTTATTTAAAAATAGCTATGCCAGCAACTATATTTAGATGTACACACACACACACACACACACACACACACACACACACACACACACACACACACACACACACACACACACACACACACACACACACACACACACACACACACACACACACGTGTACAGGTTTATGTTCTATTTCAAGTTGTTTATAACAACAACAACCAGTCAATCAATCAGTAATTAAACTGTTTCTCTTTTTGCAGCAATGGGGTCATCAAGGCATTTTTATAGGTATCATATAAGTCCCTGCATTAAAGTGTTTCGACAGCAAAAACAAAAATCCAGTTTAAATAGGATGGCATCTTCCTAGGCCTTATCCTCTCAAGTAGCAACCAGCAAGTTAAATTTGCCTAGAAGCTACAGTATGACATTATTCAGACCTGAAACAGAAGTCTCAGCTTATCAGGGTTGTTTTCTGCATTGGAAGTCTGCATCGCTAACCATCCTTATTCTGTGCCTTCAATTACTGTAGCCATTACACTGTGGTTGGTATGCACACATTTATCACTCTGCTATCTCTTTATCTATTATGACTGCTGAATGGGAAAGAAAAGTAGACTTGTCATACTTACCATTTCAATGCATTCATCACATGCTTTCACTAGAAGATCCTAGGAAGCCATCAAATAATGCTGTAATTTTTTTGCTTTTGTGACTGCCTGTCATGTCATTCTTACAATTAAGAAAAGCTTAGCTAAAGGCAGTGGAATAGACCAATGACACCCATCTTATCTAAGCTACTCAGGTGCATTTTCCTTGCTACACTTCTGATGTGCTTGTTAACTTCAAAACAATTGTATGGATAATAAGAGTAAGAGAAATGCTGGCCCATCTAGGATGCTGGGACTGAAATGATGTGCCATTTTTAGAGTGATTTTGATTAGTAGCTGTGCTGCTGTAAATTTACTGTAAAATATGCACTGATCATGGGAGATGTACCGCTTGTTCATGCCCAGGCCACACAAACTGGATTATCACTGTAAAATTATTAGGGTGTTAAAAAACCCAGCATTCAGCTTAATTGTATCTTTTGACTTGAAAAGTCATACATGCATTCTTTTTAATGCAGAAAGGCACTTCAAAATGTACTTGTGCTTTTGAAAGTATTGAATCAAGATTGTTTCCAATGATTGTAAATTGTAAGAAAAGTCCTCATTTCTGCTTATATCTAGGCCAGTGTTTTGCATCCCTTGGTTTTTAGACTTCAGTTCCCAGAAGCCTAAGCCAATTTCCCAAAGCACTGATCAGCTAATGTACTGGTTTAGGCTCCTATGGGGCGTGTGACCCATGTTGAGAACCACTGATCTAGGTCATGTTTGCTGGATCACTTATTGTCACACAAGACTGAAGTTACATTGTGCTTCAGTTTTCTGTGATTGCAGTCTCTTCATCTACATTGCAGGAAGTACCAAAGTTAAACATGATAAATCAATTGATAATTAACAATCTGATTAAGATTTGAGGAAATTCATACTTCACTGGTTAAGTATGTACATGAAATGGCCAGGTTATTCACAGGGGGACAGCCAAAAAGCTGTCCCCCTCTTCTGGTCACCTTTCTGAACTATCTTTGTGGAAGTACTCAGTGGAAATAACTTATCCAACCTCTGTATCATGTTTGTAAATGACAAGGTAAGGAAATGTAAATGATAAGGTAGGGTATTTTCTCGGGAAGGTAAAAATTCCTCTGTGGCAAGCACAAAACAGAATTCTGAAGAAACTCTCTGGAAAAGTTTGACTTAGTTCATGCTACCAGATGAAGGAGGAAGTGGCCTCAGCAAAGAATATAAGGAAGAACAAAGTTTTCTTCAACAATATTGAATTTTGTTAAGTTTTAATCATAATCTTAGCAAGAATGATTTGAAAATAACTAATGAGTTATTAATTTCATTTTGTAATAACTAAAGCAAACTATAAGGTTGCCTACACAGATAGGATGGTCCATGGTTAGGACAGGCTTATCTAATTATCTGCATACATCAATTGAACCAATCAGCCCCAATCCACATTCTGAAACCTCTTCAGGGGATTCAACTAAATTGTTCCACTGTATTTTATTCTCATCCCCAGCATGTGTATCTTGGAGATGGAATAAAATAGAGCATGTTGGTAGCTGCTATTTCCCTACAATAAAGTTCAATGCTCCTCTCATCAGCAGGGAATTGGCAGCTATGACTGCCACTGCTGTGGTTTCTACAACCTCATTTCACTCTTTTGGAGGAATAAAATGCTGTCTACTTGTGGAGATCATGCCAAATGGCATTTTGCTCCTCCCCTGAACTTTAAGTGGCTTTTTTAATGCCATGGAACACTAGCCCAGAAAGGTCAGTGTCGACAAGCCCTCTGTGGCATTACAATTATAAGTTAATAAAGTGTAACAATTTCACTACTTTGGGTTATAATGGTAACTTTTAGTTTAAAAAAACACATCATCTACTTCTAGTCTTCAGAGTTTATCAAAATTAAATAATTGATTTTAATTTAAAAAAAAAACAGCTAGTGAAACAGAGGCCAAAATCCTGTTGCTTGGTGTAAGTCAAGATCTAACTTTTGGTCCATTCCTCTCTGGTAAACAATGTGTTCCTGCCATGATTCTCAGAGCTCCGCATGCATACACCAAGTCAACCATATGTGTGCTACCAAAAATCATGGTGAGATGGCTTGCTGTGGGAGGACCAAAACAAAAGTTACATTTTGGCTTTCATGAAGCTGTCAGAGGGTTCCAGGGTGGACTACAGGTTGTGCACACCATCCAAATTTGGCACTTCCCCATCCCTCTTCTTCTCCGGTGTTTCATGGCCCAGACTGAGATGCTCCATTATCCATGTGTTTTATGGCTGGCACAGAGCTCAGGCCCAGTGAAGTTAGAGTCTGATTGGAAAATGGCTTGCATGCTTTCTAGCCGGGATGGTGGTAGCATATTAACATGGCAAAGTAAGAGTCCTGTTTATATGTTGCCAACTCCCAAACAAACCACAGAAAACACACTGAGAAAACCTGGCCCTGGGAAACAGCAAGCCATGAAAATGTTACTTTTACCTCAAAGATTGATTGTCTGCTGATTAGGCTTTCCCAGGCCGGTTGGAAGTGAAAGTTACTCCCTAAGGTTGACAGTTGCAGTCCCTTATCTTGGATTTAATGTCCTCTTAAGAGCCTTTTTGCTCTTCCAAGGATATGATGATGCTAAGAGTACAAAGCCTTATTCTGTGACTTGCACCTGTTGTCTGTGTAGCAACAATACTTTCTTATTCAGCAAACACTCCAGTGCATTGTCTTTTGAAGATTTATTGAAACATTATAAAATCCATAATATGAAGAATAAGCATGCGGAGAAGTAAAGTATTCTAACTTAAAATTAAAATCTAATAAAATAATAAAGAGAACATAGCTAATCTCATAGCTGATAAAATGTGGGCTTTCCACCCTCATCCAAGGCTTACGGAGGTTCCATGGCTTCGATGAAAAGAATAAGGGCTTTTGCTGACCTGGGAAAAGAACCCTCCCGTGAGCTAAAACACTCGGATTTTATACCTTTTTGATCACTCCTCACACCTTCCTTTAGAATGTGAAAAATGTTAGAATTCTGATTGTTTTGATATGTCATGCTAATTAGGACACTCAGGTGTTCTTTTGTTGCAATGTTCTAATTCCTGGGATTCACCTCTTGATTGGCATCCCATTCCTTAATCATGTGTTAATGTATGAATTATGGCGCATGTGAATTGGCATGCTAATGACACAATTGCCTCTCCGTTTGAGACTTACCCTTTCTCAACCTTAAAAAGAATATCAAAACTACTGTGTAACTTAAGTAAATATGAAGTAATTAAATGAATAGTAATGACCCTTTAAGGATTTTCATGACAAAAGCAACAGGATTTTGACTAGAATCCCCCACCTTGAATTTAAAACTATAATTTCAACTAACTACTTCAGACACCTTTGAACTATAACAGCATCTAATTACTTTTTTAGATGCAACATTTCATGTTTTGACAGGATAATCAATTCTGTTCAATTTTTCCTCATTTTATTATGTTGGATAAGCAGAGAGACATGCATTCTCCTGAGGACTAGACCTGAAATCCTCCAACAGTGTCTATGAGCCCACCAAGAAAATATTAAGCTGTGAAAATTTGTCCGAGCTCCAGTTCAGTTAAACCTTGTCCAAAGGGTAGAAGACACAGTCCACAAATAAAATAGGCTATACCTCTCAGTGTGAACCAGCTTTTAATAATATAAAGGGTAGCAAGTTTCAGCTGGCCCTCTGCCTCCATAGCAGAAGTGCAAATAAATTTGTTAGTACTGTACAATGTTTTCTTTTTCACAGCTAGATATTGAGGTTGTTATTCCCTGAGAAACATACTGATGCTGGCTGGAATATTTCTGTCTGCTGAGACTAGTGCGTGAAAACTCTGGTTCTTGAAAGGGAGAATGACATCCCCTTTATGTTTTGCAATTAAGAGTTCTAGGAAGACATTTCCTTGATTTGCATTCAGTTAATCAAATCTGGAGCTAAGGTAATGGACCTTTAGTCAAGCAGAATAGCAGACATCTATAATGCAAGAAATGTCAAGCTTCCTTGTATTACATTTGTTTCCATAGCTTTGTTTAGTGTGTTTTTTAAAGGATGTGATTATCTGAGGATGGTTTAAATGTTGCAAAAGTGCATTCTAAGCAGAATCAATGCATTATATTTTGAAGATCATTTTTTTGGGGGGTAATGCTCTGCTGACAGTACCTTGTTTACAATGATTGTGTAAAATTCTTCACTCATGTAGCATCATTATATGCTGTAAGCATCTCTATAATTGCTCCATCTGCTTGTACAGCTTCTCATAGTACACCTCCTTCCATTTAGCCTCCCTTTTCATCCACAAGAATGTTGCTCAACACTCTTACATTTTTCTTAGCATTAGAATCAGTAAAAACCTAATTACCAAGAAATATTTACTTGTTATGGAATGGCCTTAGTGTAAGTCAGGCAATGGCCTAATGCAGGGGTTGGCAACCTATGGCCCATTGGCCAGGTCTAGCCTGTGACACCAAATCATCTGGCCCACACCCTCGCTGCCACCACTGGAATCGGTCGTGGACTCATTTACAGCAGCTGTAAATGGTGGGGGAACCACCAGTCTGGCCCCCTCAACAGTCTCAGGGAGCATGACGCAGCACTCAACTTAAAAAAGGTTGTCAACCCCTGGCCTAACAGATTCATTACTCTTATAATTCTCAGTGTCTGCTCCGGCCCTATGGAACCTCCTGCCAATTGAGCTGTATCTCCAGACATAGTTGCTGCCCTTCAGGAAAGGGTTAAAAACTGGGCTGGCAGGGCAGGTGTGGGGCACCAGCGATATGGTAACCCTGGGCTAATTTAGTAGAACAAACTCTCACTCTTTCTCTTTTAATCTTTAATCTTTTTAAACTTTTGTCAGGAGTTTTTAATGGGTGTGATTAGTTTTATTTTCTGTGAGCCGCCCAGAGTCTCCGGAGTTAGGCAGCAATACAAATTAGAAATAAATAAATAAATAATTGCAGTCCCGTGGTAGGAGGGAGGCTACAGTTGCTCACTTCTACAATCTACACTGATTGGTAGTTGGCCTCCAGAACATTTCCTCAGCCCTACAACTCAGCCACAGCCATTCTACTGCTAACTGTTCTACTCTGAGTAATGTTGAAGATGAGAGGGGAAAACCTAATTTTGAACTAATAAGTGATTTAAGCAAGTCACTCATACTTTAGCCTAATTCCACCTCTGTTGTGTATTCAAGTATATCACAAGTTGCTTCAACAATGCTTTGCAAAGATAAAATGGCAATTTCCCACCATCAACATTAGCAGCTAGATTTGGCACGTACTCTTCCCTTCTGGGTGCACCCTTTATGTTAATTGAGTTGCCCTAGGGCAAGAGGGTGGGATATAAATCCAAATAAATAAATAAATAAATTAGAGTTAAATGATTGGGTGCAACTTTGGATCCTGTTTCTGAATGGTTAAAACTGGTATATCATGTTATGCTTGGCTAGTTAAGGTTGTCCGGCAGGTTACTACATTGTATCAAAGAGTCACAGCTGGGGAGACACTATGTAAGCCCAATGGGTAAACAAGGTTGGGGCCAGGCCGGATCTATGCTTCTTATTTATCGCTGCAGGTTAGACCATGCTGGGCTAACCTGGGGTCTTCTCTATACGCACACACACAACGTGTAGCTTAGTACATTGCCACTACGGTAGAATCCAGAGAGACCGATTACATGGGACTTGTGTAGCCATCTGATGCCCAGATGTTCCTTGTAAGAGTAACCAGAAAGGTTTTACAAAAAACTGTTGTTCATTGTTCTGTTCATCATTTGCTGGACTGTTCTTTACAAGGGCCGGACACAACAACCTCACAATCATATGGAATAGTGACACCAGTTTTCCCAGGCAGTGAATCTGCTTTGGATTTTCATCTAAACTATACAGGACTTATTCATATTGTTGAACCAATCCCTCAAAGAGGTTCAGCATCTTGCATAGCTTCTTCAAAGTACAGAGTTAAACTCTGATGAGATTCACTGCCCAGTAAATCAGAAGTCAGAAGAGCACACAGATCCACTCTGTTCTTCTGAGTATAATGCCCAGATGTAGTGCTTAACTGTGTGGAGGAGAGAGTTGAAAGAAAGTGCTACCAAACCCTCTCACCATTTTGTAGGAGATTTTCTCTTCCTTTTTTGGGGGTGGGGTAGAAAGCATTATTTTCCCATTGTGAATTATTATTTTTGCTTCCTGGGCCCAGCCTGACCTTCTTTCTGAGCTCAAAGCAGAAAAAAAAGAAGGTATAAAGTATGGTGGGAGGAGGGGAATCTCCTCATATTCTAGTACTTTTGTTTTGCTCACCTGCTGTTCTCCATTTTTGCAAAAGGGAACTGTGTTTGTTTAAATTTTATTATTATTATTTTCCTTTGACCCACTTTTCAAAATTGTGATTTGGCTAACTTACTGTTTATTAATCTTATTAAAAGTTCATAGGTTGATAGAGGGTTTTGGTTTTTCCCCTCTGTCATGTACTGATGCCTGTGGTGTGTGTGTGTGTGTGTGTGTGTGTGTGTGTGTGTGTGTGTGTGTGTGTGTGTGTGTGTGTGTGTGTGTGTGTGTGTGTGTGTGTGTGTGTGTGGACTAATTCACTATTGCCTTGCACCCACTCACCCCCAAATGAAGAAGTGGGAAACTGTTCACTGTGACCATAGTTAGTTGATATACAGAAAGAGTTTATAATCTTAGAGTTGCAAAGTTGGAAGGGACCCTATAGAAAAGCTCATCGTCTAATTCCTGTCAAGGAGGCAAAGTAAAAAATTGAACTTCCAACCTCTAGCTCCATAGTTCTCTCTCTAGTTCCTTGACTGGGACTCCTTGCTTATGGTCACTCATGCGCTGGTCACCTCTAGACTAGATTATTGCAAAGCACTCTACATAGGGCAGCCATTGATGACCATTCGGAGGCTGCAACTGGTGTGAAATGCAGCTGGCCACATGGTGATAGGGTGTGGCTGTTATGCCCATGCCTCACCCTTGTTGCAGAAGCTGCATTGGCTGCCAGTGTGCCTCCAGGTGCAATTCAAGGTGCTGGTTATTACCTTTAAAGCCCTACATGGTAGTCAACCAGGTTACTTAAGAGACCGTGTTACCCCAAGGACATTCACCCATCCCACCAGAGAAGACCAGAGGGGCTCCCTAATGGTACCAACAGCTAGAGAGGCTTGCCTCTCTAGTACTTGAAGGAGGGCCTTTTTGGGATCTGCTCCAGCCCTGTGGAACCTCCTGCCAACCGAATTACGCCTCCAGTCAGAGGCCTTAAAACCTTGCTGCCCCAGTGGGTGCATGGTGTTGCCGATACGAATGGCCATCTGGGTTGTAGTTTTAACCTATGGTGAATGTTAGCGCATATTTTAATTGCTTTTTAGTGTCTTTATGATTTTAATTGCTGTCAGGATGTTTTTATATTTCAGTGTTTTTTATTGGTTGATTGTAAGCCACTCGGAGTCGCTTCGGTGAGGAGGTGGCAATAGAAATCAAATAAATAAATAAATAGCCAGATATCTAAACTGCTGAGCTATACAGCAGTTCCTTTTCTGCTTTCCCCTCAGCAGATATATTTTACATACCAAGAGACTTCAAAGATAGAGAGCTCTGAGAGATCCTTACAAGTATAATGTACCATACACTCAGCAGGGAGCAGTAACTAATGCCTGTGCAGCAACCAATACCTACCATTTTATTGTGTCCATGTTGTTTTCACACTTTCAGTTAACTAGGGCTGTAGATCATTGCTTATTTCATACTTACAGATGAGAAGAAAAATAATACAAAATATTTGATCTTGTCCTGTGAGGTGGCATGATATTTTCTGGTGATAGTAATCAAACAATTTATATGTATGCTGTGCATCTTGTGCAAATTACCTATCTTGCACAAATTATATAACTTACACAAATCACATTATAATCACCACTGTTTTCATCTGAGAATGTTAATTATCAGAAGCTTTGAATAGTGTGTGTGTTATTTTCCAACCACTCTTTCCATATTTGCTGTTTGTGTTCCTTTTGACTCTTGAAGGGACAGGACACTAAATTTACACAAACTACCACAAAGACCTTGATTTAAATCATTTTGCTTAATGTACTAAGTTGCAACTAAATCAGGCCATTGTACTAGCAGGGATCTTGTGACTAGACTCCTCCATATGTTATGTTGATTTAGAGGGTCTAATCGAGTTGTGACTTACTGCAAAAAGTAATGAGATTTCAGTCACTCCACACTAAATGCTAGAATCATGAAGAAAAGAAACCCCCTGTTACTCACTCTCAATCTGGAGACAAAACATCTCACTTACAAATCTCTCATCTAGAAGTCCTGTAGTGTTCAGACAAACAAAATGGATTAATATGAACAATATTGCTAGCATTACTATTCAACATCTGTATTGAAGACTTAAACCAAAAAGCAGTATTCAAAATATCTCAAGTAGCATAAGACATCACACATTAAAATCACTGTGTTGAATTTTGCCCAGAAGACTATAGAAAACAGTACAGACACTAGAGCAATTATGTCACACATTCCTAACACATTGTACCAAGACAAGAGAAACTACTTTGAATTCCCGAAGCAGCTAAAATCTTTCAGAAAAGCAGGGCAGCCCTTTAGGAATGAGATGAAGGTTATCAGTATTGGCATGTGTTGTAGAACATGATCCCTTGATTAATGTGTGCCACCTCAAGCTATCTTCACACCTGTGTTGCATAAAATATTAAGCCTCCCCCTTCCTGCTTTTCATCTGTGCTAGACATTAATGCTGAGCCTAATGAGAGGATCAATTTTCACGACCACTTGCTCACTGCCCAAAAGCACCTTTGCTTTTGGCAACAGATAGAGTAAATAAAATGTGGGTTGAATCAAATTTTATTCCTACTAGAAAAACTGGAATTGGTCTTGTTGGTTTTGGTGGGCTCTAAACAGGACAAAATTGGAATTTTACCATGTTGACAATTGGCAAGAGACTATGAAGATGACTTTGGAGGCACATTTGTGTGCACCTGTAACCTCTGTATTAAAAATGGATAAAATAAGATTTTGCTAAAGTACCACAGTGAACAATGAAAGGTTGCATGCCAGCTGAGCAAATATGTTATTTCCCCGATTGTTAGACAGAACTTTGGAGAAAAGACTGAATGTTCGGTTGTATTGAGAAAAACCTGGTATAGTTGATCATGGAATGAGTTGAGCTACAATTGAACAAAAAAAAGTATTGCAGGATGTGATTACGCCACCTCTCACTTTTCAGATGATTCTGCTCCTACTCACAACGATTGGTCACTTCACCTGCTACTATTCATTCATTCTCAGGGATTACTCAGGGAATGCCCAAATGAGGTTATTTTCATCTCCCAAGTGCAGCCCTCAGGTATCGAAACCCAACCTTCTGTTCTCCAAGCTCATTGTCTTAACCACTAAGCCAGTGAATGGTGACTTGACACCTTTGTAAACCACATAGAGTTGATGGATCTGCTCTGGGGCTACTAATTGGATTCTTTCCAATATCTAAATTCACATCAGAGAGGAAGATTGACAGACAGGGTAAAAATGTTTCCCCACAAGGTACAGTCCTACAAATATTAACTTGAAAAGAGAGAAACGGGGTACATCCATACATCAAGAAACCTCTGCACCTAACTCCTTTATTTGTTCTGTCAATTGATTCTAGGAAATTAACAAAAATAGACACCATCATGACTCCATCTGAAGACAATCCACTGAGAATAGGATAGAAAGAAAACTCATAGTCATATAGTTAAGCATTGCAGTTATTTAACCATCTCCAAAAATTTAATTAGGGAAGTTTGTGATCTGTCAACCACTGTCTCTCTGCTTTTTGTCTACCAATAATAGTCACTGGGGAGTTTTCAGATTAAGGTACATTTCTCCAGCCAAAATGGATGTTGTGGTGGTATACTCCACTGTGCATGTTCTGGTGGTATATTTCACTATGTATCTGGTATCTGACAAGTTCTGGATCTTCGTGCTATGACAAGTCTGGATTTGAAAGCTGAGATGCATTGTCAGAGAGCTATAAATGTTAGTCTGTTTTGGCAACCAAAGATACAAATGATGACACCTCAAGGACTAAGCAATTTCACTATCAACTTTTTGTGGATTGCAATCCCCTTCAGAACAAGTACAGTTTTATTTGAAGAAATGAACTGTAATTCATGAAAGTCGACACTAAAATACATTGCTTAGTGCTACTCTTTTGCTTGTTCTGGCTCTGGTTTGGGTTCTCTGATAAATAAATTCTGAACTTCTGTGTTATGGATTTATTTTTTTGGTAAACATGTGTTAGTATGAATCCATTGTAGTTGACACTGTGCATTTGTATATTCACTACTGTGCCATGAAACCCTGCTGAAAATAATGCTCTCTCTTGATCAGTAAAACCCTACCATTATTTGTCATATAGAGCAGGGGTCCTCAATTTATTTTGCACCATGGACCATTTTCATGCTAAACATTTTCCCCATGAACTGATATGTGAGGATGGTGGTATTGCATAGTGCAAGTGCATAATAAAATATGATAAACTGCCAGTCATATTGGTTGACTCGGACAATGAAGTCAGTGTTGTGTCCTAATAGTGTAACCTTCTACATGTGATGTCAATGTATCTGAACCAATGTAACCTTGCCAAGAGTAACAATGTAACCTTCAGCTGTACCATATAAACCCTGTAATAGGACGCGAGCTAATGACCACCAGCTGGCAGCAGCGAGCGTCCAAGCTCTCTTGGTCCAAACCCATCAAAGACCGCAGCGCGGGAGGTTTCCCGCCGCTACCTACACCTGGACAAGAAGGGCGTGACCAGCCATGACGTCACGCGGACCAGTAGCCAACGGGCTACCGTGGAGCCACATTCAAATACGTTACTGCCATATATATAGAGCTGTTCGTCCGCCATTACCTCATGTTCCCTCTGTCCACCATGCAATAAACCTGAGTTAACCCAGCCGTTGGCTGTGCTTTGTGTCTTGACTCTCATACACTAAAGTCATAGTTAAGCAACATGGAGGAGAGGAGAGGCCACCTGCCTATCTGCTGTGTCTGAAGCCCATGCTCTCACTCCATTTGCTGGACAGAACCGGCAGAGCACCTTGAGGGTAGAAGGCTGCCATCAGGGCTCCCAGCACCACCCACCCCATGGGCCAGTTCAGGACAGCCCGTAGCCAGTCTGTGGCCTGGTGGTTGAGGACCCCTGATATAGTACCATTTCACATGACTGCCAAATGTATAACTGGGATGGGGGGAACAGTGGACCCTGCAGCTTCATGTGTATTTTTCATATGTGAAAACTTTTTTGAGTTTCCCTCTGAGCACTGCTTAACATGTGTATGTATATAGGGCAGGACCCAGTCTAAGGAGAACATTAATGAACCCTGTGGATTTTGACTGACTTAAAGGCATGCTTCAGTTTATTCCACTGTAATCATTGGGAACTAATTATGGACAATGGTACCCTCGTTAGAAACACTTACCCACTGAATTCTCATAAGATAAAAATTGGATGAAGGGGTTGCCAGTTTGAAAAAAATAATGCAATTTTCCATTTCATTTTGTTTCTTCTCACTTGCTCTAATTCATCTTAAGAATATGGAATGTGCACTCATTTAGTATATAAGACTAGAGATCTAAGGTTATGTGCAAGAGTCTTTTCCGACCATACACCATCTTTTCAAGGATTGAGTCTGAGCCTTTTATATATAACTAAAGACCTGGCTGGCGGGACAAGTTTGGGGTGCGGGTGGGGATGGGGGTACCGTTGGGTGGTTGGTATAGAGAAGTGTGCCTTCCCCCAAGGTCCCTTCAGTACTTGCGCACCTTTTAGGGGTGGGTTTTTTAACTTTTAACTTTGTTTTATCATGTGTCTTTTTATGTATTTACTGTCTGCTATGTAAACCGCCCTGAGTTGGGTTGTACCTGAGTGGGCGGTATATAAGCGTGAAAAATAAATAAATAAATAAATAAAATCAGGGTTAGGTAATATGAACCTGTCTGGCTGGGACATCCTGCCATGGTAATGGAGTAGACTGTACAGCCAGCAACTAAACACCAAGTGTCAGGTGGAAGTTAACTAATCTGACTCCCTAAAGGGGCCAATGGCTACAGGCAGATGAGCCCCTTTAGGTGTGGTGATGGTCCCCTCAGTGGGAGGAAATGCCACTGGAAAACCATCATATTAAGCCCAATGGCAAAATGAGCAGAAGAGAAATTCTGATTCCCAACAGTCATGGAGGCGGAGGAGGCCATGCCAGATGGACTGGCTGTGAAGGTGCACCTTGACAATATGCTCAAGGCTGCAAAAGTCTATTGCAGCCCCGGTGTTAAATCTTGCATGTCTCATTTCATATGTGCCACATGATATAGCTCTGTGATCATAGTGTGTGGGTCACATCATGGCAAACTGGGATCCACCTTAAGCAAATTCACGCCAATGGCATTTCCCCTGCTTCTGGAAAAAAAATGCATTCTCGGATACAAGTTGCAGCCAACGAAGTAATATGAAGCCATTTTGCCAGATGCAGTCTTGAATAGAGTTTCTGTAGGGGCCCATGCTTTCATTTGCTTCTCCTACTGACAGATAAGAGACAGTAGCTTTACCACAGGAGAAAAATAAAAAGAAGCCCATAGTCTTATCTTGTGCTATCCTTCAGAGGTGAAGAAAACACTCTAGTGTGCACACTGGTAGTTTGGTGGTGTGGGAGGGGCTCTGAGGCCAACATTGTGCATAGCCACTGAAAAACCCATTGTTGTTCTGTGACTATTTTATTTATTTATTTATTTATTTATTTATTTATAATTCAAATTTCTATGCCGCCCAATCAGGTGAACCCAACTCAGGGCGGCTCACAACAGGATTAAAAGATACATATTAAAAACAATTAAAACCCCAACATACCCACCCACCTATTAAAAACTAACCACATTAAAACTGCCCGCATTAAAAAGTAAGTATAGTAAGCTAGCAAAGATTTCCCTTGCTCAAAAGCCAGTCATATCCGACTCTAAGGTTCAGTGCTCATCTCTGTTTCAAAGCCGAAGAGCCAGTGCTGTCTGCTTCTGTAGACATTTCCATGGTCACGTGGCAGACATGACTAGACACTGGAGTGCACGGAATGCTGTTTACCTTCCCACCGAAGTGGTCCCTATTTATCTACTTGCAATTTCTTGCCATTTCTGAACTTCTGTAGCAACAATGCAACCCTGGTAAAATCTTGGGGTTCTAATGCAGACCCTTCCCAAAGTAGTTTCAGTCTCATATATGCGGTGACTGTGCTTTGCTGCTTAGTAACAGCCTTATTCCATAGCACAATCATTTTATTACTGTTCTTTGGGCACTATAAAGTGAGAAAGCAAAACATTCATTTCAGGAGCAGCAACTCCTCTTACAAATTAATCCTTTAAAATCTTGAATCTGATTTCAGTGGGTCCCTTCACTGACATTTTTATGACTGGCCAACTGCATGAAGGAAGTTGTGGCTAGTACTTTGTGTAACATGATTCAGTGAAAACAATTGTGTAGCTCATTTGTTTGTCACCAGCTTCCTAACTGTCTTTGAAAGGAGCACTTCTCTCCTGGAGAAAATAAATAAGAACACAAAATTTTGCAAGTTTAATGGCTTGCCCCTGCTGACAAGCCTACTTTGCAGAACCACTCCCAACCCTCCGCAACCAACAAAAGTTAAGAGCCCCTTGGGAGATTTGTCCATCATCATTCCTGTCAGGCTGGAACTTGCATGTCCATCTCCATGCTTGAAGAAGAATAAGCAAAGTCCCCTGCCTCCCACAGCTTTGCATATGGTGAGCATCGTGTTATCAAAGAGGCTACATCTGTCTGTTTTAATTAATCAGCCATAACCTGTTCTGAATGCTGAGACACCTTGAGAGGGGGTTGGGAGGCAGCATTGGAGGAATGTGTGTTCATTTTGCAATTGTCAGGTGCTTCTGCATGCCGTATAGCACACCTTGCAAAAATTACAACTCAGTGACAGCATCCCATCTATTAATCTGGAGAGAGATGACATTCCCAAGTGGCCTTGTTGCCTTTGCAACAGCCTTGTAACCCACCAATCCTCCTAATGCTTTCTTTCTATGTAGGGAGTGTGCCACGTATTAATCAGGTCAACAATCATCCCACAGCTCAGGGGACGGGACAGAAACCTATCACGGCAGCAGCAGCAGCAAGAACAGCCTCACCATCAGCAATATGAGCCAGCCACTGGATCATTCAGCTCTGAGCCCGTTTTGTTAAACATCCCTCCCCTTTAAGCAACAGAGCTTTTGTACTCTATCACTTACTCAGGTCTCTCCCGAGGATTTCAGCTTACCTCTTCTTCTTCTCTCTCTCTTTCCTTTTTTAAAGACAGTGAGGAGTTCGACATCAACCACAAAAGGCAGCACAGGATGCCTCTCTACCTGGAGAGTACTGACTGAAAACTTAGCTTTGCCTTCTCAGTGAAACAGCTCGTCTGGAGCCCGGCGCTGTCTTCTGCGTGCCTGTGTCAAAAGAGAGGATTTTTCAATTAGGGTAAGTGCTGCGTTATCTGGTTGACTGCATCGCTCTGAATGTTCTGCATTGAAAGTTCTCAATGAGCAAACTGACATTCTGCACTGCAGCAGCTGAGGCAGTTTGTCGTGTCAGGAGGAGAAACAGGAGCAGGGTGGAAGGGAGAAAAAGGGCATAGTTTGGGGAAAGCATCCCAGAATAGTACGGTTACCTCTGGAAGATGTTTGCTTGTTGTCACCTGTCTCAGGGAAAACTCAAGGAGAATATGCCGGATCGCATTGGAACTCTTTTGGAGCTCGATAAATTTATTAGACCATCTGGGGAAGTGTGTTTTGTATGTACACAAGCAAATGTGTATGACATGTAGATGACAAATTGTCATCAGAATTGTGTTTCATTAGACAGCGTCAGCTAGCTCAATAGAATTTCACTGTCAAAGCCTTTCAGAGTCTTGCAACAGAGGCAGACAGAGGTGATTCGGCTGCATTCGGGGGGGGGGGGGATGTTGTATTTGTTTGGCATTCCTGCACAGAAAAGGAAAGCAAAGCTGATTTCTGTCCAATATATTTGTTGTTGTTAGTAGTCTGAGAGGGGGAGGCAGAATAGTAAACATCCAGTATCTTCTGATGTGGTTTCCTCATGCAATATTTGCAGCCCGATTGTGATAGAGGTAAGGGGTGGAATTGATTCTTGATGCAGTTCGGGAAAATGAAATCTAGAGTTGTCAGCAGTAATAAAATGTGATGTGAATAGTCATGTTGATTAAAAGGCTGGGAGCAGATAGAACAAAGGCACCTTGGTGGCATGTTAAGAGAGTGAAGGAAACCTGGCAGCAGAGGTGTTTTATATGAGAAGAGGGCAAGGCAGGTGAGAGCAGCATGTCTGGAAAGATTAGTGATATTTTGAGTGAAAGATCTCAGATGCTCACATCTGAGACTGCTCCTGGGCAGCCTGCATAATCATGGCAGGAATGGCAAATTCAAAGATGGGCTTAGTCCAAACTGCTCAGTCTAGGTTACGTTAAAAGTTTACAAGTTGTGGATTGACCAAGTGACACACTGCTTAGAAAGTGTGCAAATGTGAGCATGTGCTTGTGCAATATCCATTCCATATTCAGTTTCCTATTGCCTTTAAAATATAGTCTTTCAGAAAGTACATAGTGTGTGGGGGTGTGGGGGTGTGCAAGGGAGATTTAATCCATCATATGCCAAGGAATTGCAACCTGTAAGGTCATATACAAAGAGCATTTATGTCCCATAATATGACATTACTTTTCTGTGAGTGCATTTGCACAGTTCATTCATATGCAGGAATGGTCTATGACACTGCCTGCAAAAACAAGAATAAAAATGAAAACATGTGTTATATAAACCACACCAGATCTTTGGAATGCTTCACATATCTGACCTTTGTCATATTTTCAATTGTCCTCTATGGATTGCCATAATATTGTTCCCCTCCTATTGTAAAGAAAGTGTATAGTTTAAGATATGGAGGGAACGAAGAGTAGTTTGATTAAGAGAACCTTTTGACTGTATGGCTGGGATGGGAGTTAAACCAAGTCTTTTGAGCTCATAGCTTATGCTCTTGATTTCAGTGCTACACTAAGTATCTACCATACTACTATCATTACTCCTATTATTACACAAGCATGTCACACTTTCTTTACAAATTTTGCTCCAGGAAAATTCTTGAAAGAAACAGGTTAAAACCTAAATATCCCTTTTATACTGCCTTGTACAGGATGTGAGTAAGTCGTTTGTGTAAGTGTGTGCACATTTTCTCTTAAGCAAGTATGCCAACCAAGGTATAAATGTAACTGCTCTGCCAAGGTGATTTGTCATATGAACATACACTCTCCTGAATTGGGGATTACTTATTTGTTCCTATAGGATGCATTGGAAGCTGTGATCTACCAAGTGAGAATATATGTCCCTATAGTTCAGTAGTATCTATTCTGGCTGGCAGCAGTTTATTGGGATTTAAGACACAGGTGGGAGTGCCAAAAAAAATTAAACTGTAAGATATTCTTTCTGACCTGTGAAATTGTGAGATACAGTATTCTTTGATGGTAAGAGTTCTTCCATTTATTGAGAATGATGCAGTATGCAAAATTGTTGTCTTTGCTCCCTTGTTGCATGGACTTTGAAAAATCTAAAACATCCTGTGAAATGCTTGTGTCTTTTTTCATTAGTCAGCCAGACACTTGTTCTTCATGTGTGCCTTGCAAGACTATTTTCTGCCTTGCAATGGTCTGTGTGCTAGAAATCATTTGTGAGTTCTTCTCATCCCATTTAAGTTCGAATGATTGACAGTTTTCAAAGCTATGGCATAGAGCAAGGATGTGTATGCTGATTTTGATGGGTATCTATGGGAGAAGACTAGAGCTGCCTTTGGTGTAAGTGTTTCAGGCTATTTAGAATTCCAGAATGATAAGTATAAGTGATAGAGAGCTGAACCTAGGTGCATAATCGGAAAGAGCGATTAAACCATCACAAAGAAACTATATTGTACTTCTCTTTCTCTGAGCTTATATGTTACATTAAAAATAATATTTGCATTACAAATAATGCCATTGCCTGTAGTGAATTACTTTGAGGAGGGGAAGCAAGGGCTAAATAATATGATAAGAAGAGACTTTTTTTTTGGGGGGGGGGCAACATGTTTTACTTGTTCAGTAAAGTTGGTGGGTCAGGGTTACTGCTTAGTATAATAGTAAATGAGAAATTGTTTTATTTTTTACTGAAGACAAGGAGCTGTGCTGCTTTCAGCAGATTAGGACCCTGTTTTCTGCAGCACTATATGAAAGAAGTTCCATCACCTGCCCTGGCTGTAGAACACAGATCAACACAGGTCTTTATTCCACAAGCAATCCAGTCAGCGACTGACATCTACCCTTCATAGAGAGGACTGAGAGCAGTAGCAGTGTGGTCTTAGTGTATATACAGTATAGCAGAGCACAAATGTTTCAGCTATGTAACATCTGTAACCCATACAAGGTTATTGTTAAGTGAGTAGTATTCACCATAATATAAAAACTTAGTGCCTGAGTTAGTATTTTATTGGCTGAGCGGTAAGAAGGCAGAACTAGACAGGACAAAAACATACAACTGCAACATATTTCCCCATCCCCACATTAAGCTGAAGTACTTCAAGCTATCTTGTATCTTCCTGATCTTGTGTTTCTGAAAGACAAAGTTATGAGGGCTTTGTGCTGTTCCTAGTACAAAAAAACCTCTAACTACTATTTGATGAGGAAGACAGACAGGAGATTACATCTTATCATTTCCCTCAGATCCTTCTTGTTAGATTCCAATAGAGATGCAGTCAGCCTAATGGGAGGAGGAGGAAGAGACTAGGTTGGGCTTTAAACTGACCTATTACAGCTTTTTAAGGTTCCTATATAACAGTGATGGTGAACCTTGGCACTCCAGCTATTCTTGAACTTTAATTCTCAGAAGCTCTTATCAATAGGAGTGCTGATTTGGGGTTCTGGTAATTGAAGTTCCAGAACACCTGGAGTGCCAAGGTTGGCCATCACTGATCTATAATATAATCTCTGCTGATTTTGATAGTTGAATTATTATATTATGCAATGATTGTAGGCCCCATTGACTATGTACAACCCAAACATAAAGTCCATATGATAGTAGTATGGTGGAAAAACTATCAAACCTAGGTCAGCAATATCCATGTGTAAATCCTTTTTCACTGGAGATGCTTAGACGACAAATTTGGGATAGTTGCCCTTTTTCATCTAATCTGATTTTACATGAAAATGAAAAGTGGGGAGCATGATAATATGATAATATTAGTTACAGGCCAAGAATAACACATGATCAGTTACATATCTTTACCTATAAAATGAAGCGTTAACCATTGGAACTTCACATAGGATCCTAAGCCAGGCCCTATTAGCCCACACCAACCATTCATGCACACGCCCGAACTAGGTCCGCAGGTCAACAAAGGTTTGAGAAATACACCAGTGAGGCAAGAGCCCCACAAACGCGAAAATTGGGAAACAACAATTTCCCAATGTTCTTTGCACCATGCCATGCCACAGCCAATCAAGCTGAGAGCCGCGAGCACAAAGAACGTTGAGAAACGTGCCGTGGCCAATCAAAATCGAGCCACAGAAAAAAAACACAGCACAAACACAAACCACAAACCCATAACTACAAGCCCCAGAGTCCTGTGCACCATGAGCGGGCAGAACACTGAGAAGCCCGCCGTGCGAAAAATAAAAATTTAAAACCCAGTGCCTCACAGCCACACAAAACAAACAAGTGGCCTCAAGCGCCACAGGGGTTGCCGCGGTCTGCCCAGCGAGGCCGGCCCGTGGGAAGGAAAGCCCACCCCCAAATGCCGCCTGAAGTGGCGCTGGGATTCCCGTGGTTCGGCCAGTGAGGCTGGGCCGGGTGAATAAAAGCCCACCCCCACATACACACGCTGCCTGAAGCAGCGCTGGGATTCCCACAGTCCAGCCAGCAAGGCCGGGATGCGGGAACGAAAGCCCACCCCCACACACACACGCCACCTGAAGCAGTGCTGGGATTCCCGCGGTCTGGCCAGCGAGGCTGGGCCGTGGGAAGGAAAGCCCACCCCCACCCCCAAACACCGTCTGAAGCGGCACTGGGATTCCCGCGGTCCGGCCAGTGAGGCCACGCCGTGGGAAGGAAAGTGTTTTGCTTTCAAGTGGGGGCCAAGGCACCGGTGCCTTCCCCCCTTGAAAGAGAAACAAAAGTAAAAAAACAAACACCAAAATAATTAAAATAAATAAACCATTAATTTAAAAAACACAAACAAAAACATCCAAAATTAACCAAAACCAAATATAACAAACAGAAAACACACACAGAAAAACACCAAAAAAGAAAATCAAAACAAACCCACAAAAGAAATTAAACCAACCAACTTACCAGCATGTCCTACCTCCATGACGGCCGGAACTGAAATGAGGAAAGAAAGAGACTACTTACCGGAAGAAGCGCCACCCAGAGGCCAGTAGAGAAAAAACAGTCAAAATAAAAGAAATACTCAACAGCCCCACCCAAAGGCCACAAGAGATAAAACAGTCAAAAACATAACATTACATCACACATTCACACAAATCACAAACAAATAAAAAAATAATGAAATAAAAACATTTCTAAAATCCTGTGTAGAGTTTTCACTCAAAAAAAAACCCAAAACATCTAAACACAGTTTAAAAACATTGAATGTAAAAAAAACATGTACTTTCACATTTTTAAAATTATTATCCAAGGTACAACTATTTAAAAAAATTCACATACTAAAACATTATTTGGTCAAATAAAATAATTGTAAAAATTATATCATCCTTTCCTCTTTTTTTAATCCACAAAAACAAACCCAAAAAAGCTGATCACAGTTTATAACAGCCCGTGTGTATAAATAAACATTTTAAAAATCACAATTACATACTAACCTCATTTGTACAAACATTAACAAAACAAAAACCTTCCAACACCATTTAAAACATCCCAGCAATGCCGGGCAACCTCTGCTAGTTATCTTATAATAATAAATGAAGGACTGCACTCTGGGTAGCTAACAATCTTGCAGTGTTCAGGGGAAAATATTTAAGGATATATGCTATATTTGCATCTTGAAAGCATATTTTCTTCAGAGGACGTCTAAAGTAGTTTTGAGTAGTCCTGTTTCAGTTGTTCTCACTGAATCATATTTCAGAAATAAACAATGGTTTCAACTTAATTAACATATGCTAATCTTCATGATTCAAAACATTTATTCCATCTTACTTTTTCAAACGCGATCCATCTGTTGATTTTTTTTAAAAAAAATCTTGCCAGGTTTTAAGGCATTAAATATTAATATTAATTATTTTTATTAACTATTAATTAAAGATTAGCTCTCCAAGAATTGAAAGATGTGGTCATAAGCAAAAAATAGGATCTCTTCCCCAATCTTTGTCTAACATAATACACATTCTCTATATTAATCTTCCAATGTAATGTTTATTATCTCCTTAATCTTGCATGGAAGGTACTGAATTAAGTGGACGTGAAGCCTCACACTTGAGCTTCCAAATAATTTGGTTTGCTGGGGGTGAGGGTGGGGGGTGTTATCATCATAATCTCAAGAATGACAACCTAACAGTACATTATGCTAATTATGTTACTTGCAATCATGTTATGATTATCCCTCCCCCATGTAATTACATAACTAGGCAAGAGTTTCATTAAGCTCTTAATGTATGGAGAGGGGAGATTTTAACCATTTCCTCCCCTGCTTCAATCACAGTGCCCACCTGAGTCTAATGTAGAGATACGGATAGTTAATGTTTTGAACTAGAACTCTGAGTCTCATCCAGGATGGACAGAACATAGGAGATTCTGGGAATTTGAAAAAGTAACTTTACTTTCTTTTCTGGGATGGAATATTTTCAGTATAGTGCATTTTCAGTTCCAGAGAAGGAAAGAGTTAATTTTCCTAACCTGTATCAATGAACCTTGGCCTTCTGTGTCTATAATTCAGGGTGACCAACTGGGATTTTTTGATGCTGTTACTGATGTGTAACACTCATCAGCACTAGCTGCACATCTAGTGATGTGGGGTTATAGGTGCTGAAATCTTAAAGAACAGCGGGATAACCCAGCTGCCAACTCCACTGGCAATTACATAAGAGAAAACTGATTGCACAGTCACATTATACACAATTAGCCTTCAAGCCCCTCTCCAACATCATTGCCTTGCTGTGGTGAAGAGGCTTGTATAGTTTGATGAGGCAATGGGCTATACCATGAAGAGTCACCAACAATGGACAGGCCATTGCAGAGAACTCAAACTAAACACAATCCACTAGTGAAGGACCAGGCAACCCACTCCAGTGTCCTTGTCAAGAATGCAAGCGCGGCGCCAAAATGGCCGCTGTGCTCTTTTCGGGGGGCCCCCCACTGGACAAAGGCATCCGGGTAGTTAGGGGCGTGGCCAGCTCCCTTATAAAAGGGGTGGCCACGAGGCAGCCGAGCTGCCATTTTGCGAAGCGACGGAGCGGAGAAGTTTTTCCCTCCTACCTCCGTCGCTTGTCCACCTGAGCCTCTTGGCTGCTGATTCTCTCCTTTTAGGCTTCCCATTGACCAGCTGCAATGCCCTCGAAGAAGAAGGCGACTGCGAACGCGGCTCGTTCTGCGCGGAGGCGCACTCCGGGTCGGAGGACCGCGGCTGCGCCTCCCCAGCAGCCTCCTCTGCCCGAACCCACCGGGACCGGTGGGATGGGGTTGATTCCCCCTTGGCCGGAGGCTGGGGGTCCGCGTGCGGGCACAGTAGGGGCCGCGGCTCCCGGCCCGCAAGTGGCGGCCACCGCTTCTGGCGTCACCCATTCTGCTGGGCCTTCCTCCGTTGGGGCGCATCTTAATGTGGGGGCTTCCAGCCTTGGGGGGTGGGGTGGCCCCCTTCCATAGCAGGGTTCTTCCCCGGCCCTACCGGGCCTGGGCTTTGGATCGTGGCCCTATTCCGGCCCCGGGGTACAGGGACCGGTGCCGACGCCTGTAGTTAGTGGGCCGGCTGGCCCTTTACCCCCCCTTGGTTTAGGTGGCTATGTCAGCGTGGAGGCCCTCCAGGCCCGCGTTGCGGCCCTTGAGGCATCCCAGGCCCGGGTTAGTCACCCTGGCGCCCCTTTTGTGGGGCCGGTCGGTCCATCGTCTGCTGGGCAGTGGCAGGCGGTGGGACAGGTTGAGCTGCCTGAGGCGCGTGGCCCGGCTTCGGCCACTGCCCCGCAGCTCCCCAATCAACAGGCCGGTGCTGATCAAGCCCCGTCGACGAGCTCTAGGGCGGTCGGGAGCTCCGACGCTCCCAGTGGGTCGGAACCCCCGGTGGGGGTGGCCCATGGGGGCGCAGCGTGTGAGTATGCGGTCCAAAATAGTGCACAAACACACATGGCCACGTTGGGGGGGGCTTTTCAATGGCCTTGGCCTCGCACGGGCGGGGCGGTGGTCCAGTCACCGACGCCCCACCCGGTGACTTCAACTATCACCCTGGGCCCCGGGGTAGGGGGTCCTTCTTACCCGGTCGGGAATTTTCTAGGGGTGACCGGGTTAGTCCAGGCTCCTCCGCAGATGCCCGCAGTTTCCACCGTGCCTGTGTTGGCTTTGCTGACGGCAGGATATACTTTGCCACTGGGTGACCATTTGGCACAGGCCACCAGAGAGAAGATCTGGCGGGGGGAGTATGTGGACATCTTCTCCCTCCTTAACAGAGAGCCCACCAAGGAGGAGAGGGAGGGGCAAGATGAGAAGGATAAGGAGCAAGCGTGTCATCGCAAGCCACCACGTACGTGGGCCAATTGGTTGCCGGCCTACCTCATCTACATGGCGGTATACCTCAGGGCCCGGCCTGATTTGGCGATTCCGATGGTCCAGTATTTGGACAACATTTACTGGGCGATGGTTGACTTCCCGGGCCCGTCGTGGTTGGCTTACGACGAGGAATTCCATATGCGGATTCCCCTGCACCCGGAGATGAGGTGGGACGAGCCCTGCCAGCGGCTGTGGCTGCTGTACATGACTCCCATGCACCCTGCGCCCGGGGAAAGATACCATTGTGGACATGCGGTCCAGCGAGTGGCCCCAGCACAGGCTCTCCGCCAGGTGGCGGGGCAGGGGGTTCCAGCCCGCCTGCTGTGCTGGACTTTCTCGTCCAATGGTTCCTGCAACAGGAAGAACTGCAAGTACAGACATGAGTGTCCCTCCTGCGCTGGCCCCCATGCAGCCTCTGCCTGTCCCAGGCCTGGGGGGATGCGGGGCAGAGGAAGGGGCGGACAGGGGGCTGGCAAAACTGCCGTGGAGGGAGCTGGTTCACCAAAAGGCCCCCTCCCCAATTAATGTGGACATGTTGGAGCGTTGGCTCGCATTGTACCCGAGGGAGGAGGATGCGGTTTACCTTCTTCAAGGTTTTAGACGGGGGTTCCGTATCCCTTTTGTGGGCGACAGGTCCCCCCAGGATGCCCCCAACCTTTTGTCCCTTAGGGGGCGGGAGGAGGTAGCTGCTGCCAGCATTACTAAGGAGGTCGATATGGGCAGGGTTGCCGGCCCGTTCCCTACACCCCCGTTCCCCAATCTTAAGGTGTCACCTTTGGGCTTGGTACCCAAAAAATCACCGGGCGAGTTTCGCCTGATTCATCATTTGTCTTATCCAGCCGGCCGATCGGTCAATGATGCTATCCCTGATGACCTTTGCTCAGGCAGGTATACATCTTTTGACCACGCGCTGCGCATGGTGCGCTCATGTGGCCCGGGTGCGCTGTTGGCCAAGTGCGACATTAAGTCGGCGTTTCGCCTCTTGCCAGTGCACCTGGGCGATTTTGAGTTGCTGGGTTTCAAGTTCCGGGGTGAATATTACTTTGATAAGGCCATGCCTTTTGGCTGTTCTATATCATGCTCGGCTTTCGAGCGTTTTAGCACGTTCCTACAGTGGGCTTTTGTCCGCAGGTCAGGGTCCCGGTCTGTAGCCCATTACCTGGATGATTTTTTATTCGGGGGTGAACGGGGCTGGGACACGTGCACACGTCTCCTCAACACATTTCAGACGCTAATGGAGGAACTCGGTGTCCCTTTAGCGCCCGAAAAGACCGAGGGCCCATCTACTCAGCTAGTATTTCTGGGGGTGGAGATTGACACGGTAGCGCAGGCTTCTAGGTTACCGGGGGATAAGGTGTCAAGGATTGTGGCCCTTATCTCGGACTTGCTTGCTAAACGCAAGGCGTCCCTGCGGGAACTTCAGGTGCTACACGGTCACCTCAATTTCGTTTGCAGGGTGGTCGCACCGGGCAGGGAGTTTGCTCGGCGCTTGTGCGACGCCATGGCAGCCTTATCTAGGCCCCACCATAGGGTTAGACTCACCCGGGGTATCAGGGCAGATATGTTTATCTGGCTCCAGTTCCTGAGGGAGTTCAATGGAGTGTCATTTTGGAGGTCTGACCTCCTGGCTTCCCCTCGCTTTCAGATACAGTCTGATGCTTCAGGGTCCCTGGGTTATGGGATGTACTTCAATGGGAAGTGGGCCTATGGTGGGTGGCCACCAGCCTGGGCAGGCACGGGTCACCTGCGTGATCTCACGTATCTGGAATTTTTCCCTATCCTGGGGGCTTTGATGCTATGGGGCGAGGAGTGGGCCAACTCGGTTGTCCATTTCTGGTGCGACAATGCGGCCGTCGTCCACATTGTCAACTCACAGACTTCCAAATCGCCCAGGGTCATGGACCTAGTGCGCCAGTTTGTGTTGCGCAGCCTGCGCCTCAACGTCCTCTTCAGGGCCAGGCATGTCCCGGGGGTCAATAATGATATCGCTGACGCTTTGTCCCGCCTGCAGATCTCCCGGTTCCGTGCCTTGGCCCCGGATGCGGAGGAATTTCCCTCCCCACTCCCGGAAGAGATATGGACCATTGGCAAGGAGAGGTGAACCGGGCGATTGGCTTGTCACTGGCGCCACGCACGCGTAAGGCGTATCACCATGCATTCAATTCTTTCAGAGCCTTCTGTATTCAATCCCGGCTGCCAGAAACCTGGCCGATCCCAGTGACCCATGTACTTCAGTTCATGGTTTACCTGCATGCCCAGGGCCTTGCACCTCGCACCATAGCATCTAGGCTGTCAGCATTGGCTTTTATGGCCAAGGTGGGGGGTCATGTGGATAGTACCGCTGACTTCCATGTGAGACATGTTTTGGAGGGGTGGGGGCGGGAGCGTGGGCGTTGCCCGGATGACCGCCACCTGATTTCCCCAGGGGTTCTTACCCAACTGGCCCGGGGCTGGCCTGGCCTCTGTTTTGATAGATATGAGGCAGCCCTATTTCATGCAGCCACAACGGTGGCATTTTTTGGAGCGCTCCGCATCAGCGAGCTTGTGATGCTGTCTAAGGCGGATGCAAGTCGTAGGGCACTGGAACTCGAGGATGTCTATGTTGCCAAAGACTGGGCTCAGTTGAGGATACGCTCCTCTAAGACCGATCAGCATGGCGTAGGCAGTGGTGTGAGACTGCTACGGTGTTCTTTGGCAGACATCTGTCCGGTTGGTGCCCTACATGAGTTTATTGCACTGCGTGGCACGCACCATGGCCCGTTTTTCTGTCACCAAGATGGGTCTCCCCTTACTAAGTTTCAGTTTTGGAAGGTGACAGGCAAAGCGCTCGCCAGTGTAGGCCTCCCGGGGGCCCGTCACGGCACCCATTCGTTCAGAATAGGGGCGGCCTCCACTGCTGCTGCTTTTGGGTACTCCGGGGATGAAATACGCAGCATGGGAAGGTGGGGTTCACGGTGTTTTCAGTTTTATGTACGCCCTCTCCCACAGTGAGTACCAGCCTGGTCACCACGTCTTTTCTCTCCCTCGTTTTTTCCCTTGACAGACCCTGGGTGTCGTATTACACCGGTGACAGTATGGCTGGTGGGCCATAGCTACGTGCACAGGGCAGCGTGTTACGCTGCGGCGACAGAGTGGGGACCCCGACTGGGACTGGGTGCATACGCAAGTCTCACATGGTATGGTAAGCCTGGGATGTTATGGCGGGAGCTGTTGCCATTCCTTTTTTCAGGTCGGCATGCTGACCCGCCTGACATTCTCATCATACACCTTGGGGGCAATGATTTGGGCCAGGTCACCGGCTTATCGCTAAAGCATGCGATTTGCGGTGACCTCACCTACTTGCATTACGTGTGGCCCGCCACCACCATTGTTTGGTCGGATGTGGTGCCGCGGCACACGTATAGGGGAGGGTTCGACATCCCGGCCCTTGACCGGGCTAGACGCATGGTGAACAGGGCTGTGGCCCGGTTCATTGTCAGTAGGGGTTGGGGGAGGGTCAGCCCTCACCCGGCCATTAGTCTGCGAAATTATGACCTTTATGCAGGGGATGGGGTCCATCTGTCGCGAGGAGGTATGGACCTCCAGTTGGGTGATTGGCGAGCAGGCCTGTTGACCGAGCTGACGGTCTGGGGGGGGGCGTCGAGCCTTCTTTGAAGCCCCTCCGTGTGGCGGGTAGCACTGGTAAGGTAAACATTATGACCCACAGGTATCCGGCAAGTTCGCAATTGACTGGACAACACTAGACAGGCATAAGTTGGTTAAACGTTGTCCGGTCAACGACGAACTAGGCGACGGGGTGATGGCTATAGCTAGACAGCATGCATCACCCCGTGATTTTACGGATACGCGTCAGAGGGTGGGGTCATTAGTTAGATATTGACTACGGTCAACAATTTGTTTGTTGTCAACAAACAAATTGATACAAATAGATACATTGTAGCAATTGCCGTTGGCAATTTTGGGTGGTACCTTACCAGTGTTACTTCGGCCTGCTTGCCTTAAGAATTATGATTGGTCAATTACCAATAGAAATTTATAATTCGGACTAGGGCATGAATCAATAAATGTGGCCCAATGCCGTTATCCACTTTTATCAGTGTCTGAGTCCTTTATTGGGGGGTGCGCCTGCAATGCAAGCGCGGCGCCAAAATGGCCGCCACGCTCTTTGCGGGGGGCCCCCCACCAGACGAAGGCATCCGGGTAGTTAGGGGCGTGGCCAGCTCCCTTATAAAAGGGGTGGCCACGAGGCAGCCGAGCTGCCATTTTGCGAAGCGACGGAGCGGAGAAGTTTTCCCCTCCACCCCCTCCCTAGTTAACAGTGTGATATTTTGGTCGCTTCGGGGCTGGGTGGGAATTTTTGGCTGGGAATTTTTGGCTGGGACCCATGTTCAATATGCTTCTGGGGAAGAGCAGAAGACAAGTACACGTAGCTCTAGAAAAAGTTAAGCAGCTGGGCCAAAGCTGAAACGATACTCAGCTGTGGATGGATCTGATGGTGAAAGGAATGTCCAATGCTGTCCAAACTATCTTACAATTGCACTCATCTCACATGCTAGCAAGGTCATTCTCAAAATCTTACAAACAAGGCTGCATTAGTATGTGGATTGAGAACTTCCACACATGCAAGCTGTGTTCTATTGACAGAGGAGCCTTGTGTGCAGTGGTCCATGGGGTCGCAAAGGGTCAGACTTGACTGTGCAACTTAACAACAACATTTTTCAAGCACTGTTCACAAGCTTCAGGACTATTTATGTCACCTTGCTTGTATGGCAAAAGAGCTATTAGGCATGCACCTCTCTGTTATGCACACTGCATGCACAGTAGATACATATGACCATAGATATATGCAACTTTTCCATCCCTTTTGGTGATCACATAACTGACCATATAGTGTTCACATTATACATTACTTGAGGCACATGACAGAGATTAATATTAAGTGGCTGTGAAATTTCAAGCTGGCTGGATCACTCAGTGGTTAATCATCAGACTCCGAAGCTAAATGTTGGAAGTTAAATCCCCCTCTCCAGAAATTGTGCTTCTGGGAAGAAGAGCCAACCAGCATGGCAGTGGCCAAGCTACACAATACCAGGATGCCCCCAGAAGAAGAGAATGGCAAACCACTTCTGTGTGTCGTCCACCAAGAAAGTCCTAGAAAAGTTAGAATTGACTGTCAGTGTAACTATCTTTTTTACCTAACACATAAGTGAGTACAATTCCAGATAACTGAATGTTTTCAGATCTGCGAGAAAGGCATAATTTTAAGGTCACTGATATGGACATTATCAGTGTATATGATGTCAGATTTGTTTTAGCTTGTTGTCCATGTCTTTGAAATAAAGAAGTATTGATATCTTTGCCTGTAACCAACATACAGAAAATACGGTATCTCTCTTTTTCCACTTAAAAATGCACACATAAACAAACATCTCCACCTAAGCTTGTAGTTCATAATTCATAGAGTTTTGCAAAAAGTGAGGCTAAATTAGAGTTTTGAGATGTGGAAATCCTCTGTGGTGGTTATAAAACTTTTGCAAGAGCACTTGTGAAATAGTGTTCCTGGTTTGAGAGAAACATGGCTGTAGGGATCCTAGAGCATGGAAAACTAATGATTCCACATCAACCTCACCAGTAAGTGCTCCTTGTATATTTTATTTAGATCCCCCATAGGAAGACGTTTATGGTTGTTCTCTCCATGCAACTTGTATCTTCAAGGCAAAAACAAGTTTGTCAACACCTGGTTGAAATATTGTTCCTTTTATGTTCTACAGCTGCATTGCAACATAGGGACACAAACATTAGATCTTTGTTTTATGTATTTCAGGTGGAAAAGTCACAAAACAGTCAGAGGTGGCTAACCCCAGAAACAAAGAAAGAAAGATTATTAAAATGTTGCCTAAGTCGGTGAAATGTCTCCTTATGCCCTAGTGAAAAGAAAAATCAGAGCCAGCTGATTCATGATGGAAATGGGACTGTAGCAGTGATGCACTGCAGCAGGTTCTGTCAGGTTCTGCAGAACCATTAGTGGAAATTTCCCCAGGCCATGCCCACTTGGTTGGCCATGCCCACCTCCATAGCCCATAATGCAGGATGTTTGGCCCCACCCACAGATTTGGCCAGCCCACAGAGTAGGTAGTGGTATTTTTTTTTTTTTTTTTGCAGTGCATCACTGGACTGTAGTAATGTTTTTGCTAACTAAGCTGTAGAATATGGTCCTAATTTCCCTAGAGTGTTTATTTATTTATTTATTTATTTTTCACGCTTATATACCGCCCACTCAGGTACAACCCAACTCAGTGCGGTTTACATAGCGGACAGTAAATACATAAAAAGACATATGATAAAACAAAGTTAAAGTTAAAAAACCCACCCCTTAAAGGTGTGCAAGTACCGAAGGGACCTTGGGGGGAAGGCACACTTCTCTATACCAACCACCCAACGGTACCCCATCCCCACCCACACCCCAAATTTGGCCCTCCAGCCAGGTCTTTAGTTCCTTCATAAAGGGCAACTCTGGAGATGCAGTTCCACAGGCAGGAGGTTCCAAAGGGCCAGTGCGGACACGGAGAAGGCCCTCCTCCTTGTGCCAGGGAGGTGAGCCCCCCTGGCTGATGGCACAATTAGAGAACCCCTCCGGTCTGCTCTGGTTGGACGGACAGATGTCCTTAGGGCGATGCGGTCTCTGAGATACCCTGGCTCACTACCATGTAGGGCTTTAAAGGTCAAAACCAGCACCTTGAATTGCACCTGGACACAAACTGGTAACCAGTGCAGCCCCCGAAGCAGTGGTGAGGCATGGGTATAATGTCCACACCCCATCACCACCCAGGCAGCGGCATTCTGGACCAGCTGCAGCCTCTGAATGGTCATCAAGGGCAGCCCCATGTAGAGCGCATTACAGTAGTCTAGTCTGGAGGTCACCAGAGCGTGAATGACCATGAGCAAAGAGTCCCGGTCCAGGAGCGGGCGCAACTGGTGAATCACCCGAAGTTGGGCGAAGGCCCTCCTGGCCACAGCCGCCACCTGTTCTTCTAGCAGCAGCCACAAATCCAGGAGGACCCCCAAGTTGTGCACCGGGTTGGTCTGGGGCAAAACAGCCCCACTACACTACACCCATGCTGTAGTGTAATTGCTGAAGGTCATATTTCCTTTGCCTCAGGCTGCTTAGAACATTTGCAGCTGAGAACATAGCACCAGGAGGTATTTCAAGACTTTAACTGCATTTATAATGATTACCTTTCCCTTTTCTCTTGTGTCTTCAAGAGGCACATAGTTGTGTTCTTTGTTATATGGCTCCCGATGTGGTATACTTATTTAAGACAGTTGCTAGACAATCATATTATTGACTAATTAGCTACCCATGTTGCACACAGCTGATCTGTTGGCTTCAGACACATTTTAACAACCCCATTGTCAACATCCATTGAAATAGTTGCTTATATCCTTCCCCTGGTCTTTTAATGAGTGGATACTCTTAATCACCCAGAGTAAATTCATATGAAAGCATGAACATTTTATCAACTTCAGAAACATTGCCAGAGTGAATTATCTGGCCTGGCACAATCTCATGGGTCTACCTGCCACTCTTTTAACATAGCCAACTCAGACAATTCATGCACATAGTGATCTGTACCAGTATGTACCAGTGCTGAAGAAAAGACTACCCTTTGCTGCCTGTTCAGAAAGCATCGGCAGCCATCTGAGCAATTTTAATAGGTCAATTTGAAATGAAAATAGGGAGGATGATTTGGAACAAATCTTAAAGACTTCCCCGTCTCTTTGGATAACAACATTTTTCTATATTTGTTATTCAATTGCATCATTTCAAGCATCCTTAAATTCCTGCAAGCTTTACTATCTGACAATGGCCTAATTTATTTTATTTAGAGGAAATGCTATGGAAAGGTCATTTTTAAAATCAATTCTCTTATCTCAGACAGAACTGGATGACATTTTTGCTCTACTTCAGACCAATGAACATGCACATTTTAAATCAGAAAGAGATACACTTGAGTGTTGTTGGGCTCCCCCCCCCCCTTTGGTGCCTCACCTTTAACAGTGCAGAACAGCCTGCAATGATATGGCCTAATTCAGAGGACACAGAAAGTTCATCTAATTGCCTTTGGCTTATAATTAGCTATGGATATTAACATTTCATCCACATCAATCTTGTTCCAAGAATATTGGGCAAATGGATAATTTTACTTACTATAGATATCCTTTGATTTATAAACACACACACTGTGGTATGAAAGTGCGTACAACTATATGTCAAGTTTTTCAGTCAGTGTGAAATGCCCTTCAAAGATTGGGAATGACTGTAGTCCAAAGATATCTGCATGTTGCATCCACAGAAGATTTTGGATTTGATTCTCATATATCTGTTTAACACAGGGGTTCCCAACCTTTTCAAGCCGGGGGCCAGGTCACACTCTCTCAGTCAGCTTTGAGGATTGGAGGGCCATTTTGCCTTGCCTGCATAATGGGGTGGCTATTTTGTCCCAACAGTTTCAAAGGGGCAGCCATTTTATTTCTCAAATGCCCTTGGGGGGGGCATGTGAAATGGTGCCCTGGGCCACATCCAGCCCACTGGCCTTAGGTTGGGAACCCCTGATTTAACAGATTACATTGGAGAAAAGATCCTGCCTCCAAGAATCTAGAGAGAGGTGGGGTTTTTCTGGGTTTTTTTGCCAGACATATAGACAATCTAGATTTAGATGGTTAATAGTCTGGCTCAGATTCAACTTTCTTATATATTTGGGGGCTGCTTGAAACTAAGGTAGTATTTTCTTCCCCCAAAAGTCAATTCTGTTCTGGAGCATAGTGTAAGATGTGTTAGAATCATGGAAGCCAGACTATTAGAGCTGGGAAGGACACCATGGGTTGTTAAGTCCAACTCCCTGACAAAGTAGGAGATGCATAGATAACATATTCCTGAGACGTGGTCTTCTGATTTCTGTTTCAAAACCTCCAACAAAGGAAGATCTGCCACCATTCAGCATTGCACTGCTGAACAGATCTCATTGTGAAAAACTTCTTCCTAATATTCAGGCAAAATCTCCTTTCTTGTAATTTTCACCCCATTATTTCAGCCACACCCTCTAAATCAGGGGTTCCCAATCTTTTCAAGCCTGGAGCAGGGTCGCATTCTCTCAGTCAGCTTCAAGGGCTGGATGACCATTTTGCCCTGCCTGCACAATGGAAGCAGCCATTTTTTCCAACAGCTTCAAAGTGGTGGCCATTTTGTTTCTCAAATGCCCTTGGAGGGGTGGGGGCCACATGAAATGGCACGAGGGACTGGATCTGGCCCATGAATTTTAGGTTGGGAACCCCTGTTCTAAATCTATAGAAAACTAGCTTCCTCTACATGACAGCCATTCAAATATTGTATTCTTTTACACATGTACTCTCACAGCTATATATATGGGAGGTAATCTCCATACTGCTTTGTTGAGCCCTGTCCTCCCCACCCCCACCCCTAGGAATCCAATGGGCTGTTATTCATCCTTCAACATATCTGAGATACCTGGCTTTATGGCAGCTCACAAATTGAATGAATAAATGGTTAAATGAACATATGTAAGGACTGCAGTGGCTCAAGTAGCTGACATGCTGACTGGCAGGTCAGCAGTTCAATATCTGAATACTGCAGGATGGAATGAATTCCCTTCTTTGTCCCAGCTCCTGCCAACATAGCAGTTTGAAAGCAAAAAAATGAAAGTAGATAAATAAGGACCACTTTGGTGAGAAGGTAAACAGCATTATGTGTGTCTAGTACTAACTTCATATTGGTGGAAATAGACAAAGCTATAAGAAGATGTAGGAATGGCAAAGCAACAAGACTCAATGATATCTGGATCAAGCTACAGATGAATTTGCTACTATGTCACTCATACAAAGTGTCTGAATGAATGATATTAAATTGTCTAAGCCTTAAAATTGAACCTACCTTAATTCTAGACCAAATAGCACCAACCACCACAGACACCCTGGTTGTCATACTGTTCCTCCCATGAAACAACAAAGCAACTCCTTGAGGACAGCCACAAGCCTACTTTGGACATTCAAGCAGGATTGTGCTGGGGAACTGGAGTCATGGGTGGGGCATGGGCCCCACAAATCCAGATAATGGGACTCTGCATTTGTGTGGATCAGTGTGTAGCTCTGACCGCGTGCACAGACAGCACTGCGTGCATGCCGCGCCAACCGCCAAAAACGCCCGAGTCACCATGCTGTCCCTTGGGTCAAGGGAGATGAATGGGCCTCCACCTGCAGCCTCCACCACATGACGGGCACTCCAGCAATGAGCAGCACAGTGCCCACACACCCCCAATGGCCAGAGGATGAAGCCAAGGGAGGTGGCCGAGCCTCCAACTGCAGGCTGCACTGACCGAATAGCATGTCGGCCCATGTGAGCTGAGAAAGTGGGACCATGGAGCCACCCAACACCAACAGCCAGAGGCATCAGCGGAAACCACCACACGAACAAACAGACTACCCTCGCAACATAACAACGTGTGCCGGAGGCTGTAGTGGAAACAGTGCAGCAGTAGCAGGGTATGGTGGACACGGGGCAGGGACTGCAGTGGGGGGAGTGGGCCTGGGAGCCTCCTCACACCCAGTTCGTTCTGGGGCCCTAGGTGGGACATGGATATCCAGACACAGAAATCACCACTGGCCGATGGGTGTGGGGGGCCTCAACCACCAGAACACACCCCAGGAGCCTTATCATGCCCAGTTCGGACCCCCCCCCCCCCCCGGGCAAAGCCAGGTTCCCCTGCTAGTGAGCTATACAGTTCAAATCATATATCTGACCTAGTATATAGAATATGTGAGTGAAATACATAAAGTAATTGGAGCAGCCGTTGTCAGTCTCACAGCAGGACTAGATATTGTTCACCATCAATGACTACTCAAAAAGTTCTACTTCCTTACCAAATATTATGGAGTCACAGAAACAGTTGTCATTCTACTTCAGAATCAAAGACTCTTTGTTGAATTTCTAGAGAGAAATAGTCATTGGAGAAATCAAAGGAATGGTCTGCCATAGGGTTGGGGCTTGGCAATATTACTCTTTAACATTTACACAAATGATCTAATGACATTACCATATGCTAATAATCTTGACTGCACAGCAGGAAACCTTCTATAATTTTCCATACATAAGTTATCAGCAGATTCAGATTCATCTGATGCAAGAGATAACACTATTGAAGTAGCCCACTTCTGTTCAAAAACAATCTAATTATATATATAAAGAAAGGAGAATTAAAGGATACCCTCTAGGTTTTTTTTCCAAAAGATACTTCTCAAATCAATCCTGTTTTTGTTTTTATCTTGGTTTTGTTGTTATTTCTTTTTTCTTTCAGAACACACTGAACCTTTCTGAAGTCAAGTTCACACACTAATTAGACAAGTAGATGAACAAAGTGAAGACAAAATTGATTCTAGCAGGGAAACTGTGAAGAAAAATGTATGAAGAAAAATCTGGGTAAATGTGGTTATCTGTGTTAAATGTTTATACTGGACCTAAAAAAAATGTGCTTAGCCTCTGGAAAAGAACAAGGTGTAAGGCATACACATGTGCAGCATAGATTATTGCATCTGTGTATGTTTGTATTCTGTTTCTAAAGGTCAAAAACATGTATTTGAAGCAGCACATATAATTTGTCAAAAAGAAAGTATGGGTTACTCTGCCTCACCACTTACTTTTGTCCTGTTCAGTTAAATCCGAAAATTATGTTTAGCTAATTTATGTTTAGCTTAGTATTGGTTGGATGTAGCCATGCAGTCACAACAGAGTTTCATGTGACACATAGGTGGCTAAGGACCCAGTGTCTTGAAGTCTCCATGCAGACACTTCCTGGGATGACTATGCAGTCAACGAGCTAAAGTGCACTGCATCTGTGAAAGTGCAGTCAAGCATATTAGAAGTGCAGGCTGCTTCATCTTTATTCATCTGTTAAATTGTTGGTTGGAATTCTGTTGTACACTTAAACAGTTACTATAAGTTAAGAAATCTCACTAGATACTACCTAGTTGAATACTCAGTTGTACAACTCAGCATGTAACAGATAACACCTGCAGAGATTTCTTGACTTACATCAATTAGCAGATACAAGAGACACTGTGTTTGCACAACTGTGCAAGAGGATTTCAGTCACAGTGTGCACAGCAAATGAAAGTGCGGCGCCAAAATGGCCGCCGCGCTCTTTGCGGGGCCCCCACCCACCCGGACTCAGACATCCGGGTAGTTAGGGGGCGTGGCCACCCCTCTATAAAAGGGGTGGCCACGAGGCAGCCGAGCTGCCATTTTGTGAAAGCGACGGAGAGGAGAAGTTTTTCTCCGCCGCTCTTCGTCCTGCTGGGGAAGCCTTTTTGGGCGGCAGAAATCTTAGCGCGATCTTCGCATATTATTTTTTTTAATCTTCGGCTTCCCAGCCATCGGTTCCGATCCCTGGAAAGGGATCTGCCTTTCTTATGCCTCCTATGAAGAAGGCTATGACGACTTCGGCTCGCCCGACTAGGAGGCTGCAGTCGGGTCGGAGGGCTGCGACTGCGCCCCCTCAACAGGACTCCTCAACGGAGGAACCCACCGGGACTGGTGGGATGGGGCAGCTTAGGCCATGGCCCGCGGCTCTCCAGCCTCAGACTGGCCCTACAGGGGCTTCGGCCCCCGGCCCGCAATTGACGGCCATGGGGCTTTGAGCATGGGGGAGGGCCTGGTGCGGTTGGGACTGCGGCCCCCGGCCCGCACTTACCGGCCATGGGCTATTTGGCACCTGGCTCTCAAGTTGGGGGCCCTGGACCATTGCCCAGTGGGCTGTCCGGCCCGCCTGGCCCCCTGTTATGCAGTGGGATCTCCGATGGTGGATGCATAGCTGGCCCGCGTAGCGGCGCTAGAGGCATCCCTAGGGATCCTCTCAGCCTCAGGCCGGCCCTTCATGGGATTTGGCCCTCGGCCTGCAGTTGCCGGCCATGGGCCGGAACGATTGGGGGGGAGGGCCTGGTGCTGGCACATAGCACGTTTTTACCCCCTCAGGGGCCGGAGTCTTGGGCATGGCCCTATTCTGGCCCAGGATCTCAAATTGGGGCTTCCGGCCCATTCCCTAGCCGGCCGGCCGGCCCACCTGGCCCACCTTCTACTAGGGGTTTCCGTGGCAGGGGATGCCTGGTTAGCATGTTTGGGCTGTGCTGGAGGCATCCTGGACAATCCGGGGGGAGGGGGCCCTTCCCTATCTACCGGGGCCCTTCGTGTCTGCCGGCTACTTCATCTGCTGCCACTCTGCAACAGGCGGCCAGCCGGGTTGAGCGGCTTGAGACTGTGCCTGCCGCTGTCTCGCTGCTCCCTGTTTGTCCAGAACTGCAACCGGAGTGTGTTTGGATGTGGCCCCAGAGCTCGATTTCGGTCGCGAGCTCCGACGCCTGCCATGGGCCGGAACCCCCAGTGGGGGCGGCTCATTGGGGTGCGCCTAGTGAGTATTAGGTTCAAGTTGAATGCACCCACATCACAGTACACTTCCAGCGGTGGGGTTCAGTGGTCAAGGCTTCGCCAATTTGGGGCTAGTGGGCATCGCTTGCCAGCCTATCACAGTGCCCCTTGGTGCATTCTGGCACGACGTTGGGGGCGGGGGTTTACGTGATGCCTGGTTATTTATTGCACCCTGGTCATCATTTCTTTCAGGTCACGAGGGACAAGATTTGGTGGGGGGAGTACGTGGTTATATTCTCCCTATGAACCGAGATCCCAATAAGGATAGGCGGGCGGACAGTAAGACAGAGACATGTGCGGTCCCGCTGTAGTAAGCCACCACGCACTGGGGTGTCCGCCCCCGGGACAGTGCCGAGCATCGCAGGGATGTCCGGGTCCTGCTGTGCAGGCCCCTTTCTGCAGACTGTCCTGTCGAGGGCTTTGCTGATGGCCGGCTATTACTTGCCTCTGGGTGTTATTGGCCGCAGGCCATGAGGGGTAAGGGCTGGAGGGGGACATGTGGGTATTCTCCCTATGGAACTGCGAGCCCACTAGCTGGAGAGAAAGGGACAAGGCGACTGAGACTATGAGAGGTCCCATCGTAGTGAGCCACCGCGCACCTTGGGCCAACTGGTTGGCGGCATACCTTGTACGTATGGTGGTATGCCGCAGGGCTTGACCTGCTTGGGCCATCTGGGTGCTTCCATCCATCGCTAATATTTGCAGGGCGATGGTTGATTAGATGGGCCCATGGCAGTTGGCTTACGGTGAGGCATGTGGATGAGGGTAGCTCTATACCCTGACGGGAGGTGGGATTAGCCCGGTCAGCAAGTGTGCTCGTGTACATCACTCCCACGTGGTTGGTGCCTGGTGATAGGTACCGGGGTGGTCATGCTGAGCAGCGGGCTGCTCAAACAAAGGCTCCACAATAACTGGTTGGGCGGGGGGTTCCAGCCCGCCTGCTGTGTTCGGCCTGCTCAGCTGATGATGCGTGTACTAAGCAACATGGTCGTTACCGACTTCGTGTCCCCCTTTTGTGCTGGCCCTCACGCCGCCTCCGCGTGCCCGCGGGTTGGTGGGTTACGGGGCAGAGGTAGGGGTGCACAGGGGCGATCAGAGCCCTGTCTGAAGCAACTAACCTTGTCGTAAGCCCCCCGCCCCAATTAGTATATTCAGCCTGGAGAGATGGCGCTCAGTTCATCCAAGAAGGGATTGGGCGGGATACCTGCCAGTGGGTTTTATATGGGGGGCTTTTGTATCCATTCGGGGGTGTTGGGGGTCCCAGTATGCTCCTACTCTGGTTCCCCTGCAGGGTTACGAAGGGGGGGCTCCACTGTCCACAGCTAAGGGAGTTGGGGCTATGAGAGTAGCGGGGGCCCTTCTTGGAACCACCTTTCCCAAGTCGAATGTCTCCCCCATGAAGCTCATACTGAGCTAGAACTGGGGAACGTCATTTAACTCCCCATTCAGCTTACCCTGTGGGTTCTCCATTCAGGGATGCCGTTCTGGATGACCGAGTTCAGTCAAGTGCTCGTTGGTTCGGCTACTATGGGTGGCACGCTCACGCAATTCTGGCACTGTTTTGGCACAGTCTGACATGCACTCGGCTTTCAGGTTATTGCCAGTGCACCCAATGATTTAGTCCTATTGGGTTTTAGGTTTTGAGGGGAATTTTACTTAGATAAGGCCAACCCCCTTCTGACTGTGTTAAGTCATGTGCAGCACTCGACCGGTTGGTGACTTGACTCAGTGGCCATTTGTTCACAGGTTGGGGTCTCTGTCTTTAGCCCATTACCTCGACGACTTTTGGTTCGAGGGTGAACGGGGCTTGGACACGTGCACGCGTCTCCTCATTACCATTCAGACACTCAGGTGGGAACTGGGTGTCCCCTTGGCGCCTGAATAGACTGAGGTCCCATTTACTAAGCTCACATTTCTGAATCGCCTCTGTCGTGCGGGCATCTGGGTTAACCATGCATACGGTGGCTTGGATCTCCACGGCGAGTTTGGCATTGATTGCCAAACATAAAGTGCTTCCCTCGTGAGCTGCAGTTAATTCATGGCCACCTTAATTTGTACGGTCTGGCTCAAATTACTCCTGGGTTTGGCGGGGTCTCTTTCGGGATAGCAGACCTGATGGTCTGCCCTACATTTCAAGTGCGGTCGGATACCTCCGGCTCCTGGACTTATGGGGTTTACTACGAGGTTGGGTGCACGGATAGCCCAGCGATCTGACCTTCCTTGCGTTTTTTCCCCATTTTGGAGGGCACTGATGCTATGGTGCAAGGAGGGGGCCTACTCAGTGATCCAATTTCGGTGTGACAATGAGGCAGTGGTGCACATTGTCAACACCCAGACATGCAAATCCCTTAGGGTCATGACATTAGTTCGTCTATTCTTTGAGAAGCCTACGCCTAAATGTGCCGTTATAGGCCAGACATGTTCTAGGTATTTGTAATGACATTACTGTTGCTTTCCATCACCTGCAGATCACCCGGTTCCGTGCCATACTCTGGAAGCAGAGGGTTTCCACTCGCCACTTTTGGCCGATGGCGGGACGTTTGGCGAGGAGAAGGGAGCCGGACATGTCATTGGCACCTCGCACGCATAAGGCGTATCACTCTGCATTCATGCATTGTGTTTGGGAGGGGTGGACACGGGAACGTGTCCGCCGCCCTTATACGCGTCACCCCTGTTCCCAGAGTTTCTGACCCACGTTGCACGAGGCTGGCATTAATTAGGTACAGATAGGTGTGAGATGGCTCTTGACCACGCAGCTACCAAGGTAGCCTTTTTGGAGTGCTCCGCATCAGTGAGTGGGTGCCAGAGTTGCTACCATCTGTGTAAGGCGGATGTGTCTCGTAGGGCACTGGAACTCGAAGATGTCTCTGTCACACATGAGTGGGCTCGAGTGGGGATGTGGTCCTCACAGGTTATTCAGCACGGTGCAGGCAGTGGTGTATACTGCTACGAAGTTTTTGAGACATCTGTCCGGTTGGTGCCCTACATGTATTTTCGACAGTGCCTGCTGCGCGCCCTAGCCTGTTTTCTGCCACCGGGATGGGTCTACCCTTACCTTAGTACAGTCCCTGAGGGTGACCGGTGCCGCGTTTCACGGTGTGGTGCCCGTTTTGGCACCAGTTACTTAAGATAGGCGTTGCGTTGATCGCGGCTGCGTTTGGGGTATGCGGAGGTGGATCTGCGTCTACGCGCAATTTCAGATATGTTGGTCCCCTCACTGTACAAGTACCTAGTTATGTCCTTCACCTTTTTTCTCCTCTTTTACAGATCCTAGGGGTCTCAACACACCGGTGGCAGGGGGCTGGTGGGCCGCAGCTATGTACACTGGGCAGCAGTATATGCTGCAGCGACAGAGAGTGGACCCCGGCTGGGCTGTGTGCATCCGCACGTATGCGATGGTATGGTATGCGTGGCACATGGGGGCGGGAACTGTGGCCATTCCTGCTGTCTGACAGGGATGCTGGACCGCCCAATGTTTTATAGGCACCTCGGCGGCAGCGATCTTATACGGCTCACTGCTGTTATTAAACCGTCGAGGGGCTGTGACCTGGCATTTTTTGTATCACGTATGGCTTACATACAGTCGCTATGGTCTAACATCGTGCCGAGACACCAATTTAGGGGAGATGCAGATCTCCCTAGTTCGAATGTTCCGGCAGTCAGTGGACGGGGCTCTGGCTCTGTCCCGTGCTGAGCGTGGCTGTGAGACGGCCATTGCAGGCCGGATGATAGGCTTACACAAAAATTTTGCTGGTAGGCAGGAGAAGGGGTCCACCTGTCGGCTAGAGGTATGTACCTCGTTTTGGGTGTGATGCAAGCAGGCCTGGCGACCGAGCTGACGGTCTTGGGGGGGGGCGGTGAGTCATCATGGATGCTTCCCCGTGTGGCGAGTAGCACTGGTAAGGTAAATATTTATGACCCACAGGTATCCGGCAGGTTCGCAATTGACTGGCCAACACTAGATAGGTACAAGTTGGTTAACGTTGTCCAGTCAACGACGAACCAGGCAATGGGGTGATGGCAGGAGCTCTTCAGCATGCATCACCCCGTGATTTTACGGATACACGTCAGAGGGTGGGGTCAGTAGATAGTTTATTGACTACGGTCAACAATTTGTTTGTTGTAAACAAACAAATGGATACAAATGGATACATTGCAGCCAATTGCCATTGGCAATTTTGGGAGGAACCTTACCAGTGTTACTGCGGCCTGCTTGCCTTAAGAATTATAATTGGCTGAGTACCAATTGAAATTTATAATTCGGACTAGGGCATGAATCAAAAAATGTGGCCCAATGCCGTTATCCACTTATACCGGTGTCTGAGTCCTTTTTTGGGGGGTGCGCCTGCAATGAAAGTGCAGTGCCAAAATGGCCACCATGCTCTTTGCGGGGGGCCCCCACCCGGACTCAGACATCCGGGTAGTTAGGGGGCGTGGCCACCCCTCTATAAAAGGGGTGGCCACAAGGCAGCCGAGCTGCCATTTTGTGAAAGCGACGGAGAGGAGAAGTTTTTCCCTACACCCCCTCCCTAGTGAGCAGTGTGATATTTTGGTCGCTTCGGGGCCGGGTGGGAATTTTTGGCTGGAACCTACAATTGGCTTACTGGTTCTGGCTTTTTTGCCCATCCCACACTGTTCCTATGGTTTGATATAGGGGCTTTGCTATTGACTTTGGTCACATGGGCGGGTAGCACTGGTAAGGTAAATATTTATGACCCACAGGTATCCGGCAGGTTCGCAATTGACTGGCCAACACTAGATAGGTACAAGTTGGTTAGCGTTGTCCAGTCAACGACGAACCAGGCAATGGGGTGATGGCAGGAGCTCTTCAGCATGCATCACCCCGTGATTTTACGGATACACGTCAGAGGGTGGGGTCAGTAGATAGTTTATTGACTACGGTCAACAATTTTTTTGTTGTAAACAAACAAATGGATACAAATGGATACATTGTAGCCAATTGCCATTGGCAATTTTGGGAGGAACCTTACCAGTGTTACTGCGGCCTGCTTGCCTTAAGAATTATAATTGGCTGAGTACCAATTGAAATTTATAATTCGGACTAGGGCATGAATCAATAAATGTGGCCCAATGCCGTTATCCACTTATACCGGTGTCTGAGTCCTTTTTTGGGGGGTGCGCCTGCAATGAGAATTTATCTATTATGCCTTGAACCTGATGTCCTCTGTTTTCCTCTAAGCTGCAATAAAGGAAGAGAGGAAAGGTTAAATCAAGAACTCACTAGGGAATCTGAGAAGGAATGCATTTGCTTTACCAAACTCACTCAAACTCACTCAAGGTTTGTTCTGTGAACCACACTGAAAGGAGACTGTGAACATATCTACTTTGTTGCATCTGATAGAAAAAGAATAAACATACAGTGGTACCTCGGATAAAGTCTGATTCGGATAAAGTCATGGTTTTCATGCACATGTGATGCATCACATAATGTCCAAAATCGCTTAAAAATTGACATTATCTAAGGTATTTGGTATAGGAATCTCAGATAAAGTCCATTTTTGGATGTTATCCCATGCATCACCCATTTGATTTGGATAAAGTACAAAATCCTATAAAGTTCAAAGTTGTGGAACAGAGTTGGACTTTAACTGAGGTTCTACTGTAGTGTGATATGAGGTTCATTTTTCAGAAATAAATTCTACCATCTTCAGTAACATTCCTTCCTTCCAATGGTTTCTCCAAGTAATGTACATTATAACTAAGCTTATTACAGATAGATACATAAATTGCAATCCACATTTCCTTTCTTCTTCTTGTGTTGTATCAAATTCCAAGTATTGGCAATTGTCATGGCAATCAGCTATGAAGACTGCCCTGAGAATATAATGATGTGGCCTTTCATCTGTCTTCCGCATCACAGCGTGACACCCATACCACTGATTAAGCTTCACAAGTCACTTTCTAGTCCTGAGCCCCTATGGCACGCAAAGTCATCCTCAGCCCCAGGCCTGTATTGATGAAGCTGCATCCCTCCATCAAGAGGGACTCAAGTGGGATTTAATCTGCAGTAAAACCTCGCATAAAGAGTGCCTCACTTAGAGACTAAGTCGCTTAAAGAGCAGAATTTTCTCTGAATGGTCGCGTCGCTTAACAACTAAAACCAATCAAAAATTCACTTAACAACTAAATTGGGGTTCACAATTCAAACCCCCCCAATCCTCAATCAGTCATTTATAATGGCAGTGATGTCACTTTTTCCAAGTGTTTTGCTTAAAGAGCAACTCGCTTTAAGAGCAATCCCATGGAACACATTATGCTCTTTAAGCAAGGTACCACTGTACTTGGGGACCATCACCCTTCCCTGTGAACTTCACTAGTCCTTAGGATTGTCAGGTTAGTTAACTGCCGCCTGATGCTCAGCATTGAGTTGCTGGCAGTATAATCTCATCTATTACCACAGCAGGTTCTAAACTGCAGATGGGAGTTGTAGGCCAAACTCTAGAAGGACAAAATCTGCCATCCTTACTGATATATAATAATGAGTCAAATCTGTAAGATGAAGATTGTTAGGAGCAAGTAATACGCAGTGGTGGGCTCTAAAAAAATTATTACCACACTGTGGGCATGGTATGGTGGGTGTAGCCAGGAGGAAAGCCCTGTGTTGCACCCTAATTAGGACTACTTTATTTCAAAACTGGATGGGCAGGGCCAGCCAGAATTTCTCCTACCAGTTCTGATGAATTGGTGTGAACCTGCTGATGCCCACCACTGGTAATATGTCATGCCAGCATAGAGAAAGAAGGAAATACAGTGATACCTCATACATTGTCCAAACTTGGTTCCACAAGTTTGGACTTTATACAGATTTGGACTTTGTATGAGGCATGCAAAATCCTAGCCATGATGCCTCATACAACGTCCAAATCTTTGCCGCGATGCCTTGTACAACGTCGTTTCCATAGAGATAGATTGTACTGTAACAGCAATACTTCAGGGCAAAGTCAAGGAAACAGACAGAACTTTAAAAAAATCATTGTCTAAAGGCTAAATACATTACAAAAACATGTCAAACAACCCTGATTTTAGGGGACAAACCATACAAGTTTTTAACTTTTGAAAACTTTATGAAGTGCAGTTTTAAAGGTTAACATATCCCATCATGCAGCACAGTGTTAATCTGCAACCATGCGGCTAATCATCCATTTTGTACAAGCTACTGTAAACAATTACTGGATGGAAGCAAGGACAAAATGGATTCCAACATGTCCCATCATCCACTGTGCCAAAGAATGGTCTAAAAACCTGAAGAGTACTGCAAAAATCCCAGGAATGCTTCCAAAAATTCTGATGAAAAAAATCTAAAAAATCCAAAATCATGCACAAAACCACTCCTAAACACTCTTCGCCTCATGCAAAACCCACAAGAGCAATGTACACATGTGTCCTGCCTTTTATACTGCCCAGGGACAATGCAACCTGGGGAAAACCCCAATGTCTCATACAGAGTCACAGCGACTTTGTATGAGGCAACTTTTTTCAAGGAATTAGGTGATGTTGTATGAATCCGATGTTGCATGAAATGGACTTTGTATGAGGTATTACTGTATATGCAGAAATAAACACAAGATCCACTCATATCTAGTCTAAAGAAAGTTTACAATATTCTATGTACCTGTTCTGTAATTTAAAGTTCTGATGGTTGTTTTTTCTTCCAATGAGACACTAGTTGAAATGATCCAAAATGCACATACTTAAATATATCAAAAATATATACTATTGCTAAAGTGATTTAAAAAAAACAGTGCTTGTGTTTTACACACACACACACACACACACACACACACACACACACACACACACACACACACACATGTCCTTTGTACATATCTTCCCCCAGATATTGAATAAGAGTCATTCTTAAGCGGAAATTACAAGAACAACAAAACAAATCTCTTGCCAATAAGTTATATATTTTTAAAAAAGAGAAGGAAATCTTGAATTCAGAGGACTCAAATGTCATATTGAAAATAGACTGTTCATGTCTTTTACTAGCTTTAGAAAAGACATATCTAAATGTTGGAAAAAAATTAAAAGATAGGTAAATATAATACAAAGAAAATAAAGAAATATTTATTATTAGAAATGACAAAAATAAACAATATTATTATTCACAAAATCTGTCCTTCAGAAAACTAGTTATGTGCTAAGATTTTCTTTTGGTTAGTGAGACTGGTAAAAAAGGATGATAAAGTTACTCCCAATGTTGACTTCTAAATGCCAAGTTACATTGTTGTTTAAGGCAATTAATATTTCAACATGTGCAAATGCATGCTGTTAAATGAAGGCATGCCTTTGGCAGCATTGATAACATGTTATAAAGCTAGACAATGTTTTTAGAAGCATTTATGGAGCAAAAAGACAAACACATTTGTAGTTATATGCGTGAGTTTTGGGGGAAATGGTTGACAAATTTTAGTCTGCCTTTACTTGGGTACCATGGACTCTTGTATATTGCAGATGTTTCTGGAAGATGTTGTGAGGTTGGAACACGATATCAGCTCAGCCATTGGTTGCAGCTGCAGTTCATTGGCAGGAGTTTCACCCTGCACATCTCTTGTGGTTGAAAGCATTGGAATAGAACCAGACAATAGAACCACAGCAGGCAAGAACTTTGTTTGCACTGGTTATAATGGATTCCTCTTAAAGGAATCCATTATAACCTGGAAGCCCATTGAGTGGCAGAGGGGTATAAGGTGGGGTATGCCCACATTGGGGTCTAAGGGATTGTGTTCCCTAGTTTTTTCCTCCAGTTGGCATCTGGAGGAGATGGTGGTTGGCATTTGGATCTCCTGATGAACTGAGTCCATATCCTAATGCTTAATCAGGGAAGCTGCTGTTGTAACCAATACAGTTGTGATTTTCTTTCTGTCCCATTTGTAGTGTCATGTGTGGGTTCCTAGAGGTAAGGCCAGCTCAACCATAGGCCAACAACAACTAATTGCTTTTCCACTCATTATTTTTATACCACAGATATTTGCACACTGCAGACATTTTGGAAGATGTCATGAGGTTAGGGGTAAAAAGTTTCCAAAATGGAGCTATAGTTGGCGAATCACCAAATGAAAATAATTCTTACATTCAAGTATAGTCAGAGCTTTAGAAATCTCCCCTGGTGCCAGCTGAGACATTCTTCTTTCTTAAACCCATGCAATGGGAAGAACAACCCCTCAAGTGTTAGTTTCATGTTCTTGGTTGTGACCCTAAACATTTATCTCAATAAAAAAGATCATATACTGTGTGTGCACTGCATATTTAATAATGCAAACATGGTGAATCCACAGATAAATTTATATGTGCATTATCATCAGTGGGCCTCTCATTCTGGTTACGTTTATCTAAAATGACATCAATGCAAGTTCTGCTTGTGCAATCCTAAACTAAAATTAAAACAGAATCTATGCTTTTATGATGGATTTGCATTTTTCTTTTTTTCTTTTCTTTTCTTTCTTTCTTTCTATTTTTTTTTTTGGGGGGGGAAAGCTGGACAAAGATAAGAAGTACACCTTTATGCACTTTTGATCATCCACTGGGAATCTTTCTGCTAATACAGCAGTATGCAGAAGAGAGAACTTAATAGTTGGGAAGTAAAAGATGAGGATGAAACAATTTCCTTTAAAACAGCTGACAGGCATAGGTGAAATTATACACCTCAAATTCTACCCCCAGGGATGAAGAATCTAGAGCAGTTCATTTGTGACAGCTATTATCACCAATGCATTATATTTGTATATTTTCATCCACTAGGACATTATATTATTATTTTTTGTTCATTTAGTATTTGATTATTTTCTATGTGGTGGATTTGACTGAGAGGGCGTGTTTTCAGTCTTCTTCCATGCCTAGGCCAGATGTCAAGATGTAAAAATGAAGGCACCTTTTGGTGAGTTCATTCTACAGTTCCTTTCACCTGACCTAGTGTGAGAAAGAACAGCTGGCAATACAAGGTTGCCGTTACCAAGGTTTGCCCGATGGTGGTTCAAAAATACCATAATCTTTGAGGAGGCTCTTTCTGTGTACCCCAGTGTTTTCAGTAAAGACACCCTAATGAAAGTGCGGCGCCAAAATGGCCACCGCGCTCTTTGCGGGGGCCCCCCACCCGGAATCAGACATCCGGGTGAGTTAGGGGGCATGGCCACCCCTCTATAAAAGGGGTGGCCACGAGGCAGCCGAGCTGCCATTTTAAAATAGCGACGGAGAGGAGAAGTTTTCTCCGTCACTGTTCCTTCGATTCTTCGGCTCTTTAGCCCTTGGCTTTCCTGGCTGGGAAGGAAGGAGTTGCACAGAGCCTTTGGTTTGCTGGCTGCTCTGTGCTTTTTGGCATAGGTTGATCCCTGGACAGGGATCCAGCTATTTCTACGGATATGCCTCCCAAACGGAAGGCCCCGGCGACGAAACCGCGGCCAACGGGGAGGACTTTTGCCGGCCCTGCGCAGCGCGGGGGGCAGCCCTCAGGTCGGAAGACCAGGGCTGCGCCCACGCGGCAGGGCACTACCCCCACCGATACCGGTGGGGCAATGCAGGCTGGTGCTTGGCCCTCGGCTGGCCAGCCTTCAACTGGCCCTTCAGGGGCTTCGGCCCTAGGCCCACAGTTGCCGGCCACGGGTCAGGTCAGCGGGGGAGGGCCCGGTGCTGGTGCACAGCACATTCCCCCTCCGGCCCCTCATGGGCCGGAGTTTTGGGCATGGCCCTACTCGGGTCCAGGCTCTCATTTTGGGGTTCCTGGTCAAATGCCTGGTGGGCCGTCCGGCCCACCCGGCCCACTTTATACTGGGGGATCTGTGGCAGTGGATGCATTGCTAACGCGTTTAGTTGTGCTTGAGGCATCCTTGGGGACTGCACACAACCCCATGACAGGGGGCATTGCAACAAGCAGCCAGCCGGGTTGAGCTGCTTGAGACGCTCCGGCCTGCACCTGCCGGTGTCTCGCAGCTCCCTGTTCGCCCAGAGCTACAGCAGGAGAGTGGTTCGGTGTGGCCCCAGAGCTCGATTCCGGTTGCGAGCTCCGACGCCCGCCATGGGCCGGAACCCCCAGTGGGGGCGGCTCACGGGGGTGCACCTAGTGAGTATCAGGTTCAAGTTAATGCACCCACATCACAGTCCACTTCCAATGGTGGGGTTCAGTGGCCGTGGCCTTGTCAAGTCGAGGCGAGTGAGCATCAGTTGCCAGCCTATCCCAGTGCCCATTGGTTCCATACTGGTACAACGTTGGGGGTGGGGGTTTCCGACCCCGGGGCAGTGCCAGGCATCGCAGGGACTGCCCAGGTTCCGCTGCGTATGCCCCGTGTACCTAATGTGCCGGTGACGGCCTTGCCGACGGCTGGTTATTCATTGCCCCTTGGTGATCATTTGTCCCAGGTCACGAGGGAAAAGATTTGGCGGGGGGAGTACGTGGATATATTCTCCCTATTGAACCGTGAGCCCACTAAGGAGGAGGAGAGAGGGACAGGACGACAGAGACAAAGAGCTGTCCCGCCGTCGTAAGCCACCACGCACCTGGGCCAACTGGTTGCCTGCATATCTTATTTATATGGCGGTGTACCTTAGGGCCCGGCCTGACCTGGCCATTCCTATGGTCCAATATTTGGACAATATTTACAGTGCAATGGTGGATTTTCCTGGCCCATCGTGGTTGGCTTTCGATGAGGTATTTAGAATGAGGGTGCCCTTGCACCCGGAGATGAGATGGGATAAGCCCTGTCAGAAATTGTGGCTATTGTACATGACCCCCACGCGTCCGGCGCCTGGGGATAGGTACCATTGTGGCCATGCTGTGCAGTGAGCTGCTCCAACGCAGGCTTCCCGCCAGCCAGTGGGGCAGGGGGTTCCAGCCCGCTTGCTGTGTTGGAGCTTCTCGGCTAATGGCGTGTGCAATAAGTGGCAGTGCCGATACAAACATGAGTGTCCCTCTTGCGCTGGCCCCCATGCCGCCACCGCGTGCCCGCGGGCCGGTGGGTCACGGGGCAGAGGTAGAGGTGGACAGGGAGCGGGCAGAGCTTCTGCTGATGGAGCTAGCCAGACAAAAGGCCCCCTCCCCAGTTAATTTGTATATGTTGGAGCGATGGCTCTCAACTTATCCAAGGAGAGAGGACGCAAGGTACCTCCTCGAGGGTTTTCAGTGGGGCTTCCGAATCCCATTCAAAGGAGTGTGGGGACCCCAAGATGCACCCAAATCACTGTCCCTGAAGGGTAGAGAAGCGGTGGCTGCCCTGAGTATTGCTAAGGAGGTTGAGGCCAAGAGGTTGGCAGCCCCCCCTTTTCTGTACCACCATTTCCCAACCTGAAGGTCTTCCCTCTGGGGTTGGTTCCCAAAAAGGCCCTGGGGGAATTTCGTTTAATCCACCATTTCTCGTACCCGGCGGGTTATTCTGTCAATGATGCTATTCCTGATGACCTTTGTTCGGTCAGGTATACGTCCTTTGACCAAGCCCTGCGAATGGTGCGCTCTTGTGGTCCTGGTGCCCTCCTGGCAAAATGCGACATTAAATCGGCATTCCGATTGTTGCCAGTGCACCCGGTGGACTTTGAGCTATTAGGTTTTAGATTCCAAGGGAAGTTTTATGTAGATAAGGCCATGCCTTTTGGCTGCTCTATATCCTGTTCAGCATTTGAGCGATTTAGCACTTTCCTTCAGTGGGCCTTTGTTCGCAGGTCTGGGTCTCGGTCTGTAGCCCATTACCTCGATGACTTTTTGTTCGGGGGTGAACGGGGCTTGGACACGTGCACGCGTCTCCTCACCACATTTCAGACGCAGGAACTGGGTGTCCCTTTAGCGCCCGAAAAGACCGAGGGCCCATCCACTACCCTCACATTTCTGGGTATTGAAATTGACACGGTCGCACAGGCATCCCGGTTACCCATCGATAAGGTCACCCGGATCTCCGCGATGGTTTTGGCCTTGCTGGCCAAACGTAAAGTGTCACTTCGTGAGCTTCAGGTTCTACATGGCCATCTTAACTTTGCCTGCAGGGTGGTTACGCCTGGCAGGGCATTTGCTCGGCGCCTATGCGACGCCATGTCTGGCCTGTCAAGGTGCCATCATAGGGTCCGACTGACCAGGCGCATGCGGGCTGACCTTTTGGTTTGGCTCACATTCCTGCGGGACTTTAACGGGGTCTCCTTTTGGAGATCCGACCTTTTAGTTTCCCCTAGGTTTCAAGTACAGTCGGATGCCTCCGGCTCCCTGGGATATGGGATTTACTTCCAGGGGAGGTGGGCTTATGGCCAATGGCCTCCAGCATGGCGGGGCACGGATCGCCTCCGCGATCTTACATTCCTTGAGTTCTTTCCAATCCTGGGAGCTTTGATGCTATGGGGCGAGGAGTGGGCCGACTCTGTGGTTCACTTTTAGTGTGACAATGCTGCGGTAGTGTACATTGTCAATGCTCAGACGTCTAAATCACCCAGGGTGATGGCTTTAGTTCGCCAATTTGTGTTACGTAGCCTACGCCTGAATGTGCTTTTTAGGGCCAGACATGTACCAGGCATTAATAATGATATTGCCAATGCTTCATCCCGCCTGCAGATCCCCTGGTTCCGCGCCTTGGCTTTGGACGCAGAGGAATTCCCCTCGCCACTCCCGGCCGAGATTTGGACATTTGGCAAGGGGTGGTGAACCGGGCGATTGGCATGTCCTTGGCGCCCCGCACGCGTAAGGCGTATAATCATGCTTTCATTCAATTTATAAATTTTTGTGTGCAACTTCAGTTGCCCGAAGTGTGGCCCATTCCAGTGGAACAAGTTTTACAATTCATCGTTTATTTACAAAGTCAGGGCCTCGCTCCCCGCACTATAGCATCCAGGCTGTCAGCACTGGCATTTATTGCCAAGGTGAGGGGTTTTGCTGACAGCATGAACGATTTCCGCATACAACATGTTTTGGAGGGGTGGACATGGGAACGTGGCCGCCGCCCGGACACTCGTCACCCAATTTCCCCAGGGGTGCTTACCCACCTTGCACGAGGCTGGCATAACCTATGTTTTGACAGGCATGAGGCAGCTCTTTTTCATGCGGCTACCACGGTGGCCTTCTTTGTAGAGCTCCGCATCAGTGAGTTGGTACTACTGTCTAAGGCGGATGCGACTCGTAGGGCACTGGAACTCGACGATGTCTATGTTTCTATGAGTGGGCTCAGTTGAGGATACGGTCCTCAAAAGTTGATCAGCACGGCGTAGGGAGTGGAGTTAGACTGCTACGATGTTCCATTGCAGACATCTGTCTGGTTGGTGCCCTACAGGAGTTCTTGGCAGTGCGTGGCACGCACCCTGGCCCGTTTTTCTACCACCAGGATGCGTCTCCCCTTACTAAATTTCAATTTTGGAAGGTGACCGGTATGGCATTATCCAGTGTTGGCCTCCCAGGGGCTCGTTACGGCACCCATTCATTTAGGATAGGTGCTGCATTTGGGTACTCTGAGGCTGATATACTCCGTATGGGAAGATGGGGATCTATGTGTTTTGCATTATATGTTCGCCCTCTTCAGGCATGAGTACCAGTTAAGTCACTGTTCTCTTTTTTCTCTTACAGACCCTGTGTGTCCCCGCACACCGGTGGCAGTATGGCTGGTGGGCCACAGTTACGTGCACTGGGCAGCGCAGTATGCTGCGGCAACAGTGTGGGGACCCCAGCTTGGACTGCGTGCAGCCGCATGCATACGTTGGTACGGCAAGCGTGGAATGAGATGGCGGGAACTGTTGCCATTCCTTTTCTCCATCAGGGATGCTGAACCGCCTGATGTCCTTGTACTGCACCTCGGGGGCAATGACCTCGGCCAGGTCACTGGCCTTTCTTTAAAATTCACAATTTGCAGTGACCTAGCTTATTTGCATTATGTGTGGCCGTCCACAAGGCTGCTATGGTCGGACATCATACCATGTCACGCTTACAGGGGAGGTATTGACCTCCGTGCCCTTGACCGCGCTTGCCGCTCGGTGAACAGGGCAGTTGCCCGGTTCTTGGCAGACAAGGGTTTGGGGATGGTCGTCCGACACCCCACCATTAGTTTACAAAATTATGATCTTTATGCAGGGGATGGGGTCCACCTGTCGGCTAGAGGTATGAACCTCTTTTTGGAAGATTTGCAAGCAGGCCTGTTGACCGAGCTGACGGTCGGGGGGGGGCGGTGAGTCTTCATTGAAGCCTCCCTGTGTGGCGGGTAGCACTGGTAAGGTAAAGATTTATGACCCATAGGTATCCGGCAGGTTCGCAATTGACTGGCCAACACTTAGACAGGTACAGGTGTAATAACGTTGACCGGTCAACAACGAACCAGGCAAGGGGTGATGGCAGGAGCTCTTCAGCATGCATCACCCTGTGATTTGACGGATACACGTCAGAGGGTGGGGTCAGTAGATAGTTTATTGACTGCGGTCAACAATTTGTTTGTGTCAACAAACAAATTGATACAAATGGATACATTGTAGCCAATTGCCATTGGCAATTTTGGGAGGAACCTTACCAGTGTTACTGTGGACTGCTTGCCTTAAGAATTATAATTGGATGAGTACCAATTGAAAGTTATAATTCGGACTAGGGCATTATTCAATAAAAGTGGCCCAATGCCTTTATCCATATCCTGAGTCTTTCTTTGGGGGGGGGGGGTGCGCCTGCAATGAATTTTGTGATCAAACAGGGTTTTGAACCATGGTTTAAGTCAAAGCTAAATATTCTACTCATACACTATTGGCTTGCTTTATGGTCATGGGCTCGGGAGCAAAGTGATCCACAGAACCAAAATGCAGAGAAATAAAACAGAGATCTGGTATAAACATTCAACTGGAGATTAATTCTCTGGAATGATATTGCCTGTAAAATATGATTTTCATCCCAAGCTTCTCATCTTGAGGTCACTTTTGCTGGCATTGTAACATTGAGTGAGAGCCACCATGTGTAGATGCAGAAATAGTTAGTCAAGACCCATTGCTCTTAGTGTTTCCAGCTCTTAGAGTACATCAGGGCATAAAGGTTCTGACGTTATATGCGTCAATTGATGACTAAACACAAAGACCATTGCTGTACCCACACCCAAATAATGACACGGACACATAGATTGGATTAAAATTGTGGGCCACTTTATTGAAATATAAGCTAAACTTTCCTTAACAATGATTAAGGAGGAAAAACGGGCCAAAATAGCACTGGTAAGGGGCAAATCCAATTAGAACCCTAACTAAATGCCTCTCACAACCTGTTACTGCGGCAACAAGGTGTGAGCCTCTGTCAACAACCTGCTTCTGGAGAAACAGGTTGTTGACCCAATCCGGAGGTTATCCTATCTTAGTCAGCTGGCTGGTCATTACAAGTTTGGCTAACCTTGTCCTCCCGATGGCCAACCAACTGCATTTGCCCTATTAAGTGGTTAATGGAGTTGCCCCTCACCAGTGCTATCTGCCAAAAGTGACCAATAGTCTGCCAAAATTAAAGACCCCGTGATTTCCCGCCAGCAACAATGTAGGGTGGGCGAAAAAGCCAAGAACCAAGGTGCCAATCAGGTTCAAGCAAAAATTCCCACCCAGCCCCGAAGCAACCAAAATAATCACACTGTGACCTAGGGAGGGGGTGGAGGGCAAATGCACCCGGGGCCCAGCCAAATTTAAAGAGTGGTGGCCATTGGCACGGCCACCCCTTATAAAGAGGTAGCTGGCCATGCCCCCGGCTCCAGCAAAGCACGTGGTGGCCATTTTGTCACTGTGCGTCCCTTCTCTCCCCACAAGTGAAATAAAGTGGCAAAACATGTTCACTATGATCAAAGGCATTAGGCAACAATTTTATTTAAAGTTTAATTAACTTTAACCCCTAACTTGTGGTGGGGCCTGGTAGTGCTATACCTGGTACCAGATCATGTTGTTGTTGTTCAGTTGCATAGTCAAGTCTGACCTATTGCAACCCCATTGACCATCACACACCAGGCACCCCTATCCTCCACCATCCTCCTTAGCCCGCCCAGCTCAGTGCCCATTGTGTCTAGCTATCTCATTCTCTGTCACCCCTTTCTTCTTTTGCCTCCGACCTTCCCCAGGATCAATGCTTTCTCAAGTGGATCCTCTCTTCTCATTTGATGTCCAAAGTACTTTAGCTTCATCTTCAATATTTGACTTTCCAAGGAGCAGTCGGGGTTGATTTCTTTTAAGATAGACCTATTTGTTCTCTTTGCTGTCCAGGGTACTCTCAAAATTCTCCTCCAACATCACATTTCAAAGGGGACTATTCTTCTGTGCTAAGCTTTCCTTATGGTCTCACAAGCTGTCCTGAGTCGCCATGGTGAATGAGCGGTGACATAAGTCTAAATAATAAAATGAATAAATAATCATACATTACTACCGGGAATACCATTGCTTTAACTATGCAGACTTTTAACTATGTTCCCCAGGTTTCTCATAGCTTGTCTCCCAAGAATCAGTCGCCTTTTTATTTCATAGCTGCAATCACCATCTGCAGTGATCTTGGATCCTAAGAATGTGAAGTCTGTCACTGCTTCTACTTCTTCCCTATCTATTTTTCAGGAAGTGATAGGACCTGTTGCCATTATATTTGTTTTCTTGATGTTGAGTCTCAAGCCAGCTTTCAAACTTTCAACCTAAGCTGGAGCTTCTTTAGGTCTTCTTCACTTTCTGCCATTAGGGTAGTTTCTGCATATCTAAAATTGTTGATGTTTCTCCCAGTGATTTAAATCCCAACTTGTGATTTGTCCAGCACTGCATTGCACATTATGTGCTCTGTATATAAACTAAACGAGCAGGTTGGCAAAATGCAGCCTTGTCTTAATCCTTTTCCTATTCCAAACCACTCTGTCATTCCATATCCTGTCCTAACTATTGTTTCTCGACCCATGTTCCAATTTCTCATGAGATATATAAGGTGTTCTGGTATTCCAATCTCTTTAATTATTTGCATGTTTTATTGTGGTCCACACAGTCAAAGGTCTTGGTGTAGTCAATGAAACAGAAATAGACTTGTTTCTGGTATTCCTTTGTTTTTCCCCATGATCTAACATATGTTGTCGATTTGGTCTCTAGTTCCCCTACATATTTGGAACCCAGCCTGCTTTTCTGGTAGTTTTCTATTCCATGTGCTGCTGAAGCCTATCCTGTATTATCTTGAGCATGACCTTGGTAGCATGTTGTCTGAGTGCAATTGTTCAATAATTTGAGCATTCTTTGGCATTGTCCTTTTTTGGGATTGGAATGTATACTGACATTTTCCAATCTTGTGGCCATTGCTGTGTTTTCCAAATCTGCTGGCATATAGAATGCAATATTTTAATTCCATCATCTTTTAGGGCTTTGAGCAATTCAACTGGGATACCATCATCTCCACTAGCTTTGTTGTTTGCAGTGCTTTTTTGGGCCCTCCTGACTTCACTCTCTAGGATGTCCGGCTCAAGTTAAATCTTCTCATCATTGTGATTATCAGGGGCGTTGAGGTCTTTTTTTGTAGAGTTCCTCTGTGTACTCTTGCCATTTTTTCTTAATCTCTTCAGCATCAGCTAAATCCCTGCTGTTTTTGTCCCTTTCCATGGTCATTTTTTCTTTAAACATTCCATTGATTTCCCCAAATTTTTGAAAAAATTCTAGTCCTTCCCTTTCTCTTGTTTTCCTCCATTGTTTTTCACTGTTAATTTAAGAAGGTTTTCTTGTCTCTCCTTGCTTTTCTTTGAAAATATTATTCAATTGATTAAATTTTTCTCTTTCGCCTTTTCCTTTTGCGTTCCTTCTTTCCGCTGCTATTTTAAGAACCTCATCAGACAACAACTTTGCTTTCTTACACCTCTTTTCTTTTAGTATGATTTTACTTGCTTCCTCCTGTATGATGTCCTGAACCTCTGTCCATAATTCTTCTTGTACTCTGTCTATCAAGTCTAGACTATTAAATCTGTTCCACATGTCCACTGTGTATTTCTTAGGGATGTTGTCTAGGTCATACCTGTGTGGCATAATTGTTTCCCCTATTTTCTTTAATCTATGCCTGAATCTGGCAATCAATAGATTATGATCTGAGCCACAGTCTGCTCCAGGTCTCATGTTTGCTGACTGTATGGAGCTTCTCCATCTTTGGCTGCAGAACATGTAATCAATCTGGTTTCAATGTTGTCCATCTGGTGATGTCCATATGTAAAGTTGTCTCTTGTGTTGTTGGAATAGGGTGTTTGCTATAACCAGTGCATTCTCTTGGCAGAACTCTATTAGCCTCTGTCCTGCTTCAATCTGTGTTCCAAGACCAAACTTGCCTGTTATTCCATTTACTTTTTTACATCAGCCCAGAAGTTTCTCCGAAACAGAATAGCCAAAGGGTGGGGCAGGAAGGAGCCACCCCTTATAAAGGGGTACTGGCTCCTCCCTGCCCGACTGGTGGGAAAATAGGTGCACTCCCATCTCTTGGGGGAGGGCGCCGGCAAAATGTGCACTCAGCAGACGGGACTGCTGGTGCACATCCATTCTGTCATTTTTAATATTATATCCCATTACTTCTTTTCTCACTCTTTTATTTACTATTATGCCAACTCCATTTCTTCTGAGGATTTCTTGGCCACAGTAGTAGATCTGGTGGTCTCCAGAGTTGAATTCTCCCATCCCTGTCCATTCTAGTTCACTGATTCCCAAGATGTCAATGCTTCTTCTTTCCATCTCATTTTTTACCACTTCCAGCTTGCCTTAATTCATAGCTCTTACATCCCATGTTCCTATACAGCATTGTTTCTTGCAGCATCATGTTTCCCTTCCCACTATCTTATCCACCTCCATCTTCTGACCTAAGGGGCTTGACATCCCATTCCATCTACTTGGCTTTTTTATTTTTTTTTGCTTTCCATGGGGTTTTCTTGGCAACATTCCTGACATGGTTTGCCAGTATTTTACTACCATACATAGTGTCACAATTTAACACATGTAGCATGCTAAAGAAAGTTAGTATACTACTCAATGCTACTTAGTATTGTTCTAGCTTTGGTTAGTACTGGATATATGTAGTCAGAAGTTAAAGAAGTGTCTCAGTATTTAATTCACTAAGTAGTTAATTCACTAACTAATCAATAAGTAGTGATTACTTAGTTACTTATCAGACATATGCAATAAATAGTCTATGTTCTTAGTCCCGCTCGGCCATGATGGGGGCTGGTGCTGATGGCGGTCGAAGATGGCGGTGGATTAACCCTTGTTGGGGCAGCCGCACCTCTGCTGTGGGGTTTGATGGTGGCCCCAGCCTAGCATTGTCCTAGCTGGGTGGGGGCTCCCAGCTCAGAGGAGGCTGAGGGGAACACTGACAGGCCTCTCTCTCCCCCCCCCCAATAGGGAAGAGCAGCAGCAACAGCATAGGAGACTTCCTGGAGGTGTGGGTTGTGCCAGGAGAGGAGACTGAGGGGAACACCAACAGGCCTTTTTCTCCCCCCTCCCCCCCAGGGTACCAGATAAAGGGGAAGCTAATTCACAGACCCCTTGAGGCTGTTTCCAACTCTGTTTACTTGAGAAAATGTTGGTCAAACCCCAGAAGTGTCCAATGATGTGTCCTGTATGCCCAACTGATTTGCACAAATCACACCAGACAATCAGTGCCACCTCATCAATAGACACTCTAAAAGGATTTAATGCTAAACCCATCCACCCAGCACCACTGATCAACTAATTGTGACATATTTATTATCACCATCCACCTTAACTAAAGAACAACTAACAAGCCAGAGTAGGATAGGTGAAAAACTGCTCATCTCCCAATTGCCAATCTGGAAGTTAGGCTAAAAAATTCCTATCTGGCCTCTCAATGGTTACACCATAAATACTCTGGATTATTAGAGAATGCAGGCAGTTTATCGGCTGAAAATGGCCAAAGTGGGTATTTACAAGGCAGGGTGCACTCAAAAATTGGCTCAGCGCACAACACTGTCCCAACACCAAGTGATGGCAATGCATCATCCTTTGTGTCACCCTCTTTTTCTCTTGGGGTAGAAAAGAAACCCCCATTCTTTAAGTTGGGGTGTACATTCTGTACCATGTGGAAATGTAATTTAGTGTAGTGATTATTGTGTTTCTGCATGATGGAGTGAGCTCCCGTCTCTGTCCCAGCTCCTACCAACCTAGCAATTTGAAAGCAAGAAATTGCAAGTAGATAAATAAGGACTACATTGCTGGGAAGGTAAACAGCATTCTTCCTATGTTGAGGCATGCCTGCCACAAGTGTATGGAAACAACTGCAGACGCACACAGCACTGGCTTTTTGGCTATAAACAGAGATGAGCAAGGGTGACTTTTACACTTGGTAGTTATAATTTTCTTCATAAGTACATAAGGTTGATTAAAAATCTAATGACTGAAAAAAGTCACAAAAGCCTGTATGGTGAGGTATAAGTTTTTTTAAAAAATAATCATATCTTGTGAAACATTTCCCATAACTTCCCTAGGTTTGGCACAGTGCAAGATCAGAGTCTGTTATAAGTTATAGTTTTTTGTTTTGTGCAAACGTTGTTTAGCTCTGCCAAGCAAATATCAGAGCTGCAGTTATAATCCAATAAATTATCAAAATGTAACATTAGAGTGGCAGGAATCTCATTTCTGAACCAAAACTTAAGCACTGTTCCTGGTGGTTTGGTTGCGTCACAATTTTGCAAGTGAAGCAACCACCAGATATAGCATGGAGCTCATTCTTATATGTCCTGGGGTATGGCCTCCCCTGTCTTCTTCTGTCACCACACCACCTCCTTCCCCGGCCCGCTCACTGGTTCTAGTGCCAGGAGGGAGGAGGACTCGCCGGGGGCTTCGGGCGGCCACAACACCACCACCTTTGCCACAGTCCCAGCTGAGTGGGACAAAAGCATGGAGGAGGAGAGGAGGAGAGAACTTGCAACACCTGGGTGACTCAGGTGGCTTAAATTGTGCTGCCATCATTGCCGCCCCTGCCTCTTCTCCTGTCATCACACTGGCTCCTTCCCTGGCCCCCTTGCTGGTTCTAGTACCGGGAGGGAGGAGGACTTGGGTGGTGCTTCCAGCACCTGTCCCAACTCCTCTCTTGACAGAATCGCTGCCACCATTGTCTTCAGGGGCTGCTCGGCTAGACTTGAGGGATGAGGCATGACATGTTGGTTTGACAGGTTGCAGTTTAGGGAGAGCTGTCTGTTCTGAAGGTGGGTGTGAGGTTCCCGGGGCCCATATTTCTTTAGTGATGGGTACGGGGCGATATGGCGGGAACTGTGGGGCAGGCCACACATGGGGAATGAGGGTCCAATGTTTGCTACCTGTCCCTCATTCCAGCCCTTCTGTTCAATCTCTGGTTCCTGGTCAGGAGATCCGGAGTTACCCCTCCCTTAGGCTGCTGCTGGTGAATGCCAGGTCAGTTTGCAATAAGGCTCCCCTCCTGTGTGATTCCATCTTGGGGGAGTAGGCCAACCTGGAATGCATCACCAAGACCTGGCTGACACCGGAGGATGGGGTTCCTCTCTTGGAAATGTGTCCAGCCAGATTCGGGATATGGTACCAGCCTAGGGGTCATGGCAAGGGCGGTGGTGTCACTATTATATCCTGGGAGTAACTTGGGGTTGCTAGAGTCACTGCACCACAGGTGCTGTGAGCTGCTGCTCCTTTGAGAGATTACGCCAGTGTAATGGTCAGATCACTATCTGGTGTCTCTTGACTTTCAGAGAGCAACACCTCACCGTAGGGAGGCAGGACTGATTAAACTGGTCCAAACCCGGCGACTGATGGATTGTGATAGATTTCAGATGGAGTTGGTGCCGTTTCCTCTGGATCGACTGCATGAGTCTGCCGAGACCGTAGTCACTCTTTGGGTTAAGGCAACGCGGGTCCTGGATACAATCGTGCCACTGCAGCCTCTCCCTTCCTGCAGGCAGCACAGCGCTCCCTGGTATACAGATGAGTTGAGGGAGCTGCAGTGGGTAAGGAGACGTCTAAAGCACTGTTGAGTGAGGACCTGGAGTGAGTGCGACCAAACACGAGTTAGAGCCGCTATCAGAGCCTATCTCATGGTGATGAGGGTGGTGAGGTGCCAATACTTCACCACTCTCATTGCCTCTGCTGATAATCGTTCAGCAGTCCTGTTCCGAGTTACTAGGTCTCTCCTTGGCAGGGGTGGGGGTGGGGCCTGGGTGGAAGGGTTCAGCTGATGATTTTGCAGACCATCTGGCAGAGAAAGTTGCTCACATTCACTCAGGATTTAAGCCCGACATGGAGTTGGATTGCCTGGAGAGGGCCGGAGCAGAGTCTAGCCATGTTATCTGGGAACAGTTTGATCCAGTTGTCCCTGAGGAAGTGGACAAGCTACTTAGAGCTGTATGTGATGCCACTTGCTTATTGGATTGCTGCCTGGCCTGGCTGGTCAAAGAGGGCAAGGCTACAATGGGCAGCTAGTTCGGTGCATTGGTGAATGCTACCTTGCGGGAGGGGGAGTTCCCGGTGGCTTTTAAACATGTGCTGGTGCACCCCCCTTCTGAAAAAGCCTTTTGCTCGACCCTACAGTTATTTCAAACTTTAGACCAATCTCCAACCTCCCCTTCTTGGGGAAGGTTTTGGAAAGAGCAGTGGTGTGACAGCTCTAGGGGGTTCTGGATGATATGGATTATCTGGACCCATTTAACTCAGGATTCAGGCCTGGTTATAGTACCGAGACTGCATTGGTAATACTCATGGATGATCTCTAGTGGGAGCGAGACAGGGGTAATCCCTCTGTTCTCACTCTTCTTGACCTCTCAGCAGCTTTCGATACCATCAACCACGGTATCCTTCTGGGCTGGCTCCAAGGATTGGGGGCCCAGGGCACTGTGTTGTCTTGGTTTTCCTCCTTTCTGACGGGCCGGTCCCAGTAAGTGTCTCTAGAGAGTGGGCTGCTCAGCCCTAGGCCCCACTTGTGTGGGATGCCTCAGCGCTCGGTAACATCTATATGAAACCGCTGGCTGAAATCATTTGTTCCCATGGGGTGAGGTACCATCAGTACACTGATAACACTCAATTGTACATCGCGACCCATGGGGACCTGAGTGATGCAGTCGAAGTCCAAGGGTCATCCAAGGATAAGGAAGGCGGGGTAGAAATTTTGCAAATAAATAAATAGAACCTTGTGTCTCAAATAAGAAGTTGTGACAGACATATAGTAAAGGTAAAGGTTTCCCTTGCTTGAAAGCCAGTTGTATCCAACTCTAGAGTTCAGTGCTCATCTCTGTTTCAAAGCTGAATAGCCAGCACTGTCTGCTTCTGCAGACATTTCTGTGGTCATGTGGCAGGCATGACTAGACACTGGAGTGCACGGAATGCTGTTACCTTCCCACCTAAGTGGTCCCTATTTATCTACTTGCAATTTCTTGCTTTCGAACGGCTAGGTTGGCAGGAGCTGGAACAAAGATGGGAGCTCATTCTATCCTGCAGTACTCAGGAATTGAACTGCCAACCTTCCGCCTCCTAGTCAGCATCTTAGCCACTTGAGCCACTGCAGACCACAGGCATCTAGAACTAGTGAAATGGAGAAGGCAAAACTGCCCATGATTTGGTCGTGATGACAGGGTTTGCTGGTTTTGGAAGGCACTCACCATACCAAACAACCTGAAACATCTGGGCTTTTTGTATCATTTTTATGTGGTGATTTGGGTATAAAATGAGTGTATGAAAGTGAGTGCAGGTTAAAGTACTTATTAGGAAAGGTGTTCTGATGAGCGCTTAGTTGTGTTAGATTATGAATATATATACCCAAATGCTATTCACTTGAGAAAGCCTTGATGTTGGGAAAGGTGGAGGGCGAAAGAAGAGGGGGATGGCCAAAGATGAGATGACTAGATTATATTGTAGACACAATGAGCACATATCGGGGCAGGTTGAGGAGGATGGTGGAGGACAATGGTCTATAGGGTTGCAAAGGGTCGGAATTGACTGTGCGACTGAACAACAAAAACAAATTGAATAAATGTGGCACATTCAAATGGTAGCTTCTGCTTTACCCAGAACCTAAAAAGTATCCAGCATGTTGGGGGCAAAATTCTTATTAACTTGTGAACCACTCAGGGAGTTCTATGGAGTGGTATATAAGTGTAATAACTATTGCTATTTCAAAAGAATTTTTGTAATTCTAGCAAAACAATAAAAAAAAGGTTATCAGCCTTATTTTAACCTCACTTCCAACATTCAGTTGTGTTCTTTCTTTGAACAAAAGAAAGGAAATATATGCTATGTCTCTCAGAAAAGATGCAGAAAAAATATTTTCAATGTAATACATAACATTCAGTTCATCTTATCTTGCATTTGCAAACTTAGCGACCTATATCTTCTGCCACTGGCTTGCTTAGTTACCAACTCTTTAATGTGATCTTTTTGTAACACCTTAGCTGTCTTTTTCCTATGTCCGTGAATTCTTAACTAGATAACATTGGATTTTCTAAGAAAGTGTGATAAAACAACTTCATTGTATCCTGTTATGCTGAAGCACTCTCGCTTTGATGAATCAAAAATGTCCTTTTCTTGTGTGTGTCTTGTTTCTACATTCTAATGAAAGTGTTAAAGAGAGTGAGAGTAAAAGGCAAGAAAAAAATGAGGGGGACGATGTATGCCTATGCCTTCTCACAGAACGAAGTCATTCAATATGCCTACAGTGTTCCATTATAAAATCAATATTCTGTAATCACTTTCTTTAAATAGCATTAACGTGACAACATTGCATGGTCTAGAAAGCTGGTAGAGTTTTGAGTTGCAAGGAGTAAGAGAGCTTCAGCATCCACAATCTAGCCTGAAGCTTCATGATTCAATATGAGGATTAATTGTGAAAATGATCATGTTAGTTTTTCAATTATTCAAATCTTAATTACAACTGTGTTGGACCTAATTAGTTTGGAATACAAGGCTAATGTTAGGACTGGGTGGCTACCTGGCATCTGCGTGCATGTGAGAGGCATCTGTTGCCAGGTGCTAGAGTGATGGGAAGTGTCAGTTTGCCAGCTGTGAAGTCAGGAAAGCTATTTGAAAAACAAATTCAAAGCCCCATAATGATTTACCATACTTGAGAGAGAGGGCTGTAGAGCTTATTATACTCATATAACCAAAGTGCATGACTAAAAGTCAATGTAATGTGTGAGTGAGCCTCTGGTTGCACCTTTTAGCCATTGTCTTCCTCTCAGAGTTCTCTAGTGGAAAACTTTGGCTATGATGTCACATCAGTGCTTATTGTTGTCTTGGAACATTTCATTCCCAACCTGCATTTCTCCCATAAAAATCTAGGACAGAAAACAAACCTCTACTGTATAAGCTAAACAGGTAACCTCATCATCCAGATTTGTATATAAACAGACAGGCATTGAACAAAGGATTATATATTTGTAAAAAAAACTGACTTGAGACTCAACATCAAGAAAACCAACATAATGGCATAAGGCCCTATCACCCCCTGGAAAATAGATGGGGAAGAAATAGAAGCAGTGACAGACTTTACATTCTTATGATCCAAGATCACTGCAGATGATTATTGCAGCCATGAAATAAAAAGGCGACTGATTCTTGGAAGACAAGCTATGAGAAACCTGGGGGACATAGTGAAAAGTAGGGACAGCACCTTGCAAAAAAAAAAAAAAACTTTGCATAGTCAAAGCAATGGTATTCCCGGTGGTAATGTATGGTTGTTAGAGCTGGACCTTTAGGAAAGCTGAGTGCAGAAGAATAGAAGCCTTTGAGATGTGGTGTTGGAGGAGAGTTTTGAGAGTACCCTGGACAGTGAGGAGAACAAATAGCTTGATCATAGGAATAAATCAACCCTGAGTGCTCCTTAGAAGGTCAAATAGTAAAGATGAAATTAAAGTACTTTGGACATAAAATGAGAAGAGAAGATTCGCTTGAGAAGGCCTTGTTGCTGGGAAAGGTAGAGGGCGAAAGAAGAAGGGGTCGGCAGAGAATGAGATGGCTGGATGGTATTGTTGATGCAGTGGGTTGAGGAGAATGGTGGAGGATAGGTGTACCTGGCTTGTAATGGTCCATGGGGTCACAAGGGGTTGGAATTGACTATGTGACTGAACAACAACAACAATTAAAACAAGCATAGAATCAAGTATCAACTTCTCATTGCAGGCGCACCCCCCAAAAAAGTACTCAGACACCGGTAAAAGTGGGCCACATTTATTGATTCATGCCCTAGTCCGAATTATAAATTTCAATTGGTACTTCACCAATTATAATTCTTAAGGCAAGCAGGCCGCAGTAACACTGGTAAGGTCCCTCCCAAAATTGCCAATGGCAATTGGCTACAATGTATCCATTTGTATCAATTTGTTTGTTTACAACAAACAAATTGTTGACCATAGTCAATAAACTATCTACTGACCCCACCCTCTGACGTGTATCCGTAAAATCACGGGGTGGTGCATGCTGGAGAGCTCCTGCCATCACCCCATTGCCTGATTCGTCGTTGACCGGACAACGTTAACAAACCTGTACCTATCTAGTGTTGTCCAGTCAATTGCAAACCTGCCGGATACCTGTGGGTCATAACAACTTACCTTACCAGTGCTACCCGCCCATGTGACCAAAGTCAATAGCAAAACCCCTGTATCAAACCATAGCAACAGTGTGGGATGGGCGAAAAAACCAGAACCAAGAGGCCAATGTAGGTTCCAGCCAAAAATTCCCACCCAGCCCTGAAGCGACCAAAATATCACACTGTTAACTAGGGAGGGGGTGGAGGGAAAAACCTCTCCGCTCCGTCGCTTTTTAAAATGGCAGCTCGGCTGCCTCGTGGCTACCCCTTTTATAGAGGGGTAACCATGCCCCCTAACTCACCCAGATGTCTGAGTCCGGGTGGGGGCCCCCCGCAAAGAGTGCGGCGGCCATTTTGGCACCGCGCTTTCATTGTAGGCGCACCCCCCAAAAAAGGACTCAGACACCGGTAAAAGTGGATAACGGCATTGGGCCACATTTATTGATTCATGCCCTAGTCCGAATTATAAATTTCAATTGGTACTTCACCAATTATAATTCTTAAGGCAAGCAGGCCGCAGTAACACTGGTAAGGTTCCTCCCAAAATTGCCAATGGCAATTGGCTACAATGTATCCATTTGTATCAATTTGTTTGTTTACAACAAACAAATTGTTGACCGTAGTCAATAAACTATCTACTGACCCCACCCTCTGACGTGTATCCGTAAAATCACGGGGTGGTGCATGCTGGAGAGCTCCTGCCATCACCCCATTGCCTGATTCGTCGTTGACCGGACAACGTTAACAAACTTGTACCTATCTAGTGTTGTCCAGTCAATTGCGAACCTGCCGGATACCTGTGGGTCATAACTATTTACCTTACCAGTGCTACCCGCCACACGGAGAGGCTTAATAAAGGCTCACCGCCCCCCCCCCAGACCGTCAGCTCGGGCCTGCTTGCAAATCTTCTAGAAAGAGGTCCATACCTCTGGGCGACAGATGGACACCATCCCCTGCATAAAGGTCATAATTTTGGAGACTAATGTTGGGGTGTCGGATGACCCGCCCCGCACCCTTGTCTGCAAAGAACCGGGCCACTGCTCCGTTCACCGAGCGACGAGCGCGGTCAAGGGCCTGTAGGTTAATTCCCCCCCTGTAAGCGTGATGCGGTATGATGTCCAACCATAGCAGCGTTGTGGCAGGCCACACATAACGCAAATAAGCTAGGTCACTGCAGATCTTATGTCTTAAAGAAAGGCCAGTGACCTGGCCTAAGTCATTACCCCTGAGGTGCAGCACCAGGACATCAGGCGGTTCAGCATCCCTGATGGAGAATAGGAATGGCAACAGTTCCCGCCATAACATTCCGCGCTTACCATACCACCTGAGACATGCGGATGCATGTAGTCCAAGCTGGGGTCCCCACTCTGTCGCCGCAGCGTACTGCGCTGCCCAGTGCACATAGCTGTGGCCCACCAGCCATACTGCCACTGGTGTGCAGGGGCACACAGGGTCTGTAAGATAAAAAAGGAGAGACAGGCCAGTGACCTATGTGGTACTCATATTCGAAAAGGGGGCGAACATATAATTCAAAACACACCTCCCCATCGTACAGATATCAGCCTCCGAGTACCCAAATGCAGCCGCAGTAGAAGCATCTCCTATTCTAAAAGAATGGGTGCCGTATGGAGCCCCGGGGAGGCCAACACTGGACAGTGCCTTACCGGTCACCTTCCAAAATTGAAATTTAGTAAGGGGAGCCCCATCTTGGTGGCAGAAAAATGGGCCAGGGTGTGTACCACGCATTGCAAGAAACTCTTGTAGGGCACCAACCGGACAGATGTCTGCAATGGAACATCGTAGCAGTCTGACACTACTGCCTACGCCGTGCTGATCAACTTTGGAGGAACGAATCCTCAACTGAGCCCACTCATTGGAGACATAGACATCGTCGAGTTCCAGTGCCCTATGAGCCGCATCAGCCTTAGACAGTAGCACCAGCTCACTGATGCGGAGCGCTCCGAAAAAGGCTACCGTGGTAGCCGCATGAAACAGAGCTGCCTCATACCTGTCGAAACACAGGTCATGCCAGCCTCGTGCAAGGTGGGTAAGAACCCTTAAAGAAATAGGGTGGCGATTGTCCGGGCTGCGCCCACGTTCCCTCGCCCACCCTTCCAAAACATGTCTTATACGGAAATCGTTCGTGCTGTCAGCCGAGCCCCTCACTTTGGCCATGAATGCCAGTGCTGACAGCCTGGATGCAATGGTGTGGGGAGCTAGGCCCTGACTGTGTAAGTAGACCATAAATTGTAGAAGGTGGGCCACTGGTATGGGCCACACCTTGGGCAACCGAATTTGCACACAATTTTTTTAAATTGACTGTATGCATGGTGATACGCCTTACGCGTGCGGGGCGCCAGCGACATGCCAATCGCCCGATTCACCTCTCCTTGCCAAACGTCCAAATCTCGTCCGGGAGCGGCGAGGGGAATTCCTCTGCGTCTGGAGCCAAGGCGCGGAACCGGGAGATCTGCAGGTGGGATAAAGCATCAGCAATATCGTTATTAATACCTGGTACATGTCTGGCCCTGAAGAGCACATTGAGGCGTAGGCTGCGCAACACAAACTGGTGAACTAACTCCATGACTTTGGGTGATTTAGAAGTCTGGGAATTGACAATGTGCACAACCGCAGCATTGTCACACCAGAAATGAACCACAGAATTGGCCCACTCCTCGCCCCATAGCATCAAAGCTCCCAGGATCGGGAAGAACTCAAAGAACGTCATATCACGTAGACGATCCGTGCCCCTCCATGCAGGAGGCCATCGGCTATAGGCCCACTTCCCCTCAAAGTAAATCCCGTACCCCAGGGACCCCGAAGCATCCGACTGAACCTGGAACCTAGGGGAAACCAAGAGGTCAGATCTCCAAAATGACACTCCGTTGAAGTCCTTCAGGAACTTAAGCCAAACCCACATGTCAGCCCTCATGCCCCCAGTCAGTCGGACCCTGTGATGGCGCCTGGATAGGCCAGCCATGGTGTCGCACAAGCGTCGAGCAAAAGCTCTGCCTGGCGTTACCACCCTACATGCGAAGTTAAGGTGACCATGTAGAACCTGGAGCTCACGAAGTGACACCTTGCGTTTGGCCAGTAAGGCCAAAATCAACGCAGTGATCCGGGCCACCTTATCCATGGGCAACCTGGATGACTGCGAGACCGTGTCAATTTCAATACCCAGGAATGTGAGCTTAGTCGATGGGCCCTCGGTCTTTTCGGGCGCTAAAGGGACACCGAGTTCCTGCATTAGCATCTGAAATGTGTTGAGGAGACGCATACATGTGTCCCAGCCCCGTTCACCCCCGAACAAGAAATCATCGAGGTAGTGGGCTACAGACCGAGACCCAGACCTGCGAACAAAGGCCCACTGAAGGAAAGTACTAAAACGTTCAAATGCTGAACAGGAAATAGAGCAGCCAAATGGCATGGCTTTATCCACATAAAAGTTTCCTTGGAATTTAAAACCTAACAACTCAAAGTCGCCCGGGTGCACAGGCAACAAACGGAATGCTGACTTAATGTCACATTTTGCCAAAAGCGCACCTGTGCCACAAGAGCGCACCATGCGCAGGGCCTGGTCAAATGATGTATACCTGACCGAACAAAGGTCGTCAGGGATGGCATCATTGACCGAATGGCCAGTCGGGTACGACAGATGGTGAATTAAATGAAACTCCCCAGGGGTCTTTTTAGGAACCAAACCTAAAGGGGAAACCTTCAGATTGGGAAAGCGTGGCGTAGGAAAGGGGCCAGCCACCCTACCTGCCTTGACCTCCTTAGCAATACTCAGGGCGGCCACCTCCTCCCTACCCTTCAGTGAAAGTAAATTAGGGGCATCTTGGTGGCACCTCTCCCCTCTAAACGGGATGTGGAAGCCCCACTGGAAACCTCCTCGGGTAAGTTGAGAGCCACCACTCCAACATAGTGACGTTAACCGGGGAGGGGGCCTTTTGAGTGACCAGCTCCATCAGTGGCAGGTCTGCCCGCCCCCTGTCCACCTCTACCTCTGCCCCGTGACCCACCCGCTCGTGGACACGCAACGGCGGCGTGGGGGCCAGCACAAGAGGGACACTCATGTTTGTAGCGGCACTGTTTTTTATTGCATACGCCGTTGGCTGAGAAGCCCCAACACAGCAGGCGGGCTGGAACCCCCTGCCCCGCCAGCTGGCGGGGAGCCTGTGTTGGAGCCGCTCGCTGGACCACATGCCCACAATGGTACCTCTCCCCAGGCGTCGGGCGCGTGGGGGTCATGTATAAAAGCCACAGTTTCTGGCATGGCTCATCCCACCTCATCTCCGGGTGTAAGGGCACTCTCATTCTAAAGTCCTCATCGTAAGCCAACCACGATGGGCCAAGAAAATCCACCATTGCCCGGTAAATGTTGTCCAAATATTGGACCATAGGGATGGCCAGGTCCGGCCGAGCCCTGAGATACACCGCCATGTATATGAGATAGGCAGGTAACCAGTTGGCCCAGGTGCGTGGTGGCTTGCGATGACGAGACAGGTCTTTGTCCTTATCATCCTGCCCTTCCTTTTCCTCCTTGGTGGGCTCCCAGTTCAATAGAGAGAAAATGTCGACATACTCCCCCCGCCAAATCTTTTCCCTCGTGGCCTGGGCCAAATGATCCCCAAGGGGCAAGGAATACCCGGCTGTAGGCAAAGCCGACACCGGCACAGTGTTGACACGGGGCATCAGGAGAGGAGCCTGGACCGTCCCTGCGACCCCCGGTGCCGCCACGGGGGCGTAAACCCCATCACTCCAGGGTATGCCCATGTGGGACCAAGCTGCACCCGGGTAAGCCAGGATCTGGTGCCCACCCGTCCCTACAGTACTAGGCCACGGCCACTGGAACCTATCCCCGGTGGCGGAGTGTGGTGTGGGTACATTAGTTTGAACCTGATACTCACTGGGTGCACCCCCGTGAGCCGCCCCCACTGGGGGTTCCGGCCCACGGCGGGCGTCAGAGCTCGCGACCGAAGTCGAGCTCTGCGGGTCCCCCCGACCACCACCCGTCTGCGCCGCTTGAGGCACGGGGAGCTGCGAGGCCGCGGCGGGCAGAGGCCGGCGCGCCTCCAGCAACTCAACCTGACTGGCCGCTTGCTGGAGAGTGACGGCTGTCGAGGCAGGAGGCTGGGTGAAGGGTACCCCCAACGAGAGTGAAGCCCCCCCCCAACGGGGTTGTTGGTGAACCCTAAGGACGCCTCTAGTGCCGCTCCGCGGGCCAGTAAGGCATCCACCGTTGCGGATCCCCCCGCATACAGAGGGCCACGTGGGCCGTACGGCCCACTGAGCAATGGTCCGGGGCTGCCCACTTGGATGCCGTGCCCCAAGTATGGCCATGTCCGAAACTCCGGCCCTTGCTGGGCCGGTGGTAAGCCCTGCCTTGCATTCGGACCAAACCCCCCCCCATGCTCAAAAGCCATGGCCTGTATTTGCGGGCGGGGGGCCGAGGCCCCACCCGCACCATACCCACCCCCATGCTGAAGGGCCAGGGCCGGCCATTGCGGGCCGGGGGCAGGAGCCCCTATGGGGGTCGTCTGAGGCTGGGTAGCCGCATGCCACGGGCTAACCTGCCCCATCCCACCAGTCCCGGTGGGTGCATCCGGCACGGGAGCCTTAGGCGGGGGTGCAGTCGCGGTCCCCCGACCCGACTGCTACCTCCTAGTTGGGCGAGACTGGGTCGCCATAGCCTTCTTCTTAGGAGGAATAAGGAAAGTGATCCCTTTGCAGGGGAAGATAAGAAGAGTAAAATCGATGAGCAGCGAAGGCTCCAAAAACAATCCCTTTGCAGGGATAGAAGCCTATGGCTGGAAAGCCGAAGATCGAATTAGAGCAGCGCAGGCTCCGGCGCCGAGCACAGCTCCCTGAAAGCGGCGAAGAGCGAGAAAAACTTCTCCGCTCCGTCGCTTTTTAAAATGGCAGCTCGGCTGCCTCGTGGCTACCCCTTTTTTAGAGGTGTAGCCACACCCCCTAACTCACCCGGATGTCTGAGTCTGGGTGGGGGGGGGCCCGCAAAGAGCACGGCGGCCATTTTGGCGCCGCACTTTCATTGTTTACTCCAGATGTTTTCCAAAATAAGGTTTCCACTTTCATCCTAATACTCCCTGGCACTTGTCATTATTCACTTATCTCAGGTTGTAGCAAGTTACTATGATGTTATACCCAGGGAGAACCACATCCTTCAGTTTTCATTTGCTAGACTGACCTGAGATGGAAATAGACATTGTGGGCAGCAAAGACAACTTCCTGGAAGAGTTTGAGTTTATATAGTATCAGATGCTTTCTCAAATAGGCAAGATCCCAGACATTTAAATTAGCACTTTTTTGGGTTTCATAAACAAATATAGGCGACCAACAATCTTTCAGTATGGGACTAATGTGGTCTCTGTTTCCAGGCTGATATATAATAACTGGACTGAACATTTTGTATTAGTGAATGCTCCCAACCAATCTTGAAGAGCAGCCCCACATAGAGAATGCTGTAGTCATCCAAATAAGAGGTTGCCAAGCATGAATGGCAGAAGCCAGATCCCTGATTATTTTGCTTTTTGCTGATCAGACATCAACTGACTATAATGACATGGTTGCTAGGTAGCATGAAAATGGGAAGATGGAATTGAAGATTGTGAATGATTAGAAGAGGGAAATGTATCTAATTTTTAAGTAGCATTATTTATGAACTTCAAATATCCATTTCCTCTGACTGTACAACTTCTACCACGTGGGGGAGGGGGATATTAATTATGAATTGCAATCATTCATTTGTTCAATGCTATCAACCCTACAAAGGCAAGGTGGGGTTTTATGTCTCTTACAATTGAAACCAATCTCAGTAACTTGTGTCTTATATTGCTTTCCTCACATGAGGCTATTAATAGCATTGCTAACTTTATGGTGGCATGTTTAATATTAATGCATTGTTAAAATTTAATGGAAAGTGCATAAACTTTACTGAAAGGTAATCAATTGTTAGCATGATAGAAAAGAAAAGTGAACATTAAGGGCAGAGATAGAATAGTATTAAACACTAATCCATTCACTTTTGACCTAGTTTTTATTATACTTCTATCAGCAACTTTGTTTGCATGACTTTCTGGTGTTTTTTTAAAAGAAATCACACTGCAGAAAGTACAGATGGTGAAGAATTTAGGTTCATTTTCTATGGGTAATATTGTTTTTAATTTACATGAACGACATGCTATGTTGATGCATTTCTCCAATGTAAAGGAAATAAGCTGGTCTTTCAGAATTACTGGAAATGATTGCTCTCTCTTAAAAATTCAATTTTGACTTTTTTTAAAAAAACAACAACAAAAACTTATATTTCTCCAGATTCTGTTATTACTTGCTTAGGACATTTAATCATAGAAATAGATATCTGATTTTATTGTCAATGTATTTACTTAAATTTCTCCATTGAACAAATCCTTGCATCTACAGTAACTCAGTTAGATTCTGAACAACATGTTGCCAATTCAAAAGCCTAGGCAAAAGTATATATTTGAATAATAATTGTGAATTGCATGCACTTGTAAATTATAAGTATAATTTGACATTGAAATGTTATGTGCAATTGCATTACTATTGTTTTTAAGGAAAACAAAAACAACAACAACACTAACCTGATTATTATTCCCCTGAAGGTCATATTACATAGGTAGACACAGTTGAGTTTAATGCTTTTCCTGATTTTGATTCAAAATCTTCAAAACAAGGATATATCTACCTTTTCATAAACAGAGTGTGCCCAAAAGAGCAGAGATACTCATGGTATAGAAAATACATTTATTTGATGGTCTCCTGAAATCACTCCCCCCCCCTTTGGTGTATGAAGTTTGCTTGTATTCATTCTGACTTGAATGCTATTGTTAGTTGAGATTCAATGGGTTTACTTCTGGTGATTTTGGGGTTAACTGAGGTTGTAGGCATCCTTCCAGGTCTTCAATAGGCCACCAGTGTGCTTTGCCACTAGTAAAGTAAAGGTAAAGGTTTCCCTTGCTCGAAAGCCAGTCGTATCCGACTCTAGGGTGCAGTGCTCATCTCTATTTCAAAGCTTTGCCTCTAGGATTGTATTATTATTGTTGCTGTGTGATTTGTGGGGTATTTCTCTCATCCCCAATGAGAATGCCAGTATTTTGCCAGATATGAAATGTCCCATGTCCAATGGAGTATTTTAAATTCAGATGAAAGTGTGTTCCACAGTACCCAAGGAGTCACAAGGAGGGAGGAAAAGCGGCAAGGGTGTAAGAAGTAAACAAGGGAGGGAGAAAGATACACCCTGAAAATGGAAACAAAAACTAAGAAAAAGGATGAGTTTAATGTGTGGTATACAAAAGATAATAATCAAACACGAACAAGCCAACCAGAAAAAAGCTAGTATCACACAAACACTATAGAAGCTGGGCACACACCAAGGAAAAGTCCACAAGGTACAATAGACAACTATCGAGAAAATGGCTCCCACCCTTTATGAGTATTCTTTCTGAGGTGATTTGCAGCGCGTTGTTACAGATCTTGATAAAGAGTATGAAATATTCTGTACCGGAAGAACATCGACCTGTTTCTGCCGCTACCACGTTCCTCTTTTGTGACATTTGCATAGCCCTCCAGGCTGCCTGTATTGTACATCGTACCTCTTCTCGTACATTACATGATTGTCTACATGGACTCTTTATGGACTTTGGATACTGACTTTGGACCTGTTCCCGACGCTACCACGTTCCTCTTCTTGACGTTCACATAGCCCTCCTGGCTGTCCTTATTTTACATCGTACCTTTTTGCGAATTTTACATGATTGTCTACACGGACTCCAAACGGATTTATGATTCGAACTTTTTACATGTCTCTTCGGAACTCGCCCTCCAGATAATCTCTACTTTGTTATTACCTTTATATGGGCTCCATGACTAGGCTCCACTATTACGATATATTGTAAACTCAGGACATACTATTTTTTCAGATTGCCATTTTCTCAATAGTTGTCTATTGTACCTTGTGGACTTTTGTACACCACACATTAAACTCATCCTTTTTCTTAGTTTTTGTTTCCATTTTCAGGGTGTATCTTTCTCCCTCCCAAGGAGTCACAGGCATGTTGATGTGATGCAGAACAATAGTTTTGAAGCCATTCTGCTTTGAAATCAGTGTAAGGAACACTATTTTTGTGTCTTTAAAAATGCTTCTTTTATTTCCAAATTGAAATGATTAAAACCTTGTTTTGAGCTGAAACACTGAAGAAACCAGTGTTTCCAGACTGCAAAACAATTGGCAGCATAAACAAGACAAGGGACTATGTTAATAAGCAACACCTATTTTATACATTTGGTAGTGTTTTAAGTTAACAGTTGACTTCAAGATTTGTCTATTCAGGTAGGCATTGTTGTTGTTGTTGTTCAGTCGCACAGTCGATTCCGACCCTTTGCGACCCTATGGACCATCGTTCTCCAGGCGCCTCTGTCCTCCACCATCCCCCTCAGTCCTCCCAGTTTTGTGCCCATTGTGTCTACAATACCATCTATCCATCTCATCCTTGGCCTCCCCCTTCTTCTTTTGCCCTCCACCTTTCCCAACATCACGGCCTTCTCAAGTGAATCCTCCCTTCTCATTTGATGCCCAAAGTACTTTAGCCTCATCTTTACTATTTGACCTTCCAATGAGCAGTCAGTGTTGATTTCTTCTAAGATTGACCTATTTGTTCTCCTCGCTGTCCAAGGTACCCTCAAAACTCTCCTCCAACACCACATTTCAAAGGCATCTATTCTTCTGCGTTCAGCTTTCCTAATTGTCCAGCTCTCACATCCGTACATTACCACTGGGAATACCATTGCTTTGACTATTCTAATTTTTGTTTTCAAGGTGATGTCTCTGCTTTTCACTATGTTCCCCAGGTTTCTCATGGCTTGTCTCCCTAGAATCAGCCGCCTCTTTATTTCATGGCTGCAATCTCCATCCATGAATAGGCATAGGGATTGTTTTTCATCCCAACACCCCTGTCACATTCTCTGTATAATGGTTTACAATAAATCCACAAGATATTCTTCCCGCCTGCCCCCCAACCCCAGTATATTACATGAGTGAGGACAAAAAAGTATTCCATTGGGGGTTGATGATTTCTTGAGACTTTTTTCCTAGTGTTTTTTAAATTGCTTCCAGTGACGGTTAAGAACTTGGCCAAGAATTTTATTGGGGGCATGCTGAATAGAAACACTGCCAATGAAATAAAGCCAGAGGTGTTTTCTTGTGCAAGTGTTTCTGTTACACAAATAACCCTTCCTACTAGTAAAGTTCAGCTTCTACTTGCAGATGGAAATGATGGATGCCTTCTTGCACAGAAGACACGTGTTCAAGCAGTTTCTGTGAACACTATCCTGACCGCTTCTTCCTACTCTTTGTTTGGCTGATAGCATTGCTTAATGCTTACTTTGTTAAGTCCAGTTTGGTGTGAATTCAGAACAAAATATAAACTTGGGAAACATAAATGCCCCGTTCTGGCACATGATTGTTAAATCAATCAGAAAAAGGCTGGCTTGGGGTGCTGTTTCCTGGTAATTCTGACCTTCCCTGAAAAGCAGGTTCCAGGATGTGGTGGTGAGAATCTCCAACTGAGTCTACTGACCTTTGGCTTATGATTTTCTTATGTGTTCATAGCATCTGACATTGTGAGAGATGAGAGGTAGAGTGTTCTGCAGCCTAGGCTTTGGAAATATCATTCTTAAGAAGGCCCAGCCGTGCTCCCTCTATGGTGTTTTGCAATCCTGGGAAGTATCCAACCCACCCCCATTCACAGCTAGCATTTGACTTCCTGAATTGATTATGCTGTTGCCCGGTTGCTAAGCTAACAAAGTTTTCTGTTATTAAAATAAAAAAGTAATGAACATGTTTAAAAAACTTACTGCGTTTTATTAAATAAATGTTGTGATTTAATTGGTTTTAAACATGTCAATAATTCTCTGATATTCTTTATATTAGAAAAATTATATTTTTTCATACATAAAACCTGTTGTTGTTTTTTAAAAAGGAAAAGAAAAATGATATAGCTCTCTTCTAGGAACAAACACAACAACAACTCTACCTGATTAATATTCCCCTGAAGATCATATACTGTACATAGGTAGAAACAGTTGAGTTTAATGCTTTTCCTGACTTTGATTCAAAATCTTCATAGCAAGGATATATCTACCTTTTCATAAACAGAGAGTGCCCAAAAGAGCAGAGATACTCATGGTTCATACATAAGTCTTCCCAACTTTAATTTCATAGCACAAATCTTTGCTTAATCATGCATGCTTCTAGAGAAGCTGACCTTCTCCCTCTCCATATTGAATAGAGCTATTTTTCCTTTGGGAAAATAACTAGATGTCACGCACTGTCCCTTGCTGTGTGATGGTGCAGTAGCATTCCACCTGTCTTCTGGATTTAATCCTTGCTGGGAAAATGTAGAAATGAATGTAGAAATGAGAGCCAGCTCTGTGACTGAGCAGGATATGTTGTTGTTGTTCAGTCGCACAGTTGATTCTGACCCTTTGCGACCCTATGGACCATTGTCCTCCAGGCACCTCTGTCCTCCACCATCCCCCTCAACCTGCCCAGCTCTTTGCTCACTGTGTCTACAGTGCCATCTATCCATCTCATCTTTGGCTGCCCCCTTCTCCTCTTGCCCTCCACCTTTCTCAGCATCAAGGCCTTCTCAAGTGAATCCTCCCTTCTCATTTGATGTCCAAAGTACTTCAGCTTCATCTTTACTATTTTACCTTCCAATGAGCAGTCAGGGTCAATTTCTTCTAGGAATGACCTATTTGTTCTCCTCACTGTTTTTATGGCTGAAAATATATGGCCTTCAATCTTTTTGGAAGGCACTCCTACTCTTCTTTAATGCTGGGAATAATATGTAACAATTCAGGCACTGGCTTTAGTGTTGCTGGCTAATTACCTTAGCAAGCAATTAATGATGAAAATCAGTCATCCCTATTATCCCAGACCATTTTAAGTTGGTGAACAATAAACAGCGATTGCTAAAAGATCCAACGATCATATGCTTGATTCTGAGCTAGATGCACCACGAATGGAGAGTTCAGATGCTGGGGATATTGGGAAAATATCCAGTATAACTATTACTGTCCCATTTTATCATGGTGGCTACAGCTGAAATTCATCTGCAAATTGTTCCTTTTCATGTTTTAATCACCCAGACACATCTGTACTTTTACTGAGCAACTTACCAATTCAAGTGGGTTGCAGGACATGGATTCAGAAATGATAATGCAAGCGTGGCGCCAAAATGGCCGCCACGCTCTTTGCGGGGCCCCCCACCGGATGAAGAGTATCCGGGTAGTTAGGGGGCGTGGCCAGCACCCTTATAAAAGGGGTGGCCACGAGGCAGCCGAGCTGCCATTTTGCGAAGCGACGGAGAGGAGAAGTTTTTCCCCTCCACCCCCTCCCTAGTTAACAGTGGGATATTTGGTCGCTTTGGGGCCAGGTGGGAATTTTTGGCTGGAACCTACAATTGGCTCTTGGGTCCTGGCTTTTTTGCCCATCCCACACTGTTGCTATGGTTTGATATAGGGGTTTTCTTTCTGCTGCTGTTGACTTTGGTCACATGGGCGGGTAGCACTGGTAAGGTAAACATTTATGACCCACAGGTATCCGGCAGGTTCGCAATTGACTGGACAACACTAGACAGGCACAAGTTGATTAAACGTTGTCCGGTCAACGATGAACCAGGCGATGGGGTGATGGCAAGAGCTATGCAGCATGCATCACCCCGTTATTTTACGGATACGCGTAAGAGGGTGGGGTCAATAGTTAGGTATTGACTACGGTCAACAATTTGTTTGTTGTCAACAAACAAATTGATACAAATGGATACATTGTAACCAATTGCCGTTTGCAATTTTGGGTGGTACCTTACCAGTGTTACTTCGGCCTGCTTGCCTTAAGAATTATAATTGGTTGAATACCAATAGAAATTTATAATTCGGACTAGGGCATGAATTAATAAATGTGGCCCAATGCCGTTATCCACTTTCATCAGTGTCTGAGTCCGTTATTGGGGGGTGTGCCTGCAAAGCATAGTGCTGCTTTACTAAAATGGAATAAGAAATCATTTTGACAAAGCCTAGATCCTGGTTTTGGCTGCTGCATATATCCCCCTCTCCCCAAGGTCCATGTTCTTTATTTCATATGAAGTACATCTTATATGACAGCATGGGAAGAAATGCAGGCAGTCTGGGTTAATGCATCTGGGGTCAAAATGGATTCACAAATGAAGGAAGGCTGGCCCCAAGAGAGATGAAACTGACATCTGGGCACTAAAAGTGAGAGGTGATTAAGCCTCAACTGCCTAAAGTGCATGCAGAAGTCAGGAGAGAGAGAGAGAATAAAAGAGAGACCACAGATAAAGTGTATGTGTGTTTAAAAAGATCTTGTTTGCTTATTGCAATTAATTTAATATATACATCTATCTATAAATTTAATCTACTGAGATTTGAAGGAAGGAAGCCTTCATCTAAGGTGCCTCTCATATCTTCCAAATGTTACAAATGGTTGCCCCCTTTTTAATCCTCCCCAACCCCTTAGTAAAGACATGGATAGGAAATAGTGTTTTACTCAAAAAGCCATATACAGTGATGCCTCATACAATGTCCAAACTTGGTTCCACAAGTTTGGACTTTATACGGATTTGGACTTTGTATGAGGCATGCAAAATCCTAGCTGCAATGCCTCATACAACATCCAGATCCTTGCCGGAATGCCTCATACAACGTCGTTTCCGTAGAGATACATTGTATTGTAACAGCACAGACTTCAGGGCAAAGTCAAGGAAACAGAGAGGAAACTGACAGAACTTTAAGAAATCATTGTCTAAAGGCTAAATGCATTGCAAAAAATTGTCAAACAACCCTGATTGTCCAAGATCCTGAAGAATGCTGCAAAAATCCCAGGAATGCTTCTAAAAATTCTGATGAAAAAATTCAAAAAAATCCAAAATCACGCTCAAAACCACTCCTAAACACTCTTCACCTCATGCAAAACCCACAAGAGCAATGCACTACATGTGTCCTGCCTTTTATACTGCCCAGGCACAATACAACCTGAGAAAAACCCAATGCCTCATACAAAGTCGAGCGACTTTGTATGAGGTAACTTTTTTCAAGAAATTAGGCGATGTTGTATGAATTTGATGTTGTACGAAGTGGACTTTGCATGAGGTATTACCGTAGTTAACTTTATGATTGAATATATTTGAGTCCAAATCTCCTGGGTTCCATTGTATCTCTATAGTGATTTCTTGTTGCATGGCCTATAATATCCTTTCCCACTTCCAATGACCATGTGAATGTCCTACAAAAGGACCTGTCATTAATAGCTGACCTCAGAGCCCGCAAACTGAAGGGAATGCCAATCTTTATTGAGTCAATCCATCTCACATTCTGTGTCCCTCTTCTCCTGCTGCCTTCCACTATTCTTGACATTATTGTCTTTCCCAGTGAATATTTGTGGTCCACCCTCCCTTGTCCATCTCAGAGATTAAGCTACCGATGCTTTGTCAAGATATAACAAAAACAAAACAAAAACAACTTTAATACAAACTCTTTCACTGTAGTGTTTCAACACAATTTCAGCTATTTACATTCAGGTTTCACTGACATTTACTACACAGTCCCATTGTTCCCAAGATCATTCATTGTCCCGTTTGTGCCACACAACATGTTGGTGGCAGTAAGAGCACTTGGTGGACATCCCCTGGCTGCACTCTCCTCTCATACTTGTCTGATAGCTCAGCCCTTCCTGAACCTCTGCTTGTCATGGCTCACACTTTCTCTCCTCCCAAATATGAGGGTTTGTGCGGTAGCTTCTCCTCACTTGGACCCTCTGCATCCTCCAGGAATATTTTCATTCATACCAGTCCACCAGTCCATGGGTCCACCTTAAAATTAAAGGTCCACTCCTGTTGTGTTCTGTTGGTTTTATTGTACACACGGATTACAATGTATCTGAGCCAATGTAACCTTGCCTATAGCAACAATGTAACCTTCAGCTGTATCATATAAACCCTGTAATAGGACGCGAGCTAATGACCACCAGCTGGCAGCAGCGAGCGTCCAAGCTCTCTTGGTCCAAACTCATCAAAGGCAACAGCGCGGGAAGTTTTCCCGCCACCACCTACACCTGGACAAGAAGGGCGTGACCTGCAATGACGTCACGCAGACAGTAGCCAATGGGCTACCATGGCACCACGTTCAAATGTGTTACTGCTGTATATAAAGAGCTATCGATCCGCCATTACCTCATGTTCCCTCTGCCCACGATGCAATAAACCTGAGTTAACCCAGCCCGAGGCTGTGTCCTGTGTCTTGGTTTGCATACACCAAATTGGCGACGAGGATGGGATAATGGATCCCCACGGAACAGCCAGGGCACAGAGCGGTTTCAACATCACCAAACCGCAAGACTGGGAGCTGCTTGAGATGGATTTCCAGGCGGCCCTGGTGGAACTCAGAGTCAAAGGAGAAGACGAGGAGAGGAAGAGGGCCATCCTCACCAGAATGCTCGGGATGGAAACCAAGCGGACGCTGGTGGGCATAATTGCTCCGAAGAAGGTGAGCGACTTTAAGGCGAGCGACATCATGAAACTGCTGCGAGAGCGGTTCTGCCCCTCGAGGGCAATGTTTCCCGCTCGGAGCGCGTTTTGGAGGCGAGTCCAAGCGCCGGATGAGTCGGTTGAGGCATTCGTGGCCGCCATGAGGATAGCCGCCGCCCCCTGTAAATGGGGCGATATCCTGGAGTTGGTCCTCAGGGACGGCGTGTTGTGTGGCCTGAAAGACAAGGAGGTACAGCGCAGCTTGATGAATAAGGAGCCGCCACCCACACTGGCAGAGGTCATAGAGGCCGCGGAAGCCGCAGAGTCCACGAATGCCGGAGTGGACGAGATGCACCAGTGGCGTGAGTGGCGTCCTAGAGCCGGCAAGGCGGAAAATTCGGTGCACGGGAAGACCGGACAGTCGGTGCACGCGACTCGACGGGCCTCAAAGTCGTCTACGGAAGGCAGCGACGGCGAGGAGGTCCAGAAGGTCCGGAAGGGTGGTCGACGCTGCGAGGGTTGCGGAGCGGCCCACGAGCGCGCGAGATGCCCGTTCAGGAAGGCCGAGTGTTACACCTGCGGCCGTCGGGGGCACATCGCCAAGGCGTGCAGAAAGAGGAAAGAGGGCCGGAGGCAGTCACAAGACCGCGCAGCCAGACCGGACCGTCCAGCGAGGCCCAAAGATGGCGCCCAGACCACGAGGAAGCAGGACGGCGTGGGCCGCGTCTCGGACGGCAGCGAGGACGACGCCTCAGTGTTCAGCGTGTCCGCGGGACAGTCCCATTACTTCGTTGAGGTATTAGTACAAGGGGCCCCTATTAAGATGGAAATTGACTCGGGGTCCTCCTATTCCATAATTCCCCAGAAGGAGTTCCTGAAAATCGACCCCCACGTGCGGCCCAAGCTTAAAGCGTTGAGGTCCACACTACGGGACGTACAGGGAAACAGCATTCCGGTGTTGGGGGTCGGGAAATTTCGGGTCAGTTTTAAGAGATATTCTGCGGAACTGCCCCTAGTTGTCCTCAAAGGGGGAAGCTGTAGCCTCCTAGGGACACAGTGGTTTCAGCCCTTAGGTTTGTTCATAGGGGGGTGCATACCGTGGGGGGGGACCCAATACAAGCGGTTTGCGATGCGCATCCCGCCGTTTTTGAGAAAGGACTCGGAAGGTTCAAGGGACCCCCTGTAGCTTTCGACATAGACCCGGAGGTCCGCCCGATAAGACTCAAACCACGCAGGGTGCCGTTCGCACTCAAGGACAAGATAGAGGCGGAACTGGACAAACTGGTGGGCCAGGGGATTCTTATTCCTGTTGATTCCGCGGAGTGGGAAACTCCAATTGTAACGGCTCTAAAGGCTAACGGGGAGGTGCGCATTTGCGCTGATTATAAGTGTACAATTAACAAGGCGATCCGCCCTAATGCATACCCGGTGCCAGTGATCAGCCACCTTTTGGCCAGACTAAATGGGGGAAAGTGTTTCGCTAAACTCGATTTGGCACAAGCCTATCAGCAACTTCCAGTGACCCCCGCCACGGCCGCGGCACAAACGATAGTTACACATAAGGGAGCGTTCCAGGTGTCGCGGTTACAGTTCGGCGTGAACTCGGCACCCGGCCTTTTTCAATCGCTCGTGGAACGCCTCCTAAAGGGCCTGGAGGGGGTGTTGCCTTATTTTGATGACGTGTTGATAACAGGGGGGAGTGAGGCTGAACTGGCGAAAAGGTTGGACAAAGTACTGACCGTGTTCGAGAAAGCGGGGCTGAGACTGAGGAAGGACAAATGTGTGTTTTTCGAGACCGAGGTCGAGTTTTTAGGGTTCCGGATCACACCCGAGGGGATTAAGCCGTCTAAATCCAAAGTAGCAGCCATTAAAAAGGCCCCTCGCCCCACATCCAAAACCGAGCTGCAGTCTTTCCTGGGGCTCCTCAATTTTTACCATACATTCCTCCCGCGGAAGGCGTCCGTGGCCGAACCGCTCCATCGGTTACTTAAAAAGGAGGAGCCATGGATGTGGGGTGACGAGCACGAGAGGGCGTTCAAGGAGCTAAAGCAACTCCTAACATCTGAGGCAATCCTGACGCACTTCGACCCCAAACGGCCAGTGGTCCTAGTCTGTGATGCATCCCCGGTGGGGGTGGGGGCGGTGCTTTGCCACGTGTTGGAGGACGGAAGGGAGGCCCCGGTAGCGTTTTACTCAAGGTCCCTGTCCCAAGCGGAGCGAAATTACGCACAAACCGACAGGGAAGCGTTAGCAATAGTAGCGGGGACCAAAAAATTTCACGATTTTTTGTATGGCCGCCCGTTCAAAATCGTGACCGATCACAAGCCGCTGTTAGGGATTTTCACGGCAAGCAAGCCAACGCCACAGATCCTGTCCCCGAGGATGCTGCGATGGGCTATTTTTCTCAACGCGTACCAACATGAGTTGGAGTACAGGCCCGGAAAGGAGATCAGCCATGCTGATGCGCTTTCGAGATCCCCTCTGCCCTTGTCGGCGGACCAAAAGGCGAGAGCAGAAAGAGACCGCCAGGTGTTGCTAATTGAGGTTTTAGACGCACCCCCACTAGTACCAGCCGACATTGCTAGGGCGACAGGCAAGGACAGGACGCTGGAGAAAGTTAGTTCATGGGTGCAGAAGGGGTGGCCGGCTTCGTCCCCGAGTACAGAGTTCGACCCATTCTTTAGGAAAAAGCTTGAGTTGTCCCTAGAGAGGGGGTGCCTTCTGTGGGGCCAACGGGTGGTGGTCCCTGCGCCCCTGCGGACGAGGGTGCTCGAACTGCTGCACGTCAGCCACCCGGGCATAGTTCGTTCAAAGGCGCTAGCCCGGAGTTACTTCTGGTGGCCACAGCTGGACGCGGACATTGAGCACATGGTCGGCACTTGCGAGGCTTGCCAGGAATCCCGACCTGAGGCGGCCCGTCTCCCGCATAGGGAGTGGGACACAGCAAGGGGGCCGTGGTCCAGAGTGCACGTGGATTTCGCTGGCCCGTTCCGAGGAACCATGTTTCTCCTGGTGGTAGATGCGTTCTCCAAGTGGCTGGAGGTTATCCCAGTAAAGAGCACGTCCTCCGCCACGACAATTAGCCGGCTAAGGAGAGTTTTTTCCACGTTCGGTTTACCCGACACTTTAGTCAGCGATAACGCTAGTTGTTTCACCTCCGCTGAGTTCGGAGCATTCATGGAGGCAAACGCCATTCGGCATGTCACATCCGCACCGTTTCACCCGGCCACGAATGGCCAAGTGGAACGACTAGTGCGTACAACGAAGGACGCGCTGCGGCGCATGGGCCCGGGGGACCTGAATCACCAGGTATGCCAGTTCCTTTTAGCGTATAGGGTAACCCCTTTAGCGTCAGGCTACTCGCCGGCGGAGCTCTTGATGCGGCGAAAACTGACCACGATCCTGTCCAGGCTAGACCCGACGAGGGTCGAGGATAAAGGAAAAAACATAGGGTTGGCAGTCTCGAAAGGTTTCGCCGCCGGGGACCCTGTTCACTGCAGGAACTATTCCAGCGCAGGGCCGGCCTGGGTACCAGGGAAGGTTGTAGAACAGACGGGGCCCGTATCGTACCGGGTCGAGACTAACACCGGCCTCCTCTGGAGGAGGCACGCAGACCAACTGAGGCACCGAGTGAGTGGGCCAGTCAGTGGAGCTCAGCAACAGGATTCAGCGTTAGGGTTCTCCCCCACCCGCTTAACCCAAGGGGGAGACAGCAATGGACAACAGTCCCAAGCAAGGGGGGAAGGAAGCAGAAGCAGCGGCCCCGACTCATATCCTTTTGATACGCCAGTCCTATCAGGGGTCGGGGAAGGGGGAGAGGAGTTCGCGCCCGCTGCCCCCGATAGTAATTTTGAGTTTGATTTTGCGAGCCGGGGGGGTTTTCAGGAGTGTTCCCCCACCCGTCCAAGCGAGAAGAGGGGTTTTTCGTTAGCCCCCAGTGCCCCCGGTTCCTCCCTAAGAAAGAGCACACCTCCCAACAACGCCGCGGAGCCGCGGAAAGTCACTAACGAGTCTCCCTCTCATATTACAGGACAGGAAACCAGGGGACAAAGAGAAGGTAGCAAACCCGGGGAGAGGCAGCCCGCATCGAGACCCCAGCATGTTCGAAATAAGCCATCTTGGCTGAGAGACTTTGTCTCCTAAGGGGGGGGGAGTGTGTGTAAGTGTGGGCTCGAGACTTTGTCTCGTCCTAGGGGGGAGGGGTGTTGTGTTCTGTTGGTTTTATTGTACACACGGATTACAATGTATCTGAGCCAATGTAACCTTGCCTATAGCAACAATGTAACCTTCAGCTGTATCATATAAACCCTGTAATAGGACGCGAGCTAATGACCACCAGCTGGCAGCAGCGAGCGTCCAAGCTCTCTTGGTCCAAACTCATCAAAGGCAACAGCGCGGGAAGTTTTCCCGCCACCACCTACACCTGGACAAGAAGGGCGTGACCTGCAATGACGTCACGCAGACAGTAGCCAATGGGCTACCATGGCACCACGTTCAAATGTGTTACTGCTGTATATAAAGAGCTATCGATCCGCCATTACCTCATGTTCCCTCTGCCCACGATGCAATAAACCTGAGTTAACCCAGCCCGAGGCTGTGTCCTGTGTCTTGGTTTGCATACACCAAAACTCCAAAGGCAGGCATAGGTCCCCCTATTCTCGGTACCTTCCTTCAGCCGTCTTCCCCCTTTCCACCATCTGTTCCCCTTTTGTGTCCTCCTCCTTTTCCTGATCTCTCTCTTGCACAATGTCCAGCTGATGTATCCCTTCTCTAATCCCTTGTAACACTTTTCTCTCCCCCTCCATGACTGCTATTCTTACTCCCTGTTCCTTTTCCTCCTCTATCACTTTCATGTTCAGGGAATGAAGAAGCAGATGAGTGAAGTAGGGAAATTCAGCTCTTTAATAGTGGGGTTCGAACACAGTTTGGATGGGGCAAAACTCGGACTTATATACACTATAAACAGTAACAGTAACAATAATACAACAAGCCCATTGGCTAACAGAGTGTGCACATTTTCGATCCACTTATTTGCATAAGAATAGATACATGAGAAAAGATACATTCTGCTTCTTTCAGAAAACACAGTTAACATACATAACAACCACTGTGAAACCCCTGACCTTTTCTGAGTTGTCAAGGCCTTAATCCACTGGGGAGTTAAAATCTTGAAGTCCAGACTCTCATCTGCAGGGGATGATGGGCCACTTCCTCCTCTGGTGTCTACTCTACAGTCATTCATGATGTGCTCAAAGTATGATCAGTTCAATTGGTTTAGTTTCCACTAAACATTCAGGTTTCATGGGAACTAGAATTCTTTTATTTATCTTTTTGGCAGCCCACCATATCTATAAAGCTGCCCCACAAATTAGAGTAAATTCCTTCTTTCCCCCCATCAGCTTTTTAAACCTCCAGCTTTCACATACAATACAATACAATACAATTTTAATTTATACCCTGCCTTTCTCGGCCAAGGCTGACTCAAGGCGGCAACAACATATCAAAATCCATACAATATAACAACATAATAATACAGTAATACAAAGGTAAATCAATAGAAAAATCAGTACAATAATAACATAACATAATATAATCAGCCATATAAAGTATCAGTAAAGAATTACAGTTAAAGTGCATCAATGGCAGCATGGAATGGCTGGTGGTGGGGTAGAGAGGAGCCGCGGTGCTCGGCAAGACGCAGTGCTCGGCGTCTTCCTCTTCTTCGGCTGCCCGACAGCCCAAAGTCCCAGGATCCTTTTATTTCCCACCCCCCAGCGATGGAATGGCTGGGGGTGTGGTAGAGAGGAGACATGGCGCTTGGCGTCTTCCTCTTCTTTGGCTGCCCAACAGCCCAGTAGTCCCAGCATCCTTTTATTCCCCCCAGCGATGGAATGGCTGGGGGTGGGATAGAGAGGAGACACAGTGTTTGGCGTCTTCCTCTTCTTCGGCTGCCTGACAGCCCAAAGTCCCAGGGTCCTTTTATCCCCCTCCAGTGATGGAATGGCTGGGGGTGGGGTAGAGAGGAGACGGGGTGCTCACTGTCTTCCTCTTCTTCAGCTGCTCGATAGCCCAAAGTCCCAGGGTCCTTTTATCCCCCCACCCCAAGTGATGGAATGGCTGGGGGTGGGGTAGAGAGGAGACGCGGCACTCGGCATCTTCCTCCTCTTCGGCTGCCCCATCAATGCACCATAATAAAAAATAACATTCTATAGATTATTTTGTCCTTGGTCTCAGCAGTGATATGTTTATAGACTTCAGAAGTTTTTCTATTTCCATCATACCTGTCTAAATCTGTCTTTTTGGATGCAGTCTCTATTTAGGTTGATAACTGAACCAAGCTACAGAAAATCTTCAACAATTCATTGTTGTCATTAAAGTTAGGTAAAGTTTATAGGGTCATTATTTTAGTTATATTAACGTTCAGCTACAATCCCACTTCTTTTTATAACCTGTTAATTTTTAAAAAGTGATAATTTTAGTTATAGCAGTTTTGAGTAGAGATAAAAATTCTCAGACTTGCAAAGTCATGGAAAAGGGGATTGGGGGTGGGGTGAAACACTTTGGTGTTGTATTAGAAAGTGAGTCTAACCAACGATTTCTTGCCAAAGCAAGAAAGATAGCATAGCTCTCTTTGCCACAGAATGGCTGGAAGAGAGTGCAGATGTGAACGAACACAGAACAAATAATTTATTAATATTGTGAATTATGATTACCAAAACCCAGCAGAGGTGGGCATAATAAACAGTTGACTTTCACTTTCACACTCCAGTGTAATAGCCTAGCAGGAAATCAGTGAGATTAGCCTTTCTAGGGTTTCAGGAAGACTTTGAGGTGCATTTTCAAAGGCAGACTATTCCTGTCTAACAGCTCTGTATGGTGTGTCTCAGCAAGAAAGCATTTTGCCCCTACTGATTTCAAACAAAAGATTAAGATTCAATGAAGGCTGATTTAATAGCCAACTGAGAGAGTTAAAAGGGCTAAATTAAGGTATTATAAATTGAATAGTCTTCAGCTTCCCTCAGGGGAAAGTTACTACTTTCCCACAAGATTGTCACTTTTCAGCATTCAGTTTCACAAGCTTTTAAGTAAGAAAAACTGGAATGATTTTAGGAGGATTGCATTCTCCATAAAGCAGCTGTATTTTCTAAGTTAATTTTCTAAGATAATTTGGGAAAATTTACTCAGAAGTAGTTGTTATGGCATAACCTGTTTGTTTAGCATTTTTCTCTCTTTTCATTTATTTTATTTCAAGACTACAAAATCCAGTCCAAGAGTCGATTGGTTCTGTGTGAAGGGGAATTTTGGTATTGGAACTAGTATTTTAGCCAAGGCATGCTACATGTGTTAGTCGTGCATTTAGGGACTCTGACCCTCAGTATATTCAGTGTCCTCCAAGTGATGTAGGGGAGGTTGAGTTCTTCAGCTATATCCTCCTTTAATACCCAGTGTGCTCCTTCCTCCATCTTCTAATTTGGTTTTACTCTTGTGTACCCTCAAGAATGTTTGTTCTTGACATAAAGCTTGAGATTTGAGACTCATATCCATTCAGAAGAAACACTACACTATCCTTAAGGACAGATTCCAAACCTACCAGTGACACACCTTTACTGTTTTCAAGATGATACAAAATTCTGTCTCCTTTCTTGATTATTTTATAACGGCATGATAATTCTGTTATAATGTGTCATATTATTTGATGTTGTACATGCAAATAGTTCAACATATGAAACATCTCTGAACCTGTTGTCTCCTGTGCAGTTTGGTCCATAAGCATTGTCTCTATTGCCATTTCAGTTTAATTTCTATTTTGACCACAATAACTAATTATAAGGAAAACAAGGGATACTCTTGATATTTAGGCAGCTATACTGTCACATGTAGACAAACACACACACAGAATCCCATAGGTGCACAGCAACATCCACGTGTATACAAATACATAAACATAACATGAAAGAAAGAAAGAAGGAAAGAAAGAGCTTGTGGCCTCTAATATTTTAAATGTTTATTCATGTATTTAATTTCTATCCCACTTTTTCTCAAAAAAGTAATGTAGTACAACCAATATATTATTCCTGATTAAGAACATTATTTTAAGTTTCACTGCTAAGTCCAAAGTCATTCACAGTCCAGCCTTGCTAATTGGACCTGAGCCATTCCTGATACCACTAATTAGCCAGAAAAAACTTGTGCATCCCCAACCCTTTGATTCCTGAGTCTGTAGACACTAAATTAATCTTTGGGTTTAAAAATATATAGCTGCAGTGCCTCTTATATATCAAATAGCAGGCCAATTGTTTCCCCTTCCCAAACATACCTCCTGGGGCATAAAGAAAAATACTCTTAACCTTACTCGCCTCTTATTGCTTCATAGAGTTTTGAGACACTGATATAATATGTTCATATCAGCCAGTCCCAGTTAGCAGTCTAACTTTACCCCAGTTGGACATACAGAATCCCTTACAAAGTTCCACTTCCAGCCAAATCAGATGTATTAGGCTGGATGGAAAAAGAGACCCAAAAGCCTCTTATGCTCCCCTTAACACATTTTTTGAAATACCACGTTTCATCTACTAACTTGAGTAGAAATAGACTAACCAATTAAACCTATTTTGTACATCTCACTCCCACCAATAACTTTTTTAGAAAGACGTAACATGTTTTGGTTCCAAAAACGAGCATATTTTTAATCTTCTTAAAAACACCTCCTGCCAGATTGTCATTGCTGAACTTTGGTTACAAGAAATTATCTGGCAGCTGTTTGAAAAGAGGTCAACAGCTAAAAAGTTAAAGACTTACTGGTTTTATGAGGTTAACATGTGGGAGGATTTTTCCCCCTTGATAAATACTGCACAGAGAAAGGTCACATTCATTCTCCCCTCTCCTTTTTGAAGTGAGATTAATATTGTTCATCAAAAGCTGAAAGTTAATTAAAGGCTTTCCTTTGGTGATCACTTGAGCATTCTTGTTCTCACCTGGAAGAACTGTGGCTATAGGGTAAAAGTGGATATTTGAACAAGGAACTATGTTTGAAAAGCAAGTTAAACTTCAGAATCAGCATTATGAACTGGGAAAACTTAGTGGAGTTGCAATCTACATTTTAAATCCTTATAACATGTTGTGTTTTGAATTTCAAAACCCACCTTATGTTTTGATCCAGGAATTAACCAGCAAGCTTGCAACATTACTTCCCAAATCCTGTTACCAAGTACAGAATTAAGTAAAGGTAAAGGATTCCCTTGCTTGAAAGCCAATCATATCTGACTCTCGGGTTCAGTGTTCATCTCTGTTTCAAAGCTGAAGAGCCAGTGCTGTCTGCTTTTGTAGACATTTTTGTGGTCATGTGGCATGTATGACTAGACACCAGAGCACACATAATGCTGTTTACCTTCCCACCAAAGTGGTCCCTATTTATCTATTTGCAATTTCTTGCTTTCCATCCTGCAGTATTTGGGAATCAAACTGCTGACCTCCCACCTTCCAGTCAGCATTTTAGCCACTTGAGCCACTGCAGGCCACTATGTACAGAATTAAGATGCTAAAATGGAAATAAATTATATAAATACCTTGGAAAATCACATTTTTCAGATGCTGTCAAAATGCTTGTATTACAAAATGGGATTGAAACTAATATATCAGGGGTTATCAACCTATGGCCTGTAGACTGGATCTGGCCCATGGCTCCAAATAATCCAACCACAACCCTCACTCCAGCCACCACCACCACCACCACCACCAGAATCAGCCACAGACTCATTTACGGCAGCCATAAATGGCAGGGGGGGGGCGGACCAGACTTCCCCTCAACTTTTTGAGGGAGCATGACCCAGCCCCCAACTTGTAAAAGTTGACAACCCCTGTAATATATCATGCCTAAACAGAGAACAAAATTGTTCAACTTTTTAATAATAGGTGCTTCACGTTTTGGAGCAGTGTCTGTAGGTATTTTGAGTATGGGTGCAGGTTAAGAGACTGAAATTGATTAGCAACAAGATCATGCTGGTGATGGTGAACCCTGACCTAAGCTTTGTGAATTCATTCTTCCTTTTAGGGATAGGGTTCAGAATCTGACCATCCTTCCTGATTAACATCTTATGGTGGAATATCAGATCTTGGCTGTAGTCAGGGCTGCTTTCTATCAAAAGAAGCCCAAATCTATCCATATCTGGTAAGAAGATCCCTTATCACATTGATCTGCATATTTTTACTCTCCAAGGTTTGTTACTGTAAAGCTCTCTATGATGCTTCCATTAAACTTGTTATGGAGATTTCAGCAGGTACAAAATGTGGCCACCAGATTGATTACAGTAGTATGTGCCCAGTTCTGGCAGATCTTCATTGATTGCCCGTTGTATTATGTGCCAGTTTCAAGATGATGGTATGGTACTGAATTACAAAACTCAATATGGTTTGTGGCCTTGCTACCTGGTGGAATAACTCTTCCAAAGAAATCCTCTCTGGGTCCTGAAATTCTCACGAATCATGTTGGTGAGAGTGGCCACCCCAAAAGAGGCTAGAAGGTTGAATAAATGTAGAGTAGCATTTTTGGTGGTGGCTCCTTGATGTAGAATGAGCTATCAGTGAAAATCCATCAGGTGGCCTCTCCTAAGATTTTTAAAAAACAGTTTAAGTAGCTTTTGCTGATTTTCTTAATTGATGGGGAGAAGTATTAGCATAAACTTTACTTGTCAGGCTGGACTTTTCAATGTAAAATTTGGCATCTTTTTTTTCTGCTGGCAATGCAGGCATGGTATTGTATAGCAAATGTGGGACATTTCCATAATTGTGCATATAGAAAAACAATATCCCATGTTAATAAATAAGAGGTTTTTTTTAAAAGAACTTAATTTACTAACTGTCAGTGCCCATTTAGATTTTCATGTATTTTTTTCCTTTGAAAGCCTAAACTTTAAAAGCCCAAGAGAGCTGTCTGACCTTGCAAACCATGCTGCTATGGTTTCTGAAATGACTTGAAAAGTGGTAAAGAGAAAACAGTTTTTTATATTCATGTGTGCAAATGTGTGCACTGATACTAAAATAAAAAAAACCCTTTCCTTTTTGTAATATAGTGTCAGATAAATCAAGCCCTTAATTGTTAAGCAAGTAGGAAGGAGGGGAGATTGGGGAATTAGAACACATACAGTGAGATATTGTATTCCATGAACTTGGACACTAAAGAGATTTCCTTGGGAAAATATTGTATGTTTACATTGTCTCTATGCCAAGTGATTGATCTTTCCTGTAAAAAGGAGAGGTCCTGAATTAGTTTCTTGTTTGTTTTCTTATTCAGAGGCACTTCATGTTTTAATCTTTTATTAACCTTGTGCTTCAGCCTCTCCCAGGAGGGTGAAGTACTCTAGATTATCTGGGTTAGTTTAATTTTCTATTTAAACTTCAAATCTCCTATGGGCCTATTTATGTATTCTCTTCTGGACTTCTAAAACAATGAGAATAACAATGACACAGAAACAAAACAAAGATCATCTTTCTTTCTTCTTCCTCATAAACTGGGAAGGACTCATATTCAGCTGTCCAATTTCCATACACCAGCTAATGCAAATTTTAGGAAAGAGCTGCATTTCAGTCCAAATGAGATAATTTATGATTTCCATATTATTCCCAGTGCTTTGCTTCTTGAGGAAACAGTTGGGCACACAGTATAAAACCATATATTTAGGTGTTCATGCTATGACCATCTTGGATTTCTAAAAATGATCCACCATGTAGACATAGTTTCATTTTTTAGCATCTTTAGGTTGTAATCCTATGCAGAATTACAAGTATGTAGGAATTATCCTTCTTGAGATAAATGATTTCATGATAGTCCTTTAGAGGATTTTGCTACAAGTGAATGTTTTTGGAGACTTTACTGATAGATATCTGTCAAAAGTAATCATTGATATTTTCCACAACAATTTCTCACCAAAATTATAATCTAAAAGTTACTGTGAGTCTTAGATTTTCATTTTGAACCATAAGTGACACAACATATTTCCAAATTAGGTAGAGGTTTCTCCCAAGATCTGTTTTGCAACATGTCTCCTTACAATAAAATGATACAGTGAGTCAATCATAGGGTTTATAGATTATTTATTGGCTTGCATTGATTTGATTGCATTGGACAATGTTTTACTGAATGTTCCTAATTATGGAAGATGATATATCACATGGGCTATTTCAAAACTAATTCAATATCTCCTAGAATGTTTATCTTTTATTAAACAATTATTGTTTCCTGTCTCTTTGGTCCTTTGTTATATTACCTAAATGGTTTGGAATCTTCATACCTGGTGGAATGTCTTCCCCTCAGGACAACAGCCCACATCACTTGCTCCTCTATGATGATGCAGCTCCAGGTGCCGACCCCGAGATTAGCTAGAAAGACCGTGACTAGGAAGAGGGCCTTCTTGGCGGTGGCAACAATGCTGTGAAATTCCCTGCCAGTGGAGCTGTGCCTGGTACCATCTCTCCATATATATATCTATATATATATCTATATATCTATATATCTCTATATATATATATATATATATATCTATATATATATCTATATATCTATATATCTATATATCTCTATATCTATATATCTCTATATATCTCTATATATATATATATATATATATATATATATATATATATATATATATATATCTATATCTCTATATATATATCTATATATCTATATATCTATATATATATATATATATATATATCTATATATATCTATATATATATCTATATATCTATATATCTATATATATCTATATATCTATATATATATATATATATATATATATATATATATATATATATATATATATATATATATATATATATATATATATATATATATATATATATATATATATATATATGTTTTGAATTGTTTTCATGAAAATTTAAATATTTATGTCAGTTTGTATTTTTGAACTTTATGGTGTAAGCCGCTCTGAGTAGGAAGGTTTTTCCTAGAAGGATGGGATATAAGTTTACTAAATAAAAATATATGTACCAAAAATGTACATATTTTCATAGAATGTAGCACTCTTAGACTTGTCCAATATTTTTCAGAGCTATGTTCTACATTTATACATAGAATTGGGAGCCTTTATAAGTCAATCAGTACATTTTGCTACATTTAGGGTTGTTTGGTACACAATGACATTTTGTTAATTTGTCTAGTAAACTATACAGGACAGACAGGTAACTGAATCATCTTTTGGTAAAATATGTCTGATGTAGGAAATTGTTATGTTCATTCCCATAGCTCTGTATGACGTTTTTAAAAATAGAAAGTGAAATGAGTGTGTAAGACGATCAGTACATCTACTAACTTTCAATTATCATGTTCCTCAAATCCAGTTTGAGAGGATTTGGTCTTCATCAGAAGAAGGAAATTAACATAAATGATTTGTGCCTCTTTCTCCAGAGAAGTTGTTCCAACTTAGAAATAGAGAAGTGCTTAAATTTTTTTTTAATAAAAGAGAAGATTATTTAACAGACATTCTTCTTAATTTTCTGGGACCATAACTAAAAAGTATCAAATCTCATCCATGGTGTTTTCAGGTTGGGCTATAAACAATCCATGAATACCTGGAAAGTTGCAGGTAGTTAACAGATAGCTTTGATTGTCTCATCTGCAGGTAATCTGGAAATGGCAGGGTGATTAAACAAGTGCCTATCTCTTTAATTATATTTGATGAAAGTGTATTGTTTGGTTTAATATCCAACTTGCTGCTCAATATATTTTCTATAAGTAAGTCATTTGTTTCTGATAAGAAGCTGTAGGCAGGATGCATAAATTTTAGCCTCAAGTAAAATATTATATCCTTTGCAGCCAGCTTCAAGAATCCCTCATTGCAATACATGCATAACTCATGGAAATTGTTTGTATTGCTAACATTTTAATTGTCATTTTTTAGTATCATCAACATATTAAAGCTTTGGGCTTTGCAATCCAATTGTTTTCCTGTCTAGTGTCCACCCCCGCTCTTTAATATATTCTGCAATATTTGTTGAGCACACTAGCACAACTCAATAGCTTAAATCAGTTTTTTTTTTATTATGTTACATCAACTGCCGCATCTACTGGCTTTATAGAAAATATTTTGACATAAAGATTGTAGCATAATATACTGCCAGCTTTACTTATTTAAAATAATACTTAAAAGTTGAAAATAAATCCTCGTGCATGTGGTTGAATTTCTTTCTCATCATCCTATTCTGCCAGTTGTGATCCTGATGGGGAATATTTATTGGGACTATAAAACTATGTTATTAATTGTGGAACCCCCTCCCCCCCCACACACACACAGTGATCTAGATTACAAAACCCATCATATCTTAGTATTAGCCAGAGTGGCTGGGGCTGTTAGAATTTGAAGTCCAAAATATCTAGTGGGCACCATGCTGAGAGCAAACGTAAGATAAATACAGTACATGAACCTTCAGTCATTGCAGGCGCACCCACCCAAATAAAGACTCAGACACCAGTATTGGATTAAAGGCATTGGGCCACTTTTATTGAATAATGTCCTAGTCCAAATTATAACTTTCAATTGGTGTATCATCCAATTGTAATTCTTTAAGGCAAGCAGGTTGCAGTAGCACTGGTAAGGTTCCACCCAAAATGCCAATGGTAATTGGTTACATGTATCAATTTGTATCAATTTGTTTGTTGACACAAACAAATTGTTGACCGAAGTCAATATACTATCTACTGACCCCACCCTTTGACGTGTATCCATCCAAATATCAAGGTGATGCAGGCTGTGAAGCTTCTAGCATCACCCCATTCATGGTTCGCCCTTGACTGGCCAATCCTGTTTCCCCTGTACCTATCTACGTGTTGGCCAGTCAATTGCGAAACTGCCAGATACCTATGGGTCATAAATCTTTACCTTACCAGTGCTACCCGCCACACGGGGAGGCGTCCATGATGACTCACCCCCCCCCCCGACCGACAGCTCGGTCACCAGGCCCGCTTGCACATCCTCCAGAAAGAGGTGCATACCTCTGGCAGACAGGTGGACCCCATCTCCTGCATACAGGCTAAAATCCTGCAACCCTGTCCTCGAGTGTGGAATGGCTGTCCCCAAGCCATTCTCAACAAGAAACCGGGCAAGAGCCCTGTTCACTGACCACCGGGCATGGTCCAAACCACGGAGATCAATGCCTCCTCTATAACAATGTCTCAGCACGATGTCAGACCATAGCAACCGTGTGTACGTCCATAAATGATGTAGAAACGCCAGGTCACTGCACACCAACATTTTTAAGGAAAGGCCAGTGATCTGTATGAGATCAGTGCCGCCGAGGTGCAGAATCAAAACATCAGGCGGTCCAGCATCCCTGATGGACATCAGGAATGGCAACAGTTCCCGCCATCTCATGCCGCGCACACCATACCACCGCATACGTGCGGATGCACGCAGCCCAAGATGGGGTCCCCACTCCAATGATGCAGCATACTGTGCCACCCAGTGCACATAACTGTGGCCCAACAGCCACACTGCCACTGGTGTGTGTAGACACACAGGGTCTGTAAAAGAAGGAGAAGGAATTAAGGACATCACTAGGTACTCATACAGTGAGGGGACGTACATATAACGAAAAACGCGCGGATCCCCACCTGCCCATCCGACATATGTCAGCCTCAAAGTACCCAAACGTAGTCGCAGTTGATGCAGCGCCTATCCTGAATGAATGGGTGCCATAATGAGCCCCAGGGAGGCCCACACTGTGAAGTGCCGTCCCGGTCACCCTCCAGAACTGAAATTTGGTAAGGGGAGACCCATCCTGGTGGGAGAACAATGGGCCAGGGCATGTACCACGCACTGCCAAAAATGCATGTAGGCCACCAACTGAACAGATGTCAGTAAATGTACACCGTAGCAGTCTAACACCACTGCCTACTCCCTGCTGATCGGCCTTCGAGGAACGAATCCTCAACTGAGCCCACTCCTGGATGATAGACACATCTTCGAGTTCCAGTGCCCTACGAGACACGTCCCCCTTTGACAATGTGACCAGCTCGCTGATTCTCAGAGCTCCAAAGAAAGCTACGGTGGTAGCTGAATGAAAAAGAGACTCCTCATACCTATCATAACACCTCGGGCAAGGTGGGACAGAATACCTGGTGAAACAGGGTGACGTGTGTCCGGGCGGCGGCCACGTTCACGTGTCCACCCTTCCAATACATGGCGTATACGGAAATCACTCACACAGTCAGTAAAGCCCCGTGCCTTGGCCATGAATGCCAAGGCCGAAAGCCTGGTGGTGATGGTGCGTTGGACCAATCCCTGATCATGAAGGTGCACCATATACTGTAAAACCTGGTTGACCGGTATTGGCCACATTTCAGGCAACTGCCTTTGCCTACAAAAGGTCCTAAATTGAAGGAGTGTATGCTGATACGCCTTACACGTGCTAGGTGCCAAAGACATGCCAATCGCCCGGTTCACCTCTCCTCGCCAAATGTCCAATTCCTCGGCCGGGAGTGGAGAGGTAAATTCCTCTGCATCTGGAGCCAAGGCACGGAACTGGGAGATCTGCAGGTGGGATAAAGCATCGGCAATATCGTTATTAATGCCTGGCACATGTCTGACCCCGAAGAGCACATTAAGGCGCAAGGACCTAAGAACAAATAGGTGAACTAAGGCCATGACTCTGGGGGACTTAGATGTTTGGGTGTTGACAATGTGCACCACTGCAGCATTATCACACCAAAAGTGAACCACAGAATTAGCCCACCTGTCCCCCCAGAGCATAAGGGCACCCAAAATTGGGAAAAAAACTCCAGGAACGTAAGATCGCGTAAGCGATCTATGCCCTGCCATTCCTGGGGCCATTGACCATAGGCCCACTGTCCTTCAAAATAAATCCCATAGCCCAGGGAGCCGGAGGCATCCGACTGTACTTGGAACTGGGGGCTGACCATAAGCTCAGATCTCCAGAAGGAGACACCATTAAAGTCCTGTAGGAATGTGAACCAAAACCGGCAGGTCTGCTCGTAAACCCCTAGTCAGCCGTGCCCTGTGGTGTCATTTAGAAAGGCCCACAATAGTATCACACAGACGCCTGGCGAAGGCTCTGCCTGGTGTCACCACCCTGCAGGCAAAGTTGAGGTGGCCGTGAAGCACCTGCAACTCCCGGAGAGACACCTTACGCTTGGCAAGTGTTGCCAAAATCGCATCTGAGATCCGAGTCACCTTTTTCATAGACAACCTGGATGTCTGAGCGATGGTGTCGATGTCAATACCCAAAAAGGTAAGGGTGGTGGCTGGGCCCTCTGTCTTTTCAGGTGCTAGGGGGACACCCAGTTCCCCCATGAGCACCTGAAACGTGGTGAGCAGGCGTGCACACATGCCTTCATCATGTCCACCCCCGAACAAAAAGTCATCCAGGTAGTGGGCTACAGACCGGGACCCCGACCTACGAACAAAAGCCCAATGGAGGAAGGTGCTAAATTGTTCGAAGGCCGAGCATGAAATGGAACAGCCAAAAGGCATGGCCTTGTCCACATAAAACTTGCCCTGAAAACAAAAACCTAACAGCTCAAAGTCGTCCGGGTGCACTGGCAGATATCGGAATGCCAATTTGATATCACACTTTGCCAATAGCGCCCTGGCACCACACGAGCATACCATTTGTAAGGCCTGGTCAAAGGATGTATACCTGACAGAGCAAAGGTCATCCGGTATAGCGTCATTGTCCGAGGAACCCGCAGGATAAGAAAGGTGGTGAATTAGACGGAATTCACCCGGGGACTTGTTAGGAACTAAACCCAGAGGGGATACGTTTAAGTTAGGATATGGGGGGTCGTTAAATGGCCCCACCACCCTCTGTTCTCTAACCTCTTTGGCTATCTTCTCCGCAGCAATGTCCTCATTACCCCTGAGAGACAGTAGGTTCAGGGCGTCCTGAGGCCCACGAACACCCTTAAATGGGATGCAGAAGCCAAACTGAAAACCCTCAAGCAGGTAGATAGCATCATCCTGTTTAGGATAAGCGCGCAGCCAGCGTTCAAGCACCAGGAAATTAATTGGGGAGGGGGCCTTTTGAATGGGTAGCACCGTCAGAGGGAGCTCTGGCCACCCCCTGAAAACCCCTTCCTCTGCCTCGTGACCCACCGGCCCGTGGGCATGCGGAGGCGGCATGAGGGCCGGAACAAGAAGGGCACTCGTGCCTGAATCTACACTGGCACCTGTTGCACACTTTGTTGGCGGAGAAACTCCAACACAGCAGGAGGGCTGGAACCCCCTGCCCCGCCGGCTGGCAGGGAGTCTGTGTAGTAGCAGCCCGCTGTACGGCATGGCCACAGTGGTACCAGTCACCAGGCTCTGGACGCGTAGGGGTCATATACAGTAGCCACAACTGCTGGCAGGGCTCGTCCCACCTCATCTCAGGGTGAAGGGCCACCCTCATCCTAAATTCTTCGTCATAGGCCAACCATGACGGGCCAGGGAAATCAACCACTGCCCAGTAAATATTGTCCAGGTACTGGACCATTGGGATGGCCAAATCAGGACGGGCCCTTAGATATACTGCCATGTATATCAGATAGGCCGGTAACCAATTGGCCCAAGTGCAAGGCGGCTTACGACGACGGGACAACTCCTTGTCCCTGTCGTCCTGCCCCTCCCTCTCCTCCTTAGTGGGTTCACGGTTCAGGAGGGTGAAAATGTCAATATATTCCCCACGCCATATCTTCTCCCTAGTAGACTGGGATAAATGGTCGCCCAGGGGTAGGGAGTAACCGGCCATCGGCAGGGCCACCATTGGCACAGATTGAAGTGGGGAAACACATAATGGGCCTTGTCAGACCCCCGAGAAGTTAGGCGGAAGCATAGGGGCGGTCACCCCTATAAGAACCTGGGGGTAATTGGGAGCCCAGGAGGTAACAGGGTAGTGTGCATTGAACTGCCCTCCCACAGTAGCTTGTTGCGGTCATGGCCACTGGACTCCCCAGTGTTATGAGCTAGTGTCACCGGTGTACTGACTTGACCAGGATACTCACTCGGTGCACCCCCATGGGCCGCCCCCACTGGGGGTTCTGGCCCGTGGTGGTCGTCGGAACTCATGATAGCCATCGAGCTCTGTGTTTCCGTGCGTCCCTGCCAAGCAGGACCGGTTGAATGCCCTGCTGGAATGGCCTGATGGGGAGCTGCGAAGTGCCAGCTTGCGCTGGCCTGATGGCCTCCAGCAGCTCAACCCTGTTGACGGCCTGCTGCGCGGCAGTAGCAGGCATGTGGGCCACAGCTGAGGAGCTGCCAAGCCCACCCTCTGAAGGTGGTGGAGCAATTCCCATGGATGCCTCGAGTGCCGATATGCGGGCAAGGAGAGCATCCACAGTGTCAGACCCACCAGAATAAGGTGGGCCGGGTGGGCCGGACGGCCCGCCGGGCAATTGATGAGCGGGTGGAGGGGGAGAACCGTGTGGCAATCCCTGGCCAGAATAGGGCAAGGCCCAATAATCCGGCCCATGGGGGGCAGTGAAATGGCAGGGCGCGATCCCGCACTGTGCCCGAATGGGCCGCTATGCCCCATGCCGGGCAAAGGTTTGATAGGGGTAGAAACCCCTGGGGAGCAGACCCGTGCAGCCCCCACCTGAGTCCTGCGACTGGGTGGGTAATCAGAGGCCAGGTCACCCACATTGGTGGCAGTGGGAAATGTAACCCTGCCACCCCCGTGGGGCAGCCGCCCGAGCCCTCTGGCCCGGTGGCAGTCCCAAAGAGGAGGTCGAGGGGGTAAACTGAGCCCTCCCCCTAGGACGCGGCCTTGGGGCCGCCTGAGCCTTTCGCTTGGGTGCCATGGCCACCCAAGCGCTGCAGCACTGATCGGAGGAGAGATATCCTCCGATCAGTATTAAAAAGGAAAAGCGGCAAGAAAACCAAAGGGAACAGCATCGGAGCGAACTTCTCCGCTCCGTCACTGTTCTTCAAAATGGCAGCGAGGCTGCCTTGTGGCCACCCCTTTTATAGAAGGATGGCCACGCCCCCTGACTAACCTGGATGTATGAGTCCAGGTGGGGTGGGGGGCCTGCAAAGAGCGCGGTGGCCATTTTGGCATTATATCTTGATAGCTTCTGTGAATATGTATCTCCAGAAATGTATGCTCTTTCTAAACAAAGTTGGAATGCCAGCTTAATTCTCTGCCATGACAAAGTGAATGCATACAAAATACATCTTAAAAAACCTCTGAAACCTCTGACAAATATGACAGCACAGTTCACAACAACAATGTCCCAAACATGGAAAACCTTTGAAAGCAGTGCATTTGCACTCCATATATAAAAATGGAGGAAGTGTTTGAGGGCTATGCTGAGTAGTATTCTCACAAAATACTGATGATTTCAATAGTGTTGCTTTTGGGGGGAAAACAGATTTAAATATAACATATTTGGAGCTGAGAATAGTGTCAGAGCACTGAGAAAACTCAAAGGATAGCTAAATTCTCATTTGCAAATTAGTCATGGAGATGGAAATTGATTCAAACTGCAATTAGCAAAGAGCACGACTGCAATCCTTCCTTGACATATGAGGCATCTTCAAAACAAGGTTGGTGAAAAAAGATTGCCCTTGTATTTATATTTATTTTATTTATTTATTAGTCAAATTTGTATATGCCGCCCGCTCAGGCATGCCCGACTCAGGGCGGCATCACAACAATGCACAAAAATACATAAAACATTATAAAAAACCCCAACCCACCCCCTTTAAAAACCCCTATATCCCACCCACCCATCCCATCCACTATAAAAGGAAGAAAAAGGAAGAAAGAGGAAGAGGTAACATTTCCCCTACTCCTTAGTAGAACCTTTTGCCTTCAAATGAATGGGAATGCACCTGAATTGACACCCTAAAGTGAAATAACCTAGGATTTAGCTTGTCTGTTCATAGGTCCTGACCTTAGTCAGGCTGTAGAAAGGTAGCATAAAGGAAAAAGCACTCCAGCCACCTCATTAAAATGATGTTATATTTTAGCAAAAGCAGGTTACAATTCAAAATTTCAGGAAGCAAAAATAATTCTAGGCAAATGAAGAATCTCCAGTTTAGACAGCACATTAAAATAATGAAAACCTCCCTAAGTTTGGAAGCCCTAAGCCCACCCCCTAGTTTAAATGTCACTACATGATTGCTAAGTTCAAAACAGACTCCAGAACCCCAAAGAACTACTTACAAAGCATGGTGAAAAGAGACCATGCTTTCTCCCTCCCTCCTATTTATCTCCTCAGACAATTTCTACCTTTGGCCTTCCCTCTGAAAAATTCCAGCCAACTACTACACAGTACTCTATGTCCATCAAAACATAGCTTTTGTTTCCCACAGAACACCAGATTGTTATGTCTATCACACAATCCTTCCCCAGCAACAACTTGAAGACCACATAACTCCAGCATTCAATGCACAGACATTCAGAAATATCTATAAATGTTTTAAAAAAACACGAGCCCACATTTTTATTTTTATTTGAATATAGGAGTATTATTTGAATATTTGAGGATTTTTTTATTTGAATATAGGAGTGTAATTCCTAACTTTGTTCTCCCTTAACAAAATGCAACAAAGCAACTTATCTTCGCTGTACAATAGCAAGACATTTCTGAGCAATTCTGTGCATTTCTGAGAAATTTTACATGGCAAAAAAACCATGGCAGTACCGACTTTTTGTTTGCATTAGCAAATGTAGTAACATTGGATAGTTTATTTGGGTCCATTTGCTCAATCAGCCTGTCCTTGTGTGTTGCACACTATATATGCACTAATTTGTTTGTGCAATATGCAAAAAGAAAACAACAAAAGTTGTTTGTTGTTGTCTCATTTGTGTGTTGGAGAAGACAACTGAGAAGGTGATTGGACAAATCTCAAAAGGCTGTTCTGCTGTTTTGAAATGGCCTGTCTTAAGAAGAAACTGCATATTGGTGTTTTTCCATTCTCTGTTTTAAAGCTTTGAGATCAGCCAATTATGTGCACTTTTCACATTAGCTTTCTCTCTCAAAAATAGTTAGTTGGTTTATTGGAACTGAAATTTGAAGTGCAGATATCTTTCCTGAGTGCTCAAACTCTTTGATGTTCTGCAAATAGTTTCATTACATACAACAGTCAACACCCCCCCCCATTGAAGGTGAACCTTGTTTTTGCACTTCAATTCCTAGAAGCCCAAGTCAGCTTCTGGGAATTGAAGTTCAAGAACAGCTGGAGTGCCATGGTTCACCATCACTGGACCCTAACATAACTACATCCTCTGCTTGTTATACAGTGACATGGCTTGGCTCATTATAGTGAAGGATCTGTGCTAAGATATGCATGAGTTATTTCTAGGATACCTACTTAAACAAGTATCAGCCTGCAATTTTCCTATTAATGAGATAAAGCAAATGGAGATAGATTAGAGGAGAATGGGTCAAAAATAGTTTGTCATTAATGGCTTAAATGACAGATCTTTTAGAACCCATGACAACTATACCTGTATAGTTATACTGTAGTTTATGAGAGAAATGAAATGAAGCTCACAAACATACTGTTGCAACTTTATATTGCTCAATTTAAGACACATTGCTTTTATTTATTTATGTAATATACAGTAGTTCTATACTGTTCAACTAGTGAAAGTAAATTTCATCACTCTGGTTGGTTTACAACAATCAATAAACTGCGGGTGGGGGACCAAATCCTCTTGATAGTGCCAACATAAAATATTTGTAAAAATCAGAAAATAAACTTTGGGTCTGAATGCAAACAAAGATATAAAAGAAGGCATTAACTATGAGGGGAAATGTCCTTGTATGTCTCTCTGCAAAGTTCTGTCTTCAACCATCTTTTAAAGATATCCAAAGAAAGAGCTTTATGCAGTTCCACAGATTCAATTCCATATTGTAGGAGCTGTTTAGACTTTCTCCTTTACAACCAATTCTGGTTGACATATAGCCAGTTGTTGATATCTCTGTATATATGTTTATTAAGTTTCCCCTTTCTTTCTTAAATTCAATTTACCCTAATTATTGAGGAAATCAAACATACACACACCTGTCCAGAGTCATAAAGACTGCGGAGCAGATAATCGGGCGTACTCTTCCCACTCTAGATCAAATCTATGCCACCAGGTGTTATAAGAAAGCTGTAGAGATTGCACAAGATAGTACGCACCCTGGAAATGATCTCTTTCAGCTTCTGCCTTCTAGAAGAAGGTATAGGGTCATAAAGACCAGGACCAGCCGCTTGAGAAATAGTTTCTACCCAAAAGCGGTTCTGGCTTTGAATGCAGTGCAATGCAGTCTATGAGGGAGCTTCTGTATAGAGTTTTTAGAGTTTTAGAGTTTTAGAGTTTTTAGAGTTTTAGAGCTTTTAGGGGTTAAATGTGTATATGTGGGGTGGGAGTATGTTGATAATTTTGTATAGTTGTATTTTGTTTAGGTTTTGTTGGGTTGTTAAGTGTCCCCCCCCCCCAATCTCGTTGTTCTGTGCAGGACAATGACAATAAAGATTTATCTATCTATCTTATCTATCTACCTTTTCATGAAAATATCCTCTCATGAGCATATCTCTTAGTACATGTATTTTTATGTGCAAGGTTACTTAATATACACCTTTTCCCTTCACAAACATGTGTCCTAATATAATGCATTTTTGAAAATTATGTGTCTAATATAAATGTTTTGTATGAACCCTTTAATTGGAAAACTACACTGCAAAAAAAAAAGGTGTGAATCTGGAAAGATAATTGAGTTGTGATTCATGGTTTGGTCTGAAAGAACCAAATGAGTTTCTCATCCTTCTTCCTGCACATAATGCAAATTTGCCCTGAGATGTAAGAGTAAATGGCAGGCCTATTCAATCTCCTGTACTGAATGCTGAGAATATTTCATTAAACTTGGGGTCTATATGCATAAATATATAGGGGAAGAGATGTACTTATAGGGCTACCAAATTTTATTTATTTATTTATTTTTATTTATTGTTAATTTCTATAAATAAATAGGGTTACATTTATTGGTATTTCAGAGCCAAAATCTATGATGAGGGGTATGTGGGTTCTTGCCTGGGTAAGCAAAGGTTGGGTAAGCAAATGTTGGGTGAATGTAGACCAACTGACTGTAGAAATTGACATGAAGGGAATCTTTGAAAACAGACTTAAGTGTACCCAGGTAAACCTTAGCTAACCAATGGAAACAATTTTGACTTGAACCTCAAAGAAACATTCTAGCAGGTATACCTGATAGGACTTATGTCTTGTGCAGTAATATCTAAACCCCACCTAATATGTGGAAGTTTTCCTAGCCTTTATCTTGCTGTTGGGCTTAATGTAAGGCTCTCTCCCTCTCTCTGAACAAAGGAAGTTATCCACTTTAGGCTCTGCTGGCTGTCAATGATAGAGTTTTGACACCCATCATCAAGACTAAAGATTTGACTCCTCCTTTATCTTTCTTGTCCTTTCTTATGAAGGGAAGATACTTCAAATGATTTTTCACCATAGTGAATCTGTGAGAATCTTAATCAAAAGGTATTCCACCGGCCCAGGATGGGAGACGAGCGACAGCTGAGGCCGCCGGCAGTCCGTTCCCTCCTGGCCCCACCCGCCAGGAGGGCTTCAAAAGAGCACCAGACCTGCTGTTCCTGAGGGTCTTCGCCGCGTCTCTCCTGGGCTCATTCCACCGGCCCAGGATGGGAGACGAGCGACAGCTGAGGCCGCCGGCAGTCCGTTCCCTCCTGGCCCCACCCGCCAGGAGGGCTTCAAAAGAGCACCAGACCTGCCGTTCCGGAGGGTCTTCGCCGCGTCTCTCCTGGGCTCATTCCACCGGCCCAGGATGGGAGACGAGCGACAGCTGAGGCCGCCGGCAGTCCGTTCCCTCCTGGCCCCACCCGCCAGGAGGGCTTCAAAAGAGCACCAGACCTGCCGTTCCTGAGGGTCTTCGCCGCGTCTCTCCTGGGCTCATTCCACCGGCCCAGGATGGGAGACGAGCGACAGCTGAGGCCGCCGGCAGTCCGTTCCCTCCTGGCCCCACCCGCCAGGAGGGCTTCAAAAGAGCACCAGACCTGCCGTTCCGGAGGGTCTTCGCCGCGTCTCTCCTGGGCTCATTCCACCGGCCCAGGATGGGAGCCACGCTTCATCTTCGGCTCCCTTCCCTGGCCCGCCCGGTCAGGGAAGGTGGGAGCCCAGCTGGAACAGTTTGCCAGGCGCGGGGCTATGAATAGCCGCCGCCACCGAGCCCCGAGAGCCACGCTTCATCTTCGGCTCCCTTCCCTGGCCCGCCCAGCTGGAACAGTTTTTCCCAGTAGTGGGGACTTTAGGGCTTCGGTGAGAATGTTTCGAAGCCAGGGGTTTTTCATGGACGGGAGGGAACTGAGGGTTTGGGCTATGGTTCTGGGGATTCAGTACTGTATTTAATGATATTTTGTATAATTTATATTTGTATTTGCTTTGCACTTTGCATTGGTGTAACTGTTTAATGAACTGTATTGAATATATTGTAATGTATTGTGATATATTGTATTTTTTGTGGGATTGTTATGCTGTATTACTGTGTTGTATTCCTATCTTGTAAACCGCACTGAGTCGGTCCTTGGGCTGAGAATTGCGGTATATAAATTTAAAAAATAAATAAATAAATAAATAAATAAATAAATAAAATTAAGTAAAATGACTTTTTGTATTCTAACATTGCAGAAGCATTATCTATCTATCTATATACATACAAACATTGTTCTGGTGTATAAGTGATCCCAGGTGTCTGATAGGTATCAACATAAATAGGTGCCCATGCTCTAAAATACTATACACCCAAACCCACACAAAATTAAAGTAATCTTTTCCCCCAGGAACGTTTCCAGAGTAGTCTCTTATAACAAATCCAAAGCACAATAGCACCTTGAAACTAGGCAAACTTAAACCATCTAGAGCAAAAAAAATAAAATTAAAAAGGGGGTGGGATGCTAGTTTTAATAGCTTTCAGCCTGGAACCGAATTACATTTTAGACCAGTGGTTCCCAATGTGGGGCCTGGGGCCCACAGGGGGGCTCTGATTTCCAGAAGTCTAACTACTAACATTGAAGGTTTAGACCCTTACCAAAACACTTCTCAAATATACAAAGATGTAGCTAGTAAGTAATGCCATAGTTTGTGTGCTTGTGGTTTTCAATATCATTTTTAGACAATTTATTTCAGCCAAAGTTGAGTAAGAAAATGATGAAAGTTTACTGGATTACAGAGGAGGTCTCAGGGATAAGACCCACTTTGTGGGCTTTCTATATTGAAAGAAAGTAATGAAGCAATTGGAGCCAAAGGCGTGAATAAAATGGGTGTTTTCAGTAATTATTTATGATAGCAATGTGAAGCATTTCCATTTCCTTCTTGAAAGAGGAATGCTCTATTTATCAAAATCTTTGACTCATCTTTCATTTTGCATTATCTCAAGAGCACTTTACCTGACTGACTGTGTTTTCCAGCCCTGGGTGTACATCAGGCACAACTGACTTTGGGGGCAATTTGCAGCCACTACTAGCTTTGCAGTAATGTCCTCCTGGGAGCTCCCTGTAAGCCAAATTATGTTTAATTGCATCTTTGTGTACACTTGAGTTGTTTGGCCTTTTTAAAACTAACATTAGGTGTAATTAAAAAGCAATCGGCATTAGGCCTCTGTTGCTTTTGTCTTGTAAATAAAATTAAATAGGAGTGTTTTGGGATTATTTTCTCCATCAACCCTACTCAGTTAAAACCAGCAAGAGCTGATATTTGTGTCCTAGAGTGGAATTGTGGGCAAAATCTTCTTTTCCAGTTGTTTGAGTACGTTGCAATGGCTAGCCAACTAGACTCTTCCCAGCAGAATCAGAGAAATGCTTTCTGCAGTCTCAGCATCTCCTTAACTAAACAGCTAATTCAGGAGAACTCTACTTGTCTCAAGTAATGGCACTCAGGGACCCTCTCTAGATTCTGAGCAAATTGAGAGCACAGAAAAAGTCCTTATCCTTCAATAGATGTTGATGTTGTCAGTCTCCTCCTTTGCCTATGTTCCTGAGTGCCAGTTCAGCACCTGTTTTATGGCTCTGTTGCTCTCTGTTTCCCTTTTCCTTCTTTTCAGTCTGTCTTTATTTAAAAAAAAACTCTCTCTTAATATTTATAAAAATCTGAATTTTAAATATTTCTGGTACAGCCAAGAATGGTCCCTATCCACATCTGAATTGAGTTTTATATGCTTATATCAATTTGGGTCACAAACAATTCAACACAAAGACCCCAACCCACATTTGATCAACAATTTGACATTAATCTGAATTCATATACAGTCATAAACATTTCACTAGAGTTTAATACAGCTAATTGCAGATGGTGGTACATGGGCATCACAGGAAAAATTGTAGAATTGTTAGCAGTTTTAAGAAGAAAAAAACATATATGTGCCAGTCTTATCAATATAATACCAGGTAAAGGGAAAGGTCTCCCTTGCTCAAAAGCCATTTGTATCTAACTCTAGAGTGTGGTGTTCATTGCCATTTACAACCAAAAAATCAACACTGTCTGCGTCTGCAGACATTTCCATGGTCATGTGGCAGGCATTACTAGTTGCAAGAGCACACAGAATGCTGTTATCTCCTTGTATAAATGTCCCCTTGTGTGAGGGCATCACAAATTTCAGTATAAATAACAAATTTCCCAGTGTTGCCTTGCCTGTTAGAGGTACTCTAAAATGGCAAATACACGTAGAAAACTCCACATATTCCAGGAATTCAGGTGAAGATCTCCCTGATATAATTTGAATTGTACTGTTGTAAACTTAACAAAGGAACTTGGTTCTTTCCCTGATTAACTATGTAATATAATGCAACATAAGATTAAAAAAAATCTTTGATATTAAACATTATTCATGTGCTAGTTTCTTTAATTGACCTCAACACTGGGAAGAGAGGTATAGATTTTACCATTTTATTTTTATAAGGTGTGATCAATGACCTCAAAATTATCAGACTATTGTGATAAAGAATTTGAATTAATTTTTCTTCTGTTGTTTTTGAATTAGACTGTCATTGCTCTTTATCTAGCCTCTAAATATCTGTGATGTTTCAAACAAACAACCTGTAGACTGAGATACAAGACCTTTTGGGATGATAAAAGCAGTTGTTCCTCATTAATTTTGAGGAAACCAGACTATTCCTCCAGGTAGTTCTTTGGTTACACATATATCATTTTCTACCGTCATTTGAGCTACAGTATTTTGTCTCTGAGAAAATGCAATTTTCCCATAGCTTGCCATAATTTGTTATTATGATATGTGGAATTTAGCTATATACATTCATTGATGACTGTTGGAAGGGCCTGTCGTAATGGATAATACAACTCATGTCTGCATCATTTTGTGAATATTTTTTCTTAAATTCATCTCTCATATTTCATAGCATTTAGTGGTTATTGATCAAAGATTATAGAAATACATTACTCAAGGTATAATGACTTAAGGTTTCTTCTTCTATCATTGATTTAGCAATCAGCAATATTCAGGAAATTTACATCATCTTGAAGTAATGCCTATTTATTTCATATGTTGTTTCTTTTCAAAGCAATATCTTCATTTGCCACTCCATCCCACCAAGGATCAGACAGGTGACAGTTTATTTGGTAAAACACTTGGGCCACTCTAATCAAATTAACAATTTAGACACAACATTAACATATCCTGCAATGGAGCATCGTAGTGTGTAAATGGCCAGTTATTTATGGGTGGGCCTACCCATCTCATCATAACTGGTTCTTCAATGTGGAGGGTGATTTTAGTGTAAGGGACCAAAGAAAATGAAACAGCCGAAGGATTGGCTTAACACAGGTTTATTGCATGATGATCTGGAGGAACATGTGGTAATGGCGGATGAGTGGCTCAATATATACAGCTGGCTATACATTTGAATGTGGCTCGTCGACAGACTATTGGTTGCTGCCTGCGTGACGTCGTAGGAGGTCACACCCTTCTTGACCAGGTGAAGAGGTGGCGGGAAATCTTCCCGTGCTGCTGAACCAGGTGAATATGATCCATGAGAGCTGGACGCTCGCTACTGCCCTCTGGTGGTCACTAGCTCGCGTCCCCTTATTAGGTTTACATTGATACAGCTGATGGTTATAATGTTGCACACAGAAAGGTTACATTGATAACACATGGCAAAGGTAAATTGTTAAAGGCACAGCTTTACAGAACACAACATCCCTCCCCCCTAGGATGAGACGAAGTCTCTCAGCCAAGATGGCTTGTTGCATGTGCGTTTGGGCCGTGAAGAGGGCTGCCCCCCCCGGGGGTGTTATTGCTTCTTTGTTCCCTGGTCCCTTGTCCTGAAATGGGAGAGGGAGACTTGTTAGTGGCTTGCCGCTGTCTGGCGGCCTTAGGGGAAGGGAAAAACTCCATTGTGGGCAGACCGGAGGCAGTCGGGGCTAACGAAAAACCCCTCTTCTCGCTTGGACGGGTGGGGGACCACTCTGAAACCCCCCCCCAGTTCTGAAAATCAAAATCTAACTTAGTAGGGGTGTCCGCATTTGTGGGGACCTTCCGCGAGATATGTATGGGGTCGGGTCCCTCCTCCTCGGAAAGATCCCCCAGGGTATCTACGAGGATATTCTCCTCCCCCCTTGGTGGGGGCCCGCGGTCCCCCTTCCCTCCCCCTTGGGCTGAACGGGTGGGGGAGAACCCTAACGCTGACTTATTCCCTGCTTGGTCTGTGCCCTGCTCATCGGAGACCCTGCGTCGGAGCTGGTCCGCATGCCGCCTCCACAGGAGCCCTGTGCTGGTTTCCACGCGGTACGACACGGGGCCGGTTTGCTCCACAACTACGCCCGGTACCCAGGCTGGGCCCGTGCTGGCGTAATTCCTGCAATGCACGGGGGCGCCTACACTAAAACTCTTTGTAGCCTCTAGCCCGATGTTCCTTCCTTTGTCCTCTACCCTCGTGGGCTCTAGCCTAGTAAGGATGGTGGTCAGCTTCCTGCGCATTAAGAGCTCTGCGGGGGAGTATCCTGGCGCCAATGGGGTCACCCTGTACCCTAGCAGAAACTGACACACTTGTAGGTTCAGATCCCCTGGGCCCATGCGCCGCAACGCGTCCTTCGTGGTGCGGACGAGGCGCTCTACTTGGCCATTGGTGGCCGGGTGAAACGGGGCGGAGGTGATATGCCGAACGGCGTTGATCTCCATGAATGCCCTAAACTCGGAAGACGTGAAACAACTAGCGTTGTCGCTAATTAACGTGTCGGGTATGCCAAACGTGGAAAAGAGCCTCCGCAAATGCCTAATGGTCTGGGCCGAGGAGGTGCTCGTGACTGGGATAACCTCCAACCATTTGGAGAAGGCGTCCACTACAAGAAGGAACAGGGTGCCTCTGAACGGGCCCGCGAAATCAACGTGCACCCGGGACCACGGCCCCTTAGCCGCGTCCCATTCCCTGTGGGGAAGGCGGGCCTCCTCTGGTCTGGAGCATTGGCAACTTTCACAAGTGCCGACCATGTGCTCGATGTCGGCGTCCAGCTGGGGCCACCAGAAGTAACTCCGGGCCAGCGCCTTGGAACGCACGATGCCGGGGTGGCTGACATGCAGCAGTTTGAGCACCCGCGGCCGAAGGGAAGTGGGAATCACCACCCGCTGCCCCCACAAGAGGCACCCCCTCTCTAGGGACAGTTCTAGATTTTTTCTGAAAAATGGAGCGAACTCCTCTGCTGGGGAGGACGCCGGCCACCCTTTCTGCACCCAGGAGCTAACTGCCGCTAACGTCTTGTCCTTCTCTGTCGTTTTGGCAATGTCGGCGGGCACTACGGGGGGCGAATCCAGCACCTCTATCATGAGAACCTGATGGTCCCGCTCCCCCTTGCTCACCTGGCTGGGCGTTAGGGGAAGGGGAGACCTAGATAGAGCGTCCGCATGGCTGATCTCTTTCCCGGGCCGGTAGACCAACGCGTGCTGATACGCGTTGAGAAAAATGGCCCACCTGAGCATCCTCGGGGACAGGATCTGAGGGGTGGGCTTATCTGCGGTAAAGATGCCTAGCAGTGGCTTGTGGTCCGTCACAATGGTGAAGGGGCGGCCATACAGAAAATCGTGAAATTTTTTCATCCCCGCGACTATTGCTAGTGCCTCCCTGTCTGTCTGTGCGTAGTTTCTCTCCGCTTGGGACAGGGACCTGGAGTAAAATGCTATCGGGGCCTCCCTTCCGTTTTCCAACACGTGGCACAGCACCGCCCCCACCCCCACTGGAGATGCATCACAGGTCAGAACTACTGGGCGTTTGGGGTTGAAGTGGGTCAGTATGGCGTCGGACACCAGGAGGCTTTTTAGCTCGCTAAATGCCCTTTCTTGGTCATCGCCCCACTTCCATGACTGGTCTTTCTTTAGCAGTTTGTGTAGCGGCTCAGCCACCGCTGCCTTTCGGGGGAGGAAGGAGTGGTAAAAGTTGAGCAGCCCTAGGAACGACTGCAACTCGGGCTTGGAGGTGGGGCGGGGGGCTTTCTTAATGGCTGCCACCTTGGACTGGGATGGTTTTATTCCCTCAGGAGTCACACAAAACCCTAGGAACTCAACCTCGGTTGCGAAGAAGATGCATTTGTCCTTTCACAACCTCAGCCCCGCCTTTTCGAATATTGACAGGACCTTCCCCAACCTCTTGGCCAATTCAACCCAACTCCCCCCCCCCCCCGTTATTAACACGTCATCAAAATAAGGCAACACCCCCTCCAATCCCTTCAGGAGGCGTTCCACGAGTGACTGGAAAATTCCAGGCGCCGAATTCACGCCGAATTGGAGGCGCGTCACCTGGAACGCCCCCTTATGGGTGACTATGGTCTGCGCAGCAGCTGCGGCAGGGGACACCGTAAGCTGCTGGTAGGCCTGTGCTAAGTCGAGCTTAGCGAAACACTTCCCCCCGTGTAACCTGGCCAGCAGATGGCTGACTACCGGCACCGGGTATGCATTCGGGCGGATCGCCTTGTTGATGGTGCACTTGTAGTCGGCGCATATGCGGACCTCCCCATTGACTTTTAGTGCGGTTACAATTGGAGTTTCCCACTCCGCAGAATCAACAGGCACAAGGATTCCCTGACCCACCAATTTGTCCAGTTCCGCCTCTATCTTGTCCTTGAGTGCGAACGGCACCCGGCGTGGTTTTAGGCGAATTGAGCGGACCTCCAGGTCCAGGTCGAAAGTCACTGGGGGCCCCTTGAATTTCCCCAGTCCTTTTTTGAAGACTTCGGGGTGCGCCTCGCACACCTCCTGAATTGGATCAGTCCCAACGGCATGCATCCCAACGGCGTGCACCCCCCCCCAATAAACAACCCCAGGGGCTGGAACCATTGAGTTCCGAGGAGGCTGCAATCTCCTCCCTTGAGCACGACTAGGGGAAGGGACGCGGCGTGCTCCTTGAATTTGACCTGAAATTCTCCAACCCCCAACACTGGAATACTGTTCCCTTGCACGTCCCGTAGTGTGGACCTCAATGCTTTGAGCTTGGGCCGCTTGTGGGGGGCAATTCCCAAAAACTCCCTCTGGGAAATGATTGAATATGAGGACCCCGAGTCAATTTCCATCCTAATGGGAACCCCTTGGACTAGTACCTCAACAAAGTAGCGGGGGTGTCCTGTAGACACGCTGAACACTGGGGCGTCGTCCTCGCTGCCGTCGGAGATGCGGCCCATGCCGTCCTGCTTCCGCGTGGCCTGGGCACCGTCCTTGGGTCTCGTTGGGCGGTCTTGTCCCGCGGAACGGTCTGCGGAGCTCCTCCGGGTCTCGCGCTTCTTCCTGCACACCTTGGCGATGTGCCCGCGGCGGCCGCAGTTGTGGCACTCGGCCTTCCGAAAGGGGCATTTCATGCGGTCGTGGGCTGCTCCACAGCCGTCGCATCGCCGGCTCTCCTTCCGGACCCTCCGGACGTCCTCGTCGTAGCTGCTCTCTGTGGACGACCTCGAAGTTCGCCGGGGCGCCTGTACCGGAGCCTCTGCCTTGCTCGATTTTGGCCGCCAGTCCTGAAGTTCTTGGACCCCGGCCTTCGTAGCTTCTGCGGCCTGGGCCGCTCTGACGACCTCCTGCAACGTGGGAGGCGGCTCTTGGTTCATTAATGTGCGCTGGGTCTCGGCGTCGTTCAGGCCGCACAGCACACAGTCCCGGAGGGTGATTTCGGCATTCTCCCATTTGCACGGGCCGGCCGCCAGCCGCAGGGCCGCCACGAATGCGGCGACCGTCTCCCCGGGCGCTTGGACTCGCCTCCAGAACGCACTCCGAGCAGGAAACATCGCCGTGGCGGGCCGGACGTGCTCACGCAGCATCTGCATGAGTTCCTTGGCCTTGAATTCGCTCACCCTCCTTGGTGCAATCAGGTCCACCAAGGTCCTTTTGGTTTCTTGTCCGAGCATCCTGGTGAAGATGGCCCTTTTCTTCGCCTCTTCCGTGACTTCGGACTCGATCAGTGCGGCCTGGAAGTCCATCTCGAAGATCTCCCAGTCGCCTGGTTTCCTGATTTCGAAACCGGCGCATGTCTTGGTCCCGTGGGCTGCCATATCCCACCTTCGTCGCCAATTTAGTGTAAGGGACCAAAGACAATGAAACAGCCGAAGGGTTGGCTTAACACAGGTTTATTGCATGATGATCCGGAGGAACATGTGGTAATGGCGGATGAGTGGCTCAATATATACAGCTGGCTATACATTTGAATGTGGCTCGTCGACAGACTATTGGTTGCTGCCTGCGTGACATCGTAGGAGGTCACGCCCTTCTTGACCAGGTGAAGAGGTGGCGGGGAATCTTCCCGCGCTGCTGAACCAGGTGAATATGATCCATGAGAGCTGGACGCTCGCTACTGCCCTCTGGTGGTCACTAGCTCGCGTCCCCTTATTAGGTTTACATTGATACAGCTGATGGTTATAATGTTGCACACAGAAAGGTTACATTGATAACACATGGCAAAGGTACATTGTTAAAGGCACAGCTTTACAGAACACAACAGTGATCACCCTCCATGCTGTAGGATTCTGTCAGATAATCATATGATACCAGGCTGTTGAGTTGGTTATCACAATTTTTAGTGTGTGAAAATCCATCCGTCAGCCAGTAGACACTGCCAGTGCCTTTGTCTTTATGGCTGATGAGTGGACCCCTGCTCTTGATGATCCAATTCAGAATAATTTAAATTGCCATTTACCACCCTACCACCACCAGGATGGATGTCACCTATGGCCACCTGACCCCACCTCAGGCTGACAACTCAGACTGAATGCCTCATTCCATGATAAATTTTTCAAGTCCTTCATCACACAGGTGCACCCCGTCCTGCCTGCATAGACCAGGAAACTCAATTTTGATTTCTGGATGTTCAGTCACCATGCCAAATCCCTCTGCCATGAATTTGACCACAGACTTGTTCACACTATGGCACACATTATCAATCCATTGAGGGTTGCCCATACAGCACTGCATAAAACATGGCAGTATGTCAGACCACACCAGCCAGAGGTTGGGCCACCAGCACTTCACCAGTGAAAGGTCCTGACACACTTTCATAAGACACAAATCATTGCCATCCAGATGGATGACCAAGATATCAGGGAACTGGCTTCCACGAGCTGTGTTCAGATAAGAAAAAAAAGTTTGTCCCATCTCATGGCCAGCTGCCCACACCAGTCAATGACCTTGTTCCTATGTAATCCCATGTCTTTGCTTCAAGTAGAATGGGTGATTTGGTGTTCAACCCACCCCCACCCCCCCAAAAAAAAATCAACCAACTTGGACACATACCAGCTTTACATTCATCCATTTTTTTAAACAAAAGACTGGTGCATCTTCATTTATTTGCAGGCCAGACCCCACAATGTCTGAAGCATGTGGTGATCATTGGCCAATGGCCAATGCTTCAGACATTGTGGGGTCTGGCCTGCAAATAAATGAAGATGAACCAGTCTTTTGTTTTAAAAAATGGATGAATGTAAAGCTGGTATGTGTCCAAGTTGGTTAGTTTTAGAATGCCATATGTTAAAGTAAATAGTCCTGTCCATCAGGGAGATGTCCACAAATGTCACACACAGCACTGCCCTCCTCATGTTTTGAAGGGACCAAGAATTTACCTGTGCGTAATGCACCAAAAAAGGCAATGGCTGAGGCTGTGTGAAAAAGAGCTGCCACGAACCCATTCACACACATAGTCTTCCATGAAGATGCTAAATGTTGTAGTAAATTAGGCGAGATAGGCAACCTGGGGTCCAGACACCTGCTCTGTTCATGGGACCACCCTTCAAGTATCTTAGTGATCCTGAAATCCTTCAATAAATCAGCATGTCCCAGAGCCTTAGGGTAAAAAGCCAGTGCTGACAGTTTAGACCAAATGGTGTGGGGTGATAACCCTGCATCATGAAGTTGGACCATAAATCTCAGAGTGTGCTCCGGTGGAATGGGTCATTCCCTTGCCAAGCAGAGCTTACAGCGGAACATGTTAAACTCCAACACCACCCCAGCGTAGCCCCAGCGGGATCTGGGTGCAATAGCTGTATCTATGACCTGTTCAATCTCAATTTTCCAAGGGTCCATGTGTCTGGCAGCAACACCTCCAGATACTCTACAGCATCTGGAGTGAGAGCACAAAACCTGAACAAAGCATCGTCAATCTGGTTGTCACGTCACGTGGCACGTCACCTGGCACGTGATGTGTCCTGAACAAAATATTGTGCTTTAAGCTCTGCTGCACCAGTTTCCTAACAAACTGCATAGTCCTAGGGGATTGTGAGGTCATAGTATTGACCACGTGCACTACCGCCAGGTTGTCAGTCCAAAAAGGGACTGAGGAATTGGACCATAGCCCTGATCACAAATGCATGGACACCTCAATTGGGAATAGTTCCAAAAATATGAAATCCCTGAGTATACCCGTCTCCTCCCATACCAGGGGCCATGGATCACAGGACCAGTGGCCAGAGTAAAATAATCCATAGCTGCTATTGCCAGACATATCTGAGTATACACAAAATTGAGCTTTCACAGTCCATCAGGACCACCAAAAGGAGACCCTGTTGTAGTTTTCTAAAAAAACAAACAAAAAAACAACCACACCTGGAGGTCAACCTGCACCCCTTAGTCACCCTAGTGTGGTGGAAGGGCTTAGTCAATCCTCTCATTGCATTGCAAATGCAATGGGGAAAAGCCCGGCCTGACGTGACCACCTTACAGGCAAAATTCAAGTGGCCATGCAGTTCCTGTAATTCCTTTAATGTGGTCTTTTGTTTTCCCTTCATAGCCCACATGCGTATACACATCCCTTCCAGCTTATCCTCTGGTAGACAAGATAATTGGCAGTCAGTATCTAAAAAAACAAAACCCAAATAATTAAGGGACATGGCTGGGCTCTCAGTTTTGTCTTCCACTAAAGGGACACCCAATTGTGCAGCCAGGGAGCTGAAGGCGGCCAGTAGGTCAATGCACATATTGGATTGTGGTGGTCCACAAAATAAGAAGTCATCCAGATAATGGACTACCTGTGTAAGGCCAGTCTTTTGCCAAAGACCCCACTCAAAAATGAGCTAATATGCTCAAAGGAAGCACAGGAAATAGAACACACAAAAGGCATGGCCTGGTTGGCAAAATACTGGCCCTCAAATGCAAAACCCAGCAGTTCAAAATCATCCAGATGTGCCGGCAACAATCAAAAAGCCAATTTGATGTCACGTTTGGCCATTAACAGCCTAGGCCTGCACACCCAGACCATGCTGACTGCATGGTTAAAATAATAATAATGTACAGTGCACAACTCATGCAGTATGGAATCATTCACAGAGCTGCCTTCAGGGTTGGACAAATGGTGTATTAGGTGAAACTCACCGGGAGCCTTTTTTGGTACAGTCCCTAGTGGGGAGACTTTCAGGTTCTCAAATGGGGGATGGCTGAATGGTCCAGCAACTTTACCCACCACAACATCCTTAAATATTTGACTACAAACAACATGTTCCATACCCACCACTGACTGCAAGTTGGCTGCTCCTTGTGTTAACCTACCCCCTTACACCGGAATTCAAAAACCAAAAGTGAAACCCTCCCTCAGATATGAGGCATCTGTTATGGAGGGGTAACTTCCGAGCAACGTATACAAGGTTTCAAGCTTGATTGGACTGGGCCCCTTGTGCAGTGGGATCAGACTGAGTTATTTTCCCTCTCCCATGATCCCTGCCCTTGTATCACTGCTGGCCAGCCTTAAAGCAATTAGAGGCCGAATGTGGGCCAGAATAGATAGTGCATTTGTGCCTGTTTATGCACTATCTATGCACTGTTTATGTGAACAATGTCCCTGTGCTGTAAACTGCCTGCACACCAGGTGTGGATGAACTGCGCTGGACCAAATGTCCACAGTCATAACATTCACCTAATACTGGACAGGACGGGGTCATAAATTGCAATCACAAAAACACATGAGGTTTCTCCCACCTCATAATTGGGGTGGATGGCTGCACACATGTGGAAGTTTTGTCATAAAAAAGCCACACATGCCAAGGAAAATCAACATATGCTCTATAAACTATGTCTAGGTACTGAATGAGAAGCAGTGCCAAATGTGGAGGGATCTTACCAAGATGTCCGCATAAATCAGATACATGGATATCCAGTTTGCCCACATCCTAAGTTGCTTTTTATGCCTGGCCAGCTCCTTATCCTTATCTTCCTCTTTTTTCTTATCCTGTTAGTCAGAATCACTGAAAATGTCCACATAAACTGAAAATATCTACGTATTCACCACGTATGATCTTATCCCGTGTGGTTGGCAATAAATGATCACCAAGAGGAAGGGACTGGTCACCAAAAGGCAAAGCCACCAACTGCACAGTAGGCGTCATTGGAGTCAAATATGACCCGGCTTGACCCTCCCACACATCCACCTGAGTTGCTGGTGTGGGTGAAAAAACACCAGGTGGCGGATATGGTGCCATCCATGCCAACACCTCAGGGGTTTGCAGTGGGGCATGTGGCAGCATACTCACCAGCATCCCTGAACAGGGTCATGGACACAATTGTTGTGGCACCAAAGGTGCAGGTGTGGGATGAACCCAATGATTTGGGGTGTTCATGTTGTTGTTCACCACATACTCATCTGGGTAGGACAAACCGCTGTGAACAACAGGCGTTGCCCACAGTACACTACTTTTAACACCAGCCATCACCACTCAGAGGTGTGTCCACAACACTGCCATCCCCTTGGTCATCCTCTGTTGCTGGCACAACTGAGACTGGGCTTGGATTATGCACTGCAGCTATGGCTTTGAGGGCATCAATGCGACTCTGGAGTGCCCTCACAATCTTCCACCATGTCAGTGCATTGTCAGCAAGGTTAGACCGTCTTTACTGCTATAAAGTTTTTCTCTGTTCTTATAATGCCCATGATGTATGTAGGGGTGTGAAAAATCTTACAGCTGATTTAGAAACATGATGCCAAGCCCCTTTTACATCCTGTTTCTATTGTTTGTGTGAAATGCCTGTTTGCAGTATCATCATGATTTTCCTTTGTGAAACTAAGATAAAAAACAGGAAATGCAACAGGAGACATCGGAATTTTAATAGTACATGTTTGGAAAATCTTGAAATCTGACAGACAGACAATCCATTCAGTTTGAAACAGGCTTTACTGTAGTTTTCTGCCTGTATCTGAGATTGACCTGCATTTTAGTGATCAGGCTTTCAGGTTTTTGGGATTAAAAACTATATAATTCTCCAGTCTTGGTGTTCTGCCTGACAGATGCTAGTATTGCAAACAAGCATTTCACACAAATAATTGAAAACAGGATGTAAAAGATGCTTAGCACCATGTTTCTAAATCAGTCTAGTTTAGATAGCTAAAAGCTTTGAGACTGTTAGGTTTAACTCTGCCAGGCTTCCTGTTAAGAAAAAAAAGCTTCCACAAAACACTAGGAGAGGAAAATGTCTTTGTCCCAGTTCCTGCCAACCTAGCAGTTCAAAAGCAAGAAATTGCAAGTAGATAAATAGGGACCACTTTGGTGGGAAGGTAACAGCATTCCGTGTGCTCTGGTGTCTAGTCATGCTGGCCACATGACCACGAAAATGTCTGCAGACGAAGACAGCGCTGGCTCTTCGGCTTTGAAACAGAGATGAACACTGAACCCTAGAGTTGGATACGACTGGCTTTCAAGCACGGGAAACCTTTACCTTTAACCTAGATCTACTTCAGGTTCAAGATCTCCCAGTTAAGGCCTTTGCTGTACCCACACCCCAATAACGACACAGACACAGAATTTTGGATTAAAATATTGGGCCACATTTATTTAAATTCAAGCAAGGCTTACCTTAACAATGGTTAAGGATATGACGGGCCGCAATAGCACTGGTAAGGGGCAAATCCAATTATAATCCTGATTAACTGGCTATCACAACTTGTTACTGCGGTAACAATGTGAGGGACTCTGCCAACAACCAGCTTCAGCAGAAACGTGTTGTTGACTTACTCTGGGTGTTACCAATCTAAGTAAGTTGGCTGGCCATACAAGTTTGGCTAACTTTGTCCTCCCTATGGCCAACCAACTGGATTTGCCCTGTTAATTAGTAATGCAGTTGCCCCTCACCAGTGCTATCCACCACACAGGGAGGAGTTCACCGACTCACCACCCCACCATGGCCACAAATGGCCAACAGGCCCGTCTATATGGAGGACAAAAAGAGGTCCATGCCCCTGTCCGACAAATGAACACCATCAGCGCGATACAGACAGCGGTCTTGTATGCGTATGAGAGGGCGTGGGACCACTGCCCCCAAAGCGTTGGCATATAATTAACAGGCCACTGCCCTGTTAACCGACCTGCGGTCCCGGTCAACTCCCCGTGGATCAATTCCACCTTGGTAAAACATGTGTGGTATCATTTGAGACCAAACAATCTGCACCTGTGGCCAGGACTGACCCAACAGGGTGAGGTCTCTGTGTATGGCACATACCAGCTCCAAACCTGTGACCTGAGCCAAGTCATTGCCACCCAGGTGTATGACAAGGACATCGGGGGGGGGGCTCTGGTCACCCATAGATCTGAGAAGGAAAATTAATGAATGCCAACGCATGCCGCGGAAGCCAAACCAACATAGCAGAGCCAATGCGCTGATGCCCAGGTGTGGCCCCCAAGAAGTGGACACAGCGTAGCAGATGGCCCAGTACACGTAGCTGTGTCCAATGATCCAAACCCGTGCAGGCATCCCGAGGCATGCTGTAGCTGAAAGAAAGGAAAAGAAAAATGCACAAACAAAGTGCTACTGGGACAATGGCCACACATATGAAGGGAAATGACTGGACCCCCACCTCCCCATGGAGCGTATAGCTTCCCCGGGGTAACCACACACTGCCATGGTGGATGTGGCACCGATGCAGAAAGAGTGGGTCCCAAAACACACCCCTCTTAAGCCCAACCTATCCAGTGCTACGCCCTTAACTCTCCAAAATTAAAACCTAGTCAATGGGAGTGCGTTAGCATGGCAGAAAAGGGGGCCCTGTGAAGAACCACGTGTGAGCAAGAAGGCCTGAAGCGCTCTGACCGGGCAAATCATGGGGTTACTGCACTTGTACAACATAAGTGTGTTGCCCTTGCCAAGCTGGTCCATTTTGGAAAAATGAATGGACAACCGCAGCCATTCGTGGGTAACAGACACATCAGCCAGTTCCAATGCCCTGCGTGAGGCATCCTTGCAGGATGCAACCACGAGCTCACTGACTCGGAGGGCACCGAAGAATGACACTGAGGTAGCGGCATGAAACAGACAGGCCTCATATTGATCCCTGCACACTGCCGGCCAAACTCCGGCAAGCTGCAGGAGCATGTCTGGGGAAATAGGGTGCCGGGAATCAGGGTAGGGACCGCGTTCTCGAGACCACCCCTCCAAAACCCAATGGACCCTGAAATCCGACGTGGCATCCAAAAGGCCATTGACTTTCGCATAAAAGGCCAGCGCAGAAAGACGGCCTGCAATGGTCCTAGCCTCCAACCCCTTGCTGTGAAGGTGTACCATGAATTGTAACAGGTGATCCACAGGGAAAGGCCAAGAATTAGGTATGGACACCCCGCGGCAGAACGCCTCAAAGCCCTATGTGTATGTATGTACGCTTTGTGGGTGCTGCTAGCCAGGGACAGAGCAATGGCCCGGTTCACCCCTCCACGCCAAACCTCCACATCACGGCCAGGAGTGTCAAGGGCAGGTCGTCGGCCTCCAGCACCAGAGTCTGGAACCGATCGATCTGTAGGCAAGACAAGGCATCAGCAATATCATTCTTGATACCCGGGACATGTTTGGCCTTAAACAGTATGTTGCGGCGCAATGCACACAACACGAAGTGACGGACCCTAGGGGAGCGACATGTCTGGGAATTGAGGATGTGGACAACAGCCCCATTGTCGCACCAAAAATGGACAACTGAGTTCGCCCAGGCCTCACCCCACAGTAAGAGAGCTCCCAAAATAGGAAAGAACTACAAGAAGGTAAGATCCTGGAGTACATCAGTGCCCTGCCATGCCTCCGGCCACCTGCCATAAGACCAGTGGCCGTCGAAATACATCCCGTAGCCAAGCGCTCCAGATGCATCCGATTGAACCTGGAAAATGGGTGCCACTAAGCGCTCCGTATGCAAAAAAGAAACCCTGTTAAAATCTGAAAGGAACCTCAACCACACCTGCAGGTCATCCCGGTTGCCCCTGGTCAAACGGACCCTGTGGTGCTTCCTGGACAACCTAACCATGGCATCGCACAGGCGCCTGGTGAAAGCCCGACCAGGGGCGATGACCCAGCACACAAAGCTGAAATACCCATGAAGCACCTGAAGGTCATGGAGGGATGCCTTACGCTTGGCCAGTAAGGAGCGGATAGCCTCCGAGATCCGGGCGATTTTATCAGTGGGCAACCTAGAGGTCTGGGCTACAGTATCTAATTCAATTCCCAAGAAGACCAGATTGGTGACGGGGCCCTCAGTCTTCTCCAGAGCCAACGGCACCCCAAATTCGGCCATGAGTCCCTGAAATGCAGTCAACAGGCATGCACACTCACCCGAACCTGCAGGGGCCCCAAACAAAAAATCATCCAGGTAGTGTGACACTGAACAAACCCCAGAACGGTGGACAAAGACCCAGTGCAAGAATGAACTGAAACGCTCAAAAGCCAAACAAGAGACATAACACCCAAAGGGCATGGCCTTGTTGACAAAATACTGCCCCTGGAAGCAAAAACCCAGCAACTCAAAATCATCCGGGTGAATGGGCAAGAGGCAGAAGGCCGACTTGATGTCATATTTGGCCATCAGAGCCCCACGGCCGCAAGCCCGGACCATGCTGAGTGCCTGGTCAAGCAAAGTATACCGGACCAAGCAAAGCTCTTCCGGTATAGAATCATTCACAGATTTACCAGCTGGGTATGATAGATGGTGAATAAGGCGAAATTCACCCTGCACCTTCTTAGGGACTAAACCTTGGGGCAACACTTTTAAGTTGGGGAAAGGGGGGGGTATCAAAGGGGCCAGCAACGCGGCCCGCCTGAACCTCCTTGAATATCTTTTTCCAAGCAACCTGCTCCATACCCCGCAGGGAAACCAAATTAGGGGCATCCTGGGGTGCGCACACCCCCACAAAAGGGATGCAAAACCCTTCTGAGCAACCGACCTAAATGTACTCAGCGTCCGCCTGTTTTGGGTAGATGCATAGCCATCGCCCTAAAACATCCAACTTAATTGGGGAGGGGGCCTGTAGGAGCTGACGGGTCAGCGTTAGCTCTGTTGGTGCCCTGCTGTCCTCTGCCCCTACCACGGGATCCCCAGACCTGGTGCAGGCAGAGGCCGGATAAGGTCTGGAACAGGTAGGGCATGCGTGCCTAAACCTGCACTGCCTGTGAGAGCATCTGGCCGGTGATGAGTAGTTCCAGCACTACAAGGGGGGTGGAACCCCCTGACCCGCTGGCTGGCAGGGTGATTGCGTGGATCCAGGCCGCTTGACAGCATGCCCTGAATGGAACCGGTCGCCAGTGGCCGGTCGAGTTGGGGTCATGTAGTATAACCACAAGAGCTGGTTGGGCTCGTCCCAGTGCATCTCCGGGTGAAGCGCAGTCTGCAGATTAGCCTGAGGGCCGGCCGGCGGCGGCGGGGGGGGGTAAGGAGCCCTCCAACCCCCGCACCTGGTGCTGCCCTGCCATGATGGGTGGCAGGTGGGACACTAGGGGTGCCGAATTCTGCCCAGCTGGCCATGGCCAGGTAGTGGGCATGGGCTGAGCTATAGTCTGCGTGTGTGCGGGTCTAACTTCACAGCCATACTCACAAGACGCTACCCTTCCCGCCGCCCCCACCAGGGGTTCTGGCCGAGCAGAGGCATCGTAGCTCAGGAAGGATCTAGAGCTCAACCCTTCCATAGGACCCTGCTCAGTATGCCCCTCGGACGCCGCAGTGGCCGGGGCAGGCGCCCCAGTAGAAATGGTCGGAGGACGACCTCCAGGTGCGTTCAGCAGAGCCAGCTCAAGCCGCGCTAGCCTGCAGTCAAGGTAGGCATGCAGCGAGTGGCCCTGATGCGAAGCAGACTGGGTGGCAGGCGAAAAGGCTTCCACCCATGGCGGTAGGCCTGCTGCCATTTCCAAGGCCGCAAAATGGATATCAAAGGACCCGTGGGCCAGAGGCTCAGGCAGGGGCTGAAGCCCAGTGGCCACAGGTAGTTCACCAGCCATGCGGCCGGAGTCGCCCTCCGAGGATGGGCACGAAGCAGCCCTGCATGCCCTACGTCTTGGAGGGGGTGCAAGCGGAAGCACCTGTGAGGGCCCTGCCGTGGGCCTAGGCACGGACACATGCACCTGGTGCATCGCGGGCGTGGAATGCCACACCTGGCCTTCTTCTTTGGTGCCATGTGCGCCGAGGCCGGCAACGCGGGCCGGCGGAGATGGCACGGCTAAAGCCAGCACACGGTGAAGGTGGCGCGCAGCCCCGGCCTGCTCCAGGAGGGAGCCACCGCCGACCAAGAGAAAGGGGGCTCGCTGAGCGAGCAGAAGTGGTGGGGCGCCGTGAAGGCAGACCGGCTCTGGCCTGTCCCCAGGCGGGAGCTGGCACATAAAGGCTCGGCAAGCGAGCCGAAAGAAAGCGTCGACGAGGCTCGCCGAAGCGACAAAGGACTGGTGTGTGCTCGTTCCCGGGCTGGCGACAGTCAAGGGCTTTGGCCGGGCAGGGAGCGCGAAAAAGCTCCGGGGCCCAGCCAAATCAAGAAGGGAGTGGGCTGTTGGCTCGGCCAGCCACGCCCCGACTCCCAGCTGCGCCTGTGCCTCAGGGGCGGGGCCAGTAAAGCGTGTGGAGGCCATTTTGCCGCCACACATACCTTCTCCCAGATGAGCTGCATTTAGATATCTGTTATGTAGAATCCCAAAGTGAAGAAATCAGATTTTTATTTCAAAAACACTTAATATCTCATTGCTACTGAATTTTAACTCATACTGATGTTTGTGATTTAAATAGCATCTTTTGACAACTTAGTATCTTTAATGAATCCATGGTACATAATTGTTTTCACATAAGAGATACAGTCCTTAAGCATTGAAGCTTTATTTATTTCTATAGGCTGCTCTCAGCGTCCAGAGGAAGATAAGATGAGAGGTGGAAAAGTTCTGTCTAACTTGGTTGTGTTTACTTGGGACATTAGAAGTTATTTCGAAAAGAAGCTGAATGAGAGCACTGATAGGTGTTGTGATTAAACATGTGAGAAAATTGCCTGCCCAATGGCTAAGGGGCTCCTAGAGGCAAGGATCTATGAAATATTAAAATGGAGTTATAAATTAGATTTGCTACAGTTATTTTAAGCTCAAGATAGCTGACACAAATGCAAATTTGAAATAGATGTATTTTCAAAGTTCCCACCTTCTTCTTCTTTTTCTTCTACTTCTTCTATGTCTAGGCCAGACGTGAAACTGCCAAAATGAAGACACTTTTTGGTGACTTAATTCCATAGTTCTTTTTGCCTTACTTAGTGTGAGAAAGATTAACCAGCACAAGTTTCCCATTGTCCGGGGTGTCCAACTGTGGATCAAAAATACCACAATCTTTGAGGCTCTTTCTGTGTATCCCAACTATAGATATAATTTCTAGAAGACAGTATTTGAATAGGAAATGCAAAGAATTTAAAAGACAATGTGCTTTGTTTTTGTGTAGAGACAATGACCTTGGGGAATCAGATTCAGCAAATGATGCAACTGATGCATTTAAGTATTTCACATGCCAAATTTAACAGCAATTTAGCAAGAAGTGGCTGAAATCCTGTTGCATAGCTCCACATGCACAATGTAAAGCTGCAATAAAGTTAAGGGAGAACATGGCAGCTTGGAAATTTTATTCATGCAGCATTTCTGCATGCATGCTGTACAATGAATGAACTGAAGCAACTGATTGTGCATTCTAACCACATAATCTGTACTATCTGAATATAATGTCTGGTGGCTCAAGTGGCTAAGATGCTGACTGGAAGGCGGGAGGTCAGCAGTTTGATTCCTGAATACTGCAGGACTGAATGAGCTCCCATCGTTGTCCCAGATCCTAGCAGTTTGAAAGCAAGAAATTGCAAGTAGATAAATAGGGACCATTTCAATGGGAAGGTAAACAGCGTTCCATTTACTACAGTGTGTAGTCATGCCTCCCACATGAACACAGAAATGTCTGCAGAAGCAGACAGCGCTGGCTCTTTGGCTTTGAAGCAGAGATGAGCACTGAACCCTAGAGTCGGATACGACTGGCTTTCGAGCAAGGGAAGCATTTACCTTTACGCTTATATCAACATAATTTTATGTTACACAAACACAAAAGGATTTCAGTCAGAAGGTAAGTGATTGGATGTTGAACTTTAAAAGTAAAGCATGTCCTTATTTTTCCTATTGCAGGAGGCTTAAAATTGCTTTGCTTTGGCCAGATTGTGTAGCATATGTTATTTAGAATGTGCTTTCATTAATATCAATTTTCCTTCCTATAAAGTGCAATTGTTCAATGGTAACTATCCCTGTGGGTTAATATTCCTTGCTCCACTCTATTAGATTTGCAGTGTATCATGTTGGCACCTAACTCTCTTTCAAATCTCCTCTTCTCCTTTATTTGAAATAAATACTTTAAAAATTGTTCTGTGACATTTTGTGACATTTGAAGGGCAGGAGAATAGTTTAAAAGCAGAATTCTTGGTGAGAATAAGAGAGGCTACACAATAGAATATAAACCTGAATTGTCCTATGTGGTTCTCTGTTCCCCGATCTGCTCTTTGTTCTTGAGGCTGAAAGAAATAGGACTGTGAACAGACAAATTAAAAGAACACATGTCCAAAAGCAATATTTTGACAGAAAGCCCAACTGCTGGTTGACTCTAATGACCTATGGCACCAATAATCTAGTTTTTATAGCATAGATTTTCCAGTTGGGGATACCTGCTCTTCCAGTTTTACCCATTCTGTAGTCTTTTTCTGCCTTTCAAAAGCATATTTCTTCCATTGTGGAAGCATATTAGGGCTGGACAGATTAGGTGTGGACAGATTATTAGCAGAATTGGCTTAATTAGAAGCAATTTGTCAGAGGACCAGATCAAAGAGGAATAGCTGGCTATGATGCTGAAATGAAATGTACAGAGCAGTTTTTTTGTAGAGACAAATCAAATTCATTTGGACATATTTTGCTTCTTTCTTGGTCTGCATCATGTACAGCAGTAAAGAACAAATAGATGTTTTAGGTTTTTTAAATAGGTACTCATGGAAGACTTATAAATTGATACAAATCCTGGGTGCAAATTGCATCAAATAGGGCAGAGATTGCTCCAGACTGCCAGATCCCATAACAAATGATCTGTGTATTACCACATGTTACTTACAGAGAGACCTCACAGTCTGGCAAGCCTAGGTTCTTCCTCAGCTTACAAAGTTATTTTATCAATGGTTAACACCCTACAGACATTATGTTCATTTGAATTTCTTTTTTTAAAATAAATTTTTATTGAATATAAAAAGATAAACATTACAAAAAAGAAGAAAATACAGAAAAGAGAACACGTAATTTAAAAGAAAAAAACATATTCAATTTTTATCGAATCCAATTACATTAAACATAACATAAACTACTAATAATCACCCTGTGTATTTACAAGTTACAAGAGCCTGCAGGATATTGCCTTTTTTACCATTTCCAAAAATATATATAATCTGGTACAAGGCTATTGCTCTGATCTCCATTCAGTGAGTATTCCACAAAAGGTTGCCAAATTTTCCAAAATCTATTTTCTTTAATTTTTCTCTTATATTTGTTTATTTCCCATGTCAGTTTGTCATTCAATGCAAGATCCCACATCTCTTTATACCATTCCTCTACTTTTAGAACTCTATCAAGTTTCCAGCTCCTTGCTATACACATTCTATCTGATATCAGCATGATAGCTATTAGTTCCTTATTGTCTTCATTTACTTTCAAATTCTCCACATCTGTTAACAACACTATATTTAAATTCAATTCACATTCTACCCCCATAATATCACATATTTCCTTCTCAATTTTTCCCCAATACTCTTTTACCACTTTACAATTCCACCACATATGTTCATATGTTCCTAAAGAGTTTTTACATCTCCAACACATTTTACTTTTAGCATTGTCCATTTGAAATAATCTCTCAGGAGTCAAATACCACTTCCATAACATTTTGTAATTATGCTCTTTCATTCTTACCGACATAGTTCTCATATATCTTTTCCCCCACTTATCTTTCCAAAATTTTTCCTGAATTTTTATGTTCAAATCGTGTTCCCAGCATGACTTCAAAGTTTCTTGTGGATTACCTTCATTATTTAAAATTTTATAAATCCTGCTTACTATACCCTTTAATCCCATATCTCCTTTTCGTATTTTTAACAACAGTTGCTCAAATTCTGTTTTATCCCTCTCTAAACTACTTTCTTCCTTGTATTTAACAGTCCATCTATCCAACATTACCTTCTGAAGCCAGTTCAGATTCAACTGTGAATAAATTACTGCTTTATTCTCGCTATCTTTACAGGCACGAACCCAGTCCTTCAACAAAGAAACATTTTTCCTTTCCAGTACCATCTTGAATTTCAATAGCAGTTTAAACCATCTGGGTATTAATATTGAAATAATACAAGGCAAACACAACTTGATTACATAAGAACATAAGAACAGCCTTGCTGGAACAGGTGACAGCCTATCCAGTCCAGCATTCTGACTCACACAGTGGCTCACCATTTGCTTCAGGGTATTATTCCCAAGCAGATGCCTTCACCTGCTTAGGATTCCCTGGAAATGGCATTGAGAGATATCCTGCCTATCTCTCCAACCCGGAGGTTGTTCTTAGGTATCCATAATTATAGCCATTGATACCCTTGTCCTCCATGAACTTGTCTAATCCTTTCTTGAAGCTGTCAAGACTGACAGCTGTCACCACTTCTTCTGGCAGGGAGTTCCACAGACCAGTGATCCTCTGGGTGAAAAAGTACTTTCTTTTATTTGTTTGAGAACTAGCACCCAAAAGTTTCATGGAGTGCCCCCTAGTTCTAGTGTTATGTGATAGGGAAAACAGTTTTTCCTTATCTACTTTGTCCACACCATGCATGATTTTATAAACTTCAATCAGGTCACCTCTTAGACGCCGTCGTTCAAGAGTGAAGAGGCCCAACCGTTGCAGCCTCAGATGGTAAGGAAGGTGTTCCAGTCCCCTAATCATTCTGGTTGCCCTCCTCTGCACTTTTTCCAACTCCATAATATCCTTCTGGAGGTATGGTGACCAAAACTGTACACAGTATTCCAAATGGGGCCTCACCATAGATTAATAAAGAGGCAAAATGACACTTGCTGACTTATTTTCTATACCCTTCCTAATGATCCCTAGCAGTGGGTTTGCTTTTTTCACTGCTGAGGCAGTGTTCTATAAGCTTTTATTTTTCTATTTTGCTTCTAAAGTATTTCAAGTTTGTTGAGAATATATAACTGGCACATGGTTCAAACTGTATTAGCATAACCTTATAATTATGAGGAATTGTTGGTACATATTAAAATGTGGAGTTTGAATACAAGAACACAAAAATAATAATGCAAACATGTTTTTTTGGGGGGGAGGGGGAATCCAACACATAAGGTATTTCAGAATTATTGCAGACATGTAACGGGTACAAACTGAACCCTAATTATAGATAAGTCCAGTAGTACTTCACTTAAAGAGCATAATGTGTTCCACGAGATTGCTCTTTAAGCGACTTGCTCTTTAAGCAAAACAATTGAAAAAAGTGCTGCTGCTGTCATTGTAAGTGACCGATTGTGACATAGGGGGGATTGTGAGCCCTGATTTAGTTGTTAAGCAAGTTCTTTAGCCTTAAAAAGTTAAAAACAGGAAAATCACATTAAAATCTCACCCACTCATGTTGCAAACCCTATACTGTCTTGCCCTCTTTTCTGCTTATCTGGAATGTAATATATATGGGTGTATTTTCAAAAAATCTTATACACAACTGTGTGTGGTTCTTCTCACTTTGACATATTTACATAGACCTAGTAGTTCAGACAGTAAAACTTCTGGTCACATTGAAACTTGTTTGCTTTACAGCAGGTCACTTTATATTTCACCTAGCTATGTTTATTTCTCATGAGAATTTTCCAAAAGATGAAAGGCTTCTTTGCCTGAACAACTTTCAGATGTAAAAATGTCCATTTATACCAGGGATGTCCAAACTATGAGCCAGGGGCTGGATTTGGCCCCCAACACCAATTTATCTGGCCCACAAAGCCCTTGTCACTTTGTGGGCCAGTTGAATTGGTGTCAGGGGTCAGATCTGGTGCCCCAGGCCATAGTGACCAGACCCCTGAACCATGTAACCAGCCCACTGCCCAAAAAGCTTGGGCACCCCTGATTTATACAGTTCAAAGTCTTATGCTTTGACTTATAATATCCTCATATCTCCCTCTCTCCATCAGAAAATGATTGAATATCTTTCCCCATTCCTCTTGCCTTAATAGGGAATGACAAAATCACATTTGGATCTGTTTGGAAGACCTGAATTGATGATCAAATCTGGTTGAGAAATCCATCTTAGGCCAAGTCTTAACTGTTAAAAGCATCAGACTTCCAAACTTTTTTTAAAAAATAAAAAATTGTGTGAAGGCTCACATTTTGTTTGTCACCTTTCCCACATCATTTGATAGACCTTGTCCAAACAGGTATTTGAAAAACAAAAACCTTGCAGTCATGATCACAAAGCACTCACCTGATTTTCTGATTTTCCTCCAGTCCCCTGTAAGTTTTTTCCCCTTTTCTTTACTTACAGTATCTCCACCTACAGCAGCATCCATTCCAAAGGGGGGTGGAAATCTGCTGCTATGGTAGTCACCAAAACTACCTCTGCTGCAGAGTAATTTGGTCTCAGCCCCCATTGCTGCTGCTCCTTGCACAACACATGGGGCCAATTAATTTTTCACATATCTGGTTTCAGTATATAGTTCTTCTGGCTCATAATCAGTTGAGTTTAATAATGTGCATCTGTTCCTTATGTGGACTTTAGGAAAGTTATTTAAATTTTATTTTGACACTGTAATTATTTTAGTACTGTATTCTTTTTCAGCATTACTCTAATGTTGAATATTAGCAGTTTATGATGAGTGACACAGACTGCTCTTGGCTTTGTCTCTGTTGTGCAAGGATGTTTTCATTTTCTTGCCTTTTTGTGTCCTTCTGATCAGAGACACTGACCAATTGATTCCTGAACCTGTTCTAATACTTCGCATAGCATTTGCTGAATAATCTTCCACTAAAGATGTGAAACTCTCTCCATTTTGTTTGGCTCCATTTTTCTGACTCACTTGTATTTCCCCCCTGTCTTTGTTTCTTACTAGGTTGTGAGACAATAGACAGATTCCTGAGTGAATGACCCAGTATACAACATCCTTTGGATGGCTGACATACACTGATTACTATGTCACTCCTTAGCTGGCTGATCAAATTCCCCAGACTTCTGTCAATACCAGGACTGCCATTGTCCATGCCACAATTTGCTATCTTCAAATCATTCTCTATACCATTCAATGGTTCCTGAAGTTTTTATAGGACAGAAAGGGGTTGGTGCAATGGTGAAAGCCTCCTTGCAGGAGGGGGTGTTTCCAGCGGCCTTTAAACATGTGCTGGTGTGCCCCTCCTAAAAAAGCCATCACATGACCCCACAGTTATTTCAAACTTTAGACCAATCTCCAACCTTCCCTTTTTGGGGAAGGTGTTGGAAAGAGCAGTGGCACGGCAGCTCCAGAGGGTTCTGGATGATACAGATTATCTGGACCCGTTTCAGTCAGGATTCAGGCCCAGTTATGGTACCAAAACTGCATTGGTCACACTCATGGATGATCTCTGGCGGGAGTGAGACAGAGTGTATCCTTCTGTTCTCGCTCTTCTTGACCTCTCAGTGGCTTTCTATACCATTGACCACGGTGTCTTTCTGGGCCGGCTCCAGGGATTGGTGGCCCAGTGTTATCCTGGTTTTCCTCATTTCTGATGGACCGATCCCAGTCAGTGACTTTGGAGTGTGAGCTGTCCAGCTCTAGGCTGCTCCTATGTGGGGTATCTCAGGGCTTGATACTCTCACCTCTGCTGATTAACATCTACATGAAACCGCTGGGTGAGATCATTTGTTCCCATGGGCTGCCCTTGTTGACGATTTGGAGGCTTCAGCTGGTCCAGAACGCAGCTGCCCGGGTGGTGATGGGGCGGGGGCATTATGCTTGTGTTTTGCCACTGCTCTGGGAGCTGCACTGGGTGCAATTCAAGGTGCTGGTTTTGACCTTTAAAGCCCTTCATGGCAGTGGACTGGGTTACTTATGGGACCGCATCTCCCCAAGGTACTTTACCCATCTTAGGAGGGCAGATCACAGAGGCTCTGTGGTGATCCCCTCAACAGGAGAAGTACATTTGTTGGGGGCCAGGAGGAGGGCCTTTTCTGTATCTGCCTCGGCCCTGTGGAACCTCTTACCACCCGATCTGCACCTCCAGACCAAGCTGCTCCCCTTTAGAAAGGCACTCAAGACCTGGCTATGTCAGTGGGTCTGGGACCCGACATGTGGAACAGCCCAGGTCCGCTGGCTGGTTTAGCCGCCTTTGAATAGTGCTGTGAGTTGTCATATTTTTGTATATATTTCTTGTTTTATGTTCTTTTTTAGTATGGCTTTTATCTTTTTAACTCTTACTTTTTTATTCTCTTAAGGGGTTAGGGAGGGTACCTGAGGGTTTTAGAGGTTTTAATGATTGTATTCTCTGTATTTGGTGTTTTATATATTGTGGTCAGGTGAGATTGTTCTCTTTTATTGCATGAAGAGCTTTCTCCCCTTTTGTTGTTTAGCCACTCTGGGTGGTGTTTGCACCAGAAGAGGGGGATACAAAAAACAAACAAACAAAGAAACAAACAAACAAAATAAACAAATAAATAAAATAGGAAAGTTGTATTTCTCCTCAGATACCAAATGTGGTATGGTTGCAGCTGATGATGTCATTGGAGATGTGAAGCATAACTAACGCCAACTTATTCCAAGACACATTTTTCCCCAGTGCACATTTAACTGCATTTTTTGTGACTGATATATTTTCCATTGACTGAAGTCTGCCTCCACCTTTCCTGCTTTCTTTCCTTGCCTCGGTACACCTTTAAATGTCTAAATTTTGAAGTGTGTCTACTAATTTGTGCATATCTTATTTTTTTTTGAATTTCCGACAATATTCTGATATTTATTTCTCAAAACAATGTGGGTTTCTTCTCATAGCAAGGCTTGTGAGTGAGTGTGTGTGTGTGTAAAAAAAACAAGCTGTTTTAAATTAGATTGTTGAATCCAATGAAATTCTCTTCCAACCTGATCTTCTACGATCGTTTTTGCTAATTTTGTTGGGCTTTATCCCAGGGAATTGGCACTGGTATTGTAAGTGGCAGTCTGAATAGCAAGAAATATAACTTGCTGCCTTTCTATTTTTCTTCATGTGATGTCACTTTTTTATATTAGATCTTTATGGCTCCCGAGCTGTAGCACCAAAAATATCCTTCATGTTATTTTTCACTGGTGGAGGATAGACTTGTCTGTGACAGAGTTACATTAACTACAGCCAGCATGATGAGGTATAGATAATAGATCATATATGAGACTTCAGTGAAAATCTAGAGGAAATTAAGTTTTGAATGACTTATGATTCTCTATGCACTGTCATGGAATCTAGGAGGAAGTCAAGCTTTTGACTGCTCAAATAATTTTGCAGCTGAGAACCCAGGTAGAATAAGCTTTAAATGTAAGCCATATGTAATGATGCTGCGGTGGTAAAACACAAACATTGTAGTTTGCACTGCTACATTTTGCTTTCTGTATTTACAAGCAGCAGTAGTATTATTGAGATATTTATTTTTAATTTTTATTTAACTGACTGAATGACTGATTACTCTACCATGTACCTCCTTAGCCTGCTGATCAAATGATAATCCAACTACAGCCATATCCAATAAGTAAATCTGGAAAATGAACAAATCTGCAGCTTGATAAGTTTCCAGACTGAGGCTGGATATCATGCGGCCCATTGACACTTGTACCATTTTATAGCAGATCCCTGGAACCATTTACACAACACTTGATCATCCTGTTTACTAGCTGCTTCAATCTCCCAAAAGTTATGTTTTTAATGAGAAAAGACCCTTCTGGCCTCCTCCTTTTTGAGGAGCTCCATCACACCTGTAGAACCTCTAAAATTCAACCTCTAAGTATGTAAGTAAGTCTAGCAGAAAGAACATATGGGTTTAATTTAAAAAGTTTATAAAATTAAATCAATTGTAAAGTTAACAAAAACCCATTGTAGCAACATTTAAAGAACATAAATAACTTCTGGGGTGATGAGTATGTTTGAAAACTTAAGTTGTGAGACCCACAATTTTTGGATTGCACTTTTCATCCCAGTTCTTCTTTCTTGGTGGCTCTTCTATATGTGAGCTAGAAGCCATAACTTCTATTCTACAATGCCTTATAAAAGATTCTGAAGATAATTCATACAGAGTACTCTGAACATTAGTGCTAAATGTGCTATATAAATAGAGTTGTAACTGATACTGTTTAATGCCTTGTTTTTAAGGCATGGAACACAAATTGATTGTCTTGCTTCTGATCTCATGACTATTCTGCATTAAGGAAACACTTTATGGCCATATTACTTGATAACTCAAACTGCAAGCTAGAAGGATTTTTGACATTTCTGTAGTTTTCAGTGCTACCCTATGGGCTGAGGGGATCTTGGGTCAGATGCCCTCTGGAAGTCATTTTGTCATACATGCTTCTGAGCACTCTGATTCCTGGTTTCTCTTAGTGTCACTTATTCTCATTATTTCTCTCCACTTGGTATTTGTTCCCCTTATGCTGTCACAACCCAATGTCTTTCCCTTTTGGTGTCCTTTTCCCTCAGTTTGTGAAACATTAGCAGGCATGGCAGTTATAGATTCTTTAAACATAAAGAAGATGATGTGCTGTAGAGCACAGCTTCACTCATATTTGATATCTTTTCTTTCCCAGAAAACCATGAGAATTATGTAGGGTCTAAATGCCTCTGGAAAAGAAGAAAATGGGAAGTACTCCACTTATTCCATACCATGTACCAAAATTCTGATGTCTGTTATAGGGGTTTTTGTTGACTTGCTTTGCTTTTTAAAGCTGTTGTGATAACTATAGAAAAAGGCAGTAGTGTCTTGGATATGCATGAGTAAATTACTATAATAATATAATTTTCTTTTTCTTATGTAATTGATCCTACATTGATTCCCAATGAATAGCATAAATATAAATATAAATATAAATATAAATATAAATATAAATATAAATATAAATATAAATATAAATATAAATATAAATATAAATATAAATATAAATATAAATATAAATATAAATATAAATATAAATATAAATATAAATATAAATATAAATATAAATATAAATATAAATATAAATATAAATGAATTAAACAAAACACAGCAAATGAATAAGCTGAGCATGATTATTAAGGTTCAACAGGATAGCTTAGAGCAGAAACTATATTTTTTAATTAAACCTCCAGACTTTCTGATGAAGTAGCAAAATGGTGCTTTTGCAAACTAAATCACATAAATAAATTAAAGTTATAAAAATGAGATCTGGTTTCCCTCAGGATGCTGGTCAATCCCATAATATGGGTGCCATAAGTCAAAGAAGCAACATTACTTTCTTACATAACTGGATAAGAACCTAGTAAACATTGGCATGGTTGTGGGATTTCTTCCCAATTGTCAGATCTCATTTCTTGCATGGTTGCAGTATCTATGATATTTGCATACCTCAAATAGTGTTATAGAAAAATCTAAGATGAATTGTTTCATTATACAATGCTGGAATCTTGGTTATGTTTGATCAGCACATAGAACTTCCATTAATGGTGAATCCATATTACTCAGTAACCGATTCCGACATATTCATCCTGAAATGATTAATACTGCCTCTTCAAGCACAACTCCTTGAAAAGAGAGAAAAGAGTAATAGTCTTTGCAGGCGCACCCCCCAAAGAAAGACTCAGATACCGGTATATGGATAAAGGCATTGGGCCACTTTTATTGAATAATGCCCTAGTCCGAATTATAACTTTCAATTGGTACTCATCCAATTATAACTCTATAAGGCAAGCAGGCCGCAGTAACACTGGTAAGGTTCCTCCCAAAATTGCCAACGGCATTTGGCTACAATGTATCCATTTTGTATCAATTTGCTTGTTGACACAAACAAATTGTTGACCGTAGTCAATAAACTATCTACTGACCCCACCCTCTGACGTGTATCCGTCAAATCACGGGGTGATGCATGCTGAAAAGCTCGTGCCATCACCCCTTGCCTGGTTCGTCGTTGACCGATCAACGTTATTACACCTGTACCTGTCTAAATGTTGGCCAGTCAATTGTGAACCTGCCGGATACCTATGGGTCATAAATCTTTACCTTACCAGTGCTACCCGCCTAAGTGACCAAAGTCAAGACAAGAAAAACCCCTATATCAAACCTCAGCAACAGTGTGGGATGGGCAAAAAAGCCAGAACTCAAGGGCCAATTGTGGGTTCCAACCAAAAATTCCCACCCAGCCCTGAAGCGACCAAAATATCACACTGTTCACTAGGGAGGGGGTGGAGGGAAAACTTCTCCTCTCCGTCGCTCTTTTTAAAATGGCAGCTCAGCTGCCTCGTGGCCACCCCTTTATAGAGGGGTGGCCACGCCCCCTAACTCACCCGGATGTCTGAGTCCGGGTGGGGGGCCCCCGCAAAGAGTGTGGCGGCCATTTTGGCGCCGCGCTTTCATTTGATTATAAAGCTTTTTTTGAGACAAAAAAACTGAGTTGCAACAATATTATGCATTAAAGTTTAAGTGATACCCAATAACTTTTCATAGCACTGCTAAACCTTAAATGTTATCACCAGAGAGGGATTATATAAGAATAATTTTCTACACTACTTACAAACTGGTTGAGATCAATAATTTTACAGCATATATTAAAAACAAAAGCATTTTCATTCATTTATAAATCATCAAAATCAGCCCAGAACACTGAATGACATAAATAATTTTTATATAGATTTTAGTCTTTTGAATGTGTACAAGACAAATAAAGGGCAGAGCTTCTAGACACATAATTAAGAGTGATTCCGCTAACTCAGGGATAGTCAAACCCCAGCCTGTGGGCCTAATCCAGCCCACACATATCATTAATCCAGCCTGTGGTGACCACCCAGTCACCTCTAGACCTGCCCCCACAACTGGAAGTAAAAAAAAAGTCACTTACTGCTGCGGCAGTGTTGGTGGGGATTGCTCAGTTTTTGCCACTTCGTACACAGCCTCCACTATTTCCCAGGGTGATTGGAGGCGTTTCAGAGCATGTTCGCTGCTGTTTGAAAATTTTCTGAGCCTTCTCCACTGTGCTTTGGCAGCTGGAGAGAAGCGGTGGATGACTTCCAGTGCTGGTCGGAGTTTATGTATGTCAGCACCTGGGATCCCAGCGCAGAAACAGGAATTCATCCACTGCTGCTCTCCAGCTGCCGAAGTGCAGTGGAGGAGTGTCGGAAAATTACCAAACCCTGGAGAGAACATGCTCTGGAAAGCCTCCTGCCACCCTGGGAAGTGGCAGAGGCTGTGTACGAAGCAGAAAAAACGTGCAATTCCCACCGCCGCCAATGATGAAAATTTAAATTGTGGACACAGCTGTCCCTCCGGCCCCCTCAGCTGAGTGGGAAAACTTTGGGCACCACTGCTCTAACTCAGAAAAAGGGGGTGGGACTGATCATTCTCCTACAAAATAAGCAGGATTGGTCATTTCAGCTTATTTGCTTTAAATCTGGAAGTACAGTAAAAAATACCACTTGTTTCTGCACAGGGAGATTAAAACAAGTTTACTTTAAAAAATAATAATCATTAACTTAAAGCCCTGTGCCCCTGTGCCCAAATGTCCCCAAATTTGACACTAAGCAAACCATAGTGTCTGCTCCATCTATGTCAAGTGCAGTGCTGATTTGAAGTCCTGTTTAAATGTTGTATTTTTTATTGATTTTTTTTTGCTTGGGGTTCCAAATATAATGAAAACTTTTATCCACTTAAAATTGACTGGTTTAATTTCCCCACTGCCCATCCTCAAGATGGTATTACAGTGCTTGAGATCAAAGGACATGTGCTTTGGAGTTACTTAGACGTGAACATCATCAAAAAAATGTGGCAGGCAAATGGCTTTAAGTTTATAGAGACAAAACTGTCAGCTTCTGACAGCCAGTTTGCAATACTTCAAATTAATAATGAAGCAACAAGAGCTAGGAAGTGCCATAAGAAATAAGTACTCTCTTTGTGAACAAGCTAGTGTGACATATGTTAAAGCTCTAGAGAAAAACATTATTGTAAGAGAGAGGACAAATGTGAGGGGATATGTGTTTGGAAAACAAACACCTATTTTGCCACAACTTTGGCATCCTGGCCTAAATCCATCTTCTATTCTTTTAACTTAACCTCATTTGTACTTCATCTACAACCAGTGGTGGGATTCAATTTCTTTTACTATTTATTTATTTATTTAAATACATTTCTATCCCACTTCCCTCACTCAAGAGCGACCCGAAGCGGCTCACAACATAATCAAAAACAACAAAAAAATTATTTAACAAAGCCCATTAAAAACAATTTAAAACCACCTAAAAAGCCCTACCCTCCCCACACAATTAAAAACAAAAGATATCAGAACAAGCCAGAATAGGCTAAATAAGCCAGTGGGACTTGGAAGTTGATGCATCCATACCCCATGCCCACTGGAATAGCCAGGGTTTCAGTTGTTTTCTAAAGGGAAGCATCTCCGTCTGGAGGTGTAGTTCGAGTGGCAAGAGGTTCCCAAGGGGTGGGGCTGACACAGAGAAGGCCCTCCTCCTGGTCCCAGCAAGATGGGCTTCTTTTGCTGCAGGGACCATAACCAACTCCCTCCGGTCTGCCTCGTAGGATGGGTAAGTCACCTTGGGTTGATGCGGTCTCTTAGGTATCCTGGCCCATTGCCATGATGGGCTTTAAAGGTCAAAACCAGCACCTTGAATTGCACCCAGAGGCATACTGGCAACCAGTGCAGCTCCTAAAGCAGCGGTGAGGCACGGGCATAACGCACACACCCCATCACCACCCAAGCAGCCGCATTCTGGACCAGCTGTAGCTTCCAAATGGACATCAAGGGCAGCCCCATGTAGAGTGCATTACAATAATCCAATCTGGAGGTGACCAGAGTGTGAGTGACTGTGAGCAAGGAGTCCTGGTCCAGGAGCAGGCGTAATTGGTAGATGACACGAAGCTGTGCAAAGGCCCTCCTGGCCACGGCTGCCACCTGCTCTTTGAGCAGTAGCCGTGAGTCCAGGAGGACCCCCAAATTATGCACCGGGTCTGTTTGAGGCAACACTGCCCCACCCAGAACCAAAGATGGCAGCTCCCGAGATAACATGGGACCCCGAAACCACAGCCACTCAGTCTTGCCAGGATTCAGCTGAAGCCCGTTGTCCCCCATCCAGACCGGAACAACCTCCAGACACCTGGTTAGGACTTTGACTGCATCACCCGGGTCCCCACGGGCTGAGATGTACAGCTGGATATCATCTGCATATTGATGATACCTCACCTCGTGGGAATGAATGATCTCACCCAGTGGTTTCATGTAGATATTAAACAGTAGAGGCGAGAGCACCGAGCCCTGAGGCACCCCACATCGGAGCAACCTCGGGCTGGACAGCCCACTCTCTAGAGACACCGACTGAGTCTGGCCCATCAGAAATGTGGAGAACCAGGACAACACAGTGCCCTGGGCCCCCAATCCTCAGAGCCGGCCCAGAAGGATACCATGGACGATGGTATCGAAAGCCGGTGAGAGGTCCAGAAGAGCAAGGATGGAATGGGTTGCCTCCATCCTGCTCCCACCAGAGATCATCCAAGAGTGCAACCAATGCAGTCTCAGTACCATAACAGGGCCTGAATCCAGACTGAAATGGGTCCTGATAATCCGTATCATCCAGAACCCCCTGGAGCTGCCGTGCCACTGCTTTCTCCAACACCTTCCCCACAAATGTTGGAAAGTAGCCTAAAATTAGAAATAACAGTAGGGTTGAGTGATGGCTTCTTCAGGAGAGGGTGAACCAGCACATGCTTGAAAGCTGCTGAAAACACCCCCTCCCGCAGAGAGGCATTCATCATTGCACCGACCCAGCTGCCCGTTGTAGCCCTGGCTGCTCTAATCAGCCAGGCGGGGCAGTCATCTAATAAGCAAGTGGAATCACGAACAGCTCCAAGGAGCCTGTCCACTTCATCAGCCCACTCCAGGCAATCAGCTTCCACGTCAGGATTGAACCCCGAATGGATGCGAGCAACTTTCTCTGTAAGATGGTCAGCAAAATTGTCAGCAGAGCCCTGCTACCCAGCCCCCCCCCCCCCGACCCAGGAGGGATCTGGTAACCTGGAACAGGTCCGCTGGATGATTATCAGCAGAGGTGATGAGGGTGGTGAAGTAATGACACTTCACCACCCCCATCACCACGAGGCAGGCTCTAATAGCAGCTCTAACTCATGTTTGGTCACACTCGCTCCGGGTCTTCACCCAATGGTGCTCTAGGCATCACTTTACCCGCTTCAGCTCACCCAATTCTTCTGTAAACCAGGGAGCCCTGCATGGTCTGTGGGTTGGGAGAGGCCGCAACAGCGCGATTGTATCCAAGACCGATGTCGCCTCTTTTTTCCAAAGGGCAACTAAGGTCTAGCCAAATTGTGCAGCCTGTCCAGAGGAAACGACCCCAACTCCCTTTGGAATCTCTCGGAATCCATCAGTCACTGGAGCCAGACCAATTTAACTGGTCCTGCCACCCTATGGTGAGGTGTCGCTCCCAGAAAATCCAGAGTCACCAGATAGTGATCTGACCATGACACAGGCATTATCTTAATATCTTGTAATTGCAGATCACTCAGCCACCGCTCCAACAGGAAAACCAAGTCAGGGGAGTGGCCACTGCTCCTGGTTGGGCCCTGAATTACTTGAGTCAGGCCCACGGCTGCCATAGATGCCGTGAACTCCCGAGCAGCCTCAGAGGCAGGTCCTAGCAACGGCAAATTGAAGTCGCCCAGAACCATAAGCCCAGGCAGCTCAATTGCCAATGCCGCGACCGCCTTGAGCAAGTCGGGCAGGGAATCTGCTACCCGGCAAGGGGACAGGTACAGAAGTAGGATTCCTAACTGACCCTTAGAGCCAACCTGAAGGAGGAGCAGCTCACAATCCTGCACCTGTGGTGCAGTGACCCTGGTGACTCCCAGAGATTCATGAGCCACAATAGCGATGCTGCCACCCTTCCCCAAACCCCTGGGCTGGTGCCACACCGAACCCAGCTGGACACAATTCCAATAAGGGAACACCATCCTCAGGTGCCAGCCAGGTCTTGGTGATGCATGCCAGGTTGGCCTGCTCCCCCAAGATCAGGTCACACACAAGGGGAGCCTTATTGCAAACCGACCTGGCATTCACCAGCAGCAGCCTAAGGGAGGGGTCACTCTGGACCTGCTGACCAGGAGCCCGAGACTGAACCGAGGGGCCAGAATAAGAGACAGATAGCAAACAGTGGTCCCTAGTTCCCTGAGTACGGCCTGCCCCACGGTTCCTGCCATATCGCCCCACAGCCATCACTACCGGAATGTGGGCCCCAGGAACCTCAATCCAACCCCCAGGCCGGGCACTCCCCCCATCTCTTGGCACCAGCCTGTTCCTAAATATCCTACCATCCCTCCCCTAAAACCTCCCCCTCCTTAAAAGGGAAGGACCCCAACCCCTACACGGCGATGTCGGAGCCACCAAGTGACATCGGCTCACATTATTTGCCTTCCCTGAGCATTTCGCCAAGGGAGGATCTGTCCGGGAGGCTGGCCAAGAGGCTGGCGAGGCAGAGGCAGTGGTGGAGTTGCCAGTGGGTTTTATCCCAACTGAGCACCCAGGTGTTCTCTGTTTGCCTCCCCACCTTGCCTCCTCAGCTGCCGTGGCAAAGTTGGCAACAGTTGTGGCAGCGGCGGCGATGACGGGGCCGCCAGGAGATGTGTGCTCGCCTTCTTCACCCCCCCCCCCCTGAGCATTTTGCCAAGGGAGGACCTGTCCAGGATGCTGGCCGAGAGGCTGGTGAGGCGGAGGCAGTGGTGGAGTTGCTAATGGGTTTTATCCCACCTGAGCCACCCAGGTGTTCTCTGTTTGCTTCCCCACCTTGCCTCCTCAGCCGCCGCGGTGAAGTTGGCAACAGCTATGGTGGCAGTGATGTCGGGGCTGCCAGGAGATGTGTGCTCACCTTCACCCCCCTGAGCATTTCGCCAAGAGAGGACCTGTCTGAGAGGCTGGCTGAGAGGCTGGTTAGGCGGAGGCAGCGGCGGAGTTGTAGGTGTGTTTTATCCTGCCTGAGCCACCCAGGTGTTCTCTGTTTGGCTCTCCACCTCACCTCCTCAGCTGCTGCAGCGAAGTTGGCAAAAGCTGCAGTGGCGGTGGTGATGACGGGGCCACCCGGAGATGTGTGCTCAACTTCTTTGCCCCCCCCCCTGAGCATTTCACCAAGGGAGGACCTGTCTGGGAGTAGGTAATACTACCTACTCTGTGGGTGTGGAATTGTGGGTGTGGCCAGGGGGAAAGCCCTGTGTTGCACCCAAATTAGGACTACTATATTTTATTTCAACACTTGGATGGGTGGGGCCAGCCAGAATTTCTGCTACCAGTTCTGGCGAACTGGAATGAACCTGCTGAATCCCACCACTGTCTACATCATCTTCTACATCATTTCTGCATTATCAATCTGAGGACATATAACTCTATTAAGGCGCTTTCCTACTAGGTCATCCTCACACGTTCTTTCCTGACTTCCCTCTGTTGTAATCCAAAGTGTCTAAACATTGGTCTAAAGCCAAAGAGAAGCACTTTAAAGTTGTGCATATTTCATTGGAAAAATATAAGCACATGCTCCTTTCCATTGGAAATGTGAGGTTTATATGATTTTGTGGTTTTGGCATATAAGGTTTAAAAATAATCTTACTAAAGGAATGACCTACTTGTGATTTAATAATAATAATTGCATGATCTCAAGTAGATTTTGGCATATGCCAACCCTTTTCAGAGTTTCCAGGGTAGAGGATAAACTGGAGTGGTTCACCAGTACCTTCTTATGTGGGTACCATGGGACTATGCAGCTTGTCCATGGCCACACAAGCTGGGTTTTCTCCCAGGATGCACAGTGGGGAATTGAACAACGAACCTCTGGCTCTGCAGTCAGATATAAAAAGTTCTGAGTTATCTGGCCAACACTTTTTCTTTGAAGGGTGATTTATTGTTGTTGATATTGGAGTTACTTGTACCATGACTATGATACTCAGCAGCGGTGGCTGCTACTAATGTCCGAGTATACTTCTTTTTCTGGAAATCATTTTCATGAAAGAGGAAAGACAAACAGGAAAAATGCCATTAGCATGAATTTGTTGAAGGTGGATCCCAGCTTGCCATGAAGTGACCAACACACCGTGATCACGGAGCCATGTCCAGTGGCATGTAAGAAATGAGACATGCAGGATTTAACACTGAGACTGGAATGGACTGCTGAGGATATTAACAAGGTGTGCCTTTACAGCCAGTCCATCTGGAATGGCCTCTTCCACCTCCAAGACTCTTGGGAATCAGAATAGTGAAGTGGTTCCTCCTGTGCTCATTTTTTCGTTTGGCCCAATATGATGGTTTCCAGTGGCATTTCCTCCACTGAGGGGACCATCATCCCACCTAAAGGGGCTCATCCATTCATAGCCATTGGCCCCTTTAGGGAGTCAGGTTATTTACCACTGCCTAACACTCAGCACTAAGTTGCTGGCTGTACAGTCTACTCCATTACTGCAGAAGGATGTCTGGCCAGACACATAGATACTAGTTCATCTCAGACCACACCTCAGTCTGCCAAAGCTTCTCAGGATATAAACAGTATGCCCTTCCCTCAACAAAGAAACACTCAAAGAAAGATGAGAAGCACAAGGCTCTTCTGAGTGATTTCTGCTCGGCCAAATTAATTCCATTATCTGTTAGTCATATCTATACTAGACTAATAACTCATGAAGAGTTTTGCAACTGGTTTTAATCATGCATTTCATCCACCTCAGGGACCAATGAGTCTTGTTCAATCAAAATTATATGGAAGCTTTCTGTCAGATACAGCTTGATAGGATCTAGGTGAGGGGCATGTTGAGTCTTTCTGATAGGCTGTTTGGATTGGTGTATGATAATAGTCTGTATCAGCCTCTTCAGAAGTGGGAGCAGTCAAACTTGTCTGGCAAACTAAAGCCTTCCAAAGGGCCTTATTTCTTCACTCCCAAATCCCATCATTTTAAAATGAATGGCAGGGAAAGGGAGACTCTGTGATGAAAAGCTTCTTGATAGTTATTTTAAGGCTGCTTATATTTGTGTGGGTTCTTTCCCTGGGGGAAGGGGAGGGAGATGATCTTACAGAAAGGTTTTGGAATCCCAACAGACATTAAAAGGCTGATGATGCACTTAAAATGAAGTCAAGAATGCTTGACATACTTTTGAAAATTTGCCCTGAATGCTTTTCTGACTGAACAGTCTGACTCAAAATGTTTAACAATACTATTGACTTTAATTTTTGATAAACCTTTTATGCACCCTGGCACTCCCTCTCTCTTTTGCATTCAACTTGGAAACATTAGCCTGACTCCTTAAAAAAAAAAGCAGAAATCATGATTGAAACCAGGGATATGCTATTTGTATCCATGGAGTTTTATGTGAATGCCTCAGAAATGAAACCATTTGCTTCGTTTCTATGCTACCCATCTAACATAATTGTCACTCTGGGCAATGTACACAACAGATAAAATAAAAATACATAGAAAAATACATATCACAAAATATATAGTACTATAACAGATGATAGACAACTCAAAATGATTTCAGCAGTTAAATCATGCATATTAGCAGAGGTAATAACTAACTCAATGTTTTCTTAGATACAGTGTGACTTAGCTACATGAGGAGCAGATAAACAAGTTCAACTGATTAGTTTTGGCATTAGTCCTCTTATCTGGAGAACAGAGAAAGCCGTTTATTCAGTAAAAACATGTCACAGGATGAACTGAGAAACTCTGTAGGCTGGTCATCCATCCTGTGAAGTGTTGAGAAGAATATTAGATCAGAAGGCTTCTAATTTCTTGAATTCTCTATAAGATGGAGAAGTATGCTAAGGCTGAACTCTCTCCTTGGCAAAGGAGTAGCAATGACTGGCTTGGCAATTACCCATATGCCACTCAGACTACCTTTTCAGTAACATTGTATAGAGGTCAACAAAGGATATTTTAAGGAAAAAAACTGCATATGTCTGTACATAATTATTACCAAAACCCACAAATAGGGTGAAAAATATGGGTGGGGCCATGCCAAGGCAATTTATGAGAGTTTGGGAAAATTAATTTTCAAACTAGAATCCCAGGTTCCCTAGTCAGTATGGCCATGTGTAGAGAAAAAAGTAAATCTTCCAAAATCTGGTGATAGTACAAGCAGTATGAACTAGAAGTTATTACCATCAGTCAGATGATTCTCACAAACGATAGCATGTCCACTTTGGTTGACTGACAGAAAGCTGGTTTGTCCATGAGGGTGATCACAGGGATTGATATAGGTCCATAAGTAGTCTTCATTCAGAATGGTTGAAAATAGGTAGGTGAGACAAACCGGAATTGGTAGAATTTCTAAAACAGCAAACCTTTTTTCTTATCTTTAGCTAAATGAGAAATTGCAGCAACTATGTAATGTTTATATAATTAAAATAGCAAAATGTGTGTGATCTACTGAATGCCCTGGAACAGCACAGTGCCATTTTTATTTTAATCCTTTGAACATCCCTACAGAACATAGAAATATAGCGTACAGGCTTAAGGTAAGATTGACTATTGAGCTCCTTAATACCACATTGTTAACTCTGACTAGCAGCAGCTCTCTAGATTCCATGGATTCTGTTGAGCTGTATCTAGAGATATCTTGTATTGCCAGGTGATGACTCTTCTAAGTATTGACCAACCTGACTGTACTTAGCTTCTGAAATGAAGTAAGATCAGTTATAGTCAAGGTGATATGATATACGTTAACTTGAAATAACTGTCTGATTCCCTCTTACATTTAACATAGTTGGTTCCTATACCTTTGATTTTTTGACATTTGGTGACTGGCCAATGAAAGGCTGAGTTGTATTGTAACAACTGATTTGTCTTGTAACAACTTAGATGTCTTGAAACAACTTCTCTGTGTCCGCTCTGGCCCTGTGGAACTTCCTGCCTATGGAACTTCATCTCCAGGCAGAGCTTTTGCCCTTCTGTAGGGGCATGGAGACCTGGCTGGTGCAGCTGGTGTGGGTGGGTGGGTAAGAAAATAGCCACTGTGGGCTGGCTGGTCTGAGTAGCTGAATAAACTGTCCCTGAAGCTGGATGATGGCTTAGGGTTTTAAGGTTTTTTTTAAGATTTTAATTGTTTTCAAATGTGGTTGTTTTTATTGTTTTATTGTAAGCTGCCCAGAGTCGCCCCTGGTGAGTGGGGTGGTGTTAGAAATCTAAATAAATAAATAATAAATAAATAAACCATTTTCCTAAGAAAATATTGAATCTGAGATCGTACCAGGCCAGGACGTTTTAACTGTGAAGTCTGGTCTGGATTTTTCTAAACGCAAGCAACCCTTGGGATATTCAATAACTCAATCCCGGCTTACCTTGACAAATTACAACCTACCCTAATCTAGGATAAGTTAGCTAATAACCAGTGTTTCGGCCTAATCTTGTTAGCGTGTAATTAAAAAAAAGAAGCTCCCTTTACTGGTGTGAGGAATCACAAGGGCTAGGGTTTATAAAAAGTTTTATTTGAACACAACAGAGGTATTTTACAAACATCAGTAGTCAGATTTCAAAAAGGAAGAAAGCAAAAGACAGCTTCATTAAATACTAATAAAATACTTCAGGCAACAGATCAGTAATTTACCCACTCGATGGCCAAAATAATAAACCTCCCTTACTACTCTAAGGTAGACTTCTTAACACCCCCCCCCCCGCCCAGATGCATGATTCTAGGATGGCAGATATTTCAAAACCCCTCCATTTTCTTGTCTTTCCCATCAATCATTCATTCTCAAGCAATCCCAGTCCATTATGCTTCTCAACATTCTGTTTCTACCTACTACTGGCAGTCTTTGCTATCTTTGCCTGCACTTTTACCAAGGCTACTTTCTATCCATTCTTACCTGACACTCTGCACACACTCTCATACATCCATTTACCCTAAATAAATTAATTCCTTACATGTCTCCATTGAAAAGTGTTGCACTATAGGTGAGAAGAGAAGACATGCAAATTTATATTATGTTATGATATCTGTACCAGTTTCAACAATCAAGTTATTACCTGTGTGTTCTGTGTCTGCCAGTTTACGATTCCTTTTCATGTATTAGTTCAAATAAACTCTAGGGCTTTTATCCCATAATAAATTATGTCATAAAGCTTATGGTATAATAAATGCCATATTCTTTTAGGAACACACATTCTTATTTAAGACTGTTGTATTGCAAAGACTATTAATTTATTATGATATGGTTTCATGGCATAATTCAAAGTGTTTAGTATTTATTAGACATGTGATGTGGGGAGAAATACAACAGTACTATGGTTACAGGGAAATGAAATTCAGAAAGAACAGAAAATGATAGTTATATAAAAATTGTGCCCTTTAACAAGGAGTGCTAGAGATAATGCAAACATCCTGACATTTGTCTACTAATACTTGTAGGGCAATTTTAGAAAAACATGCACTCACAAAATCTTATTTGACAGAAATCTAATCTAACAATTTTCTGTGATAAAAATTTGATCCTGCAGTTACATACTGAGGTATGCCTTTGGGTGATTTCTATTCTAGAATGTTTCCTTAAGGTCATCTGTAGCATTTAAGCCTTTAAAAGTCAACAAGAACTACGATTTTCTAGCCCTTGTAGGAATTATGGAGTCTGATTTGTGGCTATTTATTTTGTTCTACAAAAATCTTTGAAAACAAGCATCAAAGCTGAGCAGGTCATCAAGTTGTTGTCAGATAACAATATCCATAACCCTTCACCGTTCATTTCACTTTCTAGGGCTGGTGGGCCTATCCACATTTCAAAGGTCATCCATTTCACATTCTTAATATCTGAAGTTACTGAAGTAAACTTGGTTGCTGAGTAGGAGTTTGAATGCAAGCTTCCACGGAGCTTAGAATATCATGCAAATATTCATTCATTTCACTTAAAAGGAGAAACAAATATATGAGATAGACTCACTACATGCAAAGCAAGAGATGTCATGCCTTAATTCGTTATAATTGTGATGATCATGGCATACAGCATACATGTGTGATGATTATAGGGTACATGAGATTGGGGGGTTGGGGTTTTCATAAACTGTAAGCCATAAGCATCAATATTATAACAAAGTAAGGCTTGAACTATCTCACTTTGCATGTAATGAGTCTATCTTATATATTTGTTTCAACTTTTAAGTTGCATTACTGAACTGAATGAACATTTGTACAGTATTCTAATTTTCTGAGTTTTACCTATATATCATTGTAGTCACTTATTTGCTCTATTTTACTGAATTTTTAGGAGGGAAAAGTTATAGTTTATTTAAATGCATACTTTTGAGCCAGGTTTCATGTGAAATCATCATCCTAACAATCCAAACTGTAGCCCTGAAGCAAACAGGACGTAGAAAACTAACAAACAATCAAATAAGCAAATACTTAGCTGCTTTGTGCATCCTAGGCAAATAGACTGCTAGGCTAGTGTATGCTATGAGGGTGGGAGCAATATGATTCTGTTTTCACACTGAATGCCTACATTTAATGATATGAAAAGGTATCATGGGCAGAATGAAAAAGGACCGCTGTATCTCTGGACAGTAGTTCAGGGAGCCATTAGAGACTTCTCCCAGTGTGATGTTGCAGTCAATGGGCAGGAAGCATTTCAAATACTAAAGATTTTCTTGTTCTGTTCATATTAAAGGGGCAAGAGAATACTTTGAAGGTAGAAACTATATTCCATAACTGATCATTAAAAAAATGCTTGCTGGGGAAAAAGACTACGGCAGTGAAGTTGATTTTTACATAAACCCTTCAAATATTATTCAGCACTCCACAGTGATGGCACTTCTAACTCAGTATGCTGGAATCATAAAGTGAGATGTTGACAACCCTCAGAAAGATGTATAAGAAAATGGTTTGGCATTTACTATTTCAGACAGAAGAACTTTGTCTTGTAATACAGCATTGTGAAGGAAATTCAAGGCTATAATAAGTTTGTTTTCTAGTATGTTGGGTTACAGAGTGAACAAGATACTTTACAGTTTGGGATTGGAATTCCATAGGGTGTACATACTCCTGTCCATGCTTCTAATTAATCCTGGGTTTTCCTTTGCAGACATCACAAGGGGTTACACTCAATAGCCTCATAGACACTTTCCAACAAAATTATTATTTGATTCATGGACTTTAACTGAATGTCCAGTTTGCCATGTTTATATATCCCCACAGTTATTTCTGGGGGGCCCTAAAAAAACTGCTAGGGAGGAAAGTATAGGTTATCCACACAACACATATAGACTAGAAGTACTAGGAGACTCTGTCTAATAGCATACACAATCTTCAGAACATTTAGGAAATGAGATATCATCTAATTGTGTGTTCATACTGTGATGCATGGTATGAGGTGGGATGGGACAGTAAATTCCTCTGTTTTGTGCAACATACAGTACTATTTGGGAATCCCTAGGTCACTAAGTGCTGAAAAAGAGTGGGATGGGAGATTTTTCTCTTTTTGATCAGAATTTAGTTTAAAAAAATCAACATAATAAAAATATAGAATAAACCCATTTGGGAAAGATATGTTCATAAGGGCCATTAAACAATTGTGTGATCCTCAATGGGGGGAGGGGATCTGCCATCTGAATTACAGAAAATTATGTGGGGATGGGGGGGAGGGTCAGGTCAAAGATTACGTGATAAATTTGAAGCTGTTGTGATTTCGAAACATGGCACTTTTTTTGGTTTAAAAATGATCTCAGGGAATTTTGATCCGATTTGAGATTATTGAATTGCTTGTGCAGTCTATTTCTAACCAACAGAAATTTATAATCCTTATAAAGAAGATAGCAGAAGAACACTATTGGAACTTATCTGACATCCTCATTCCTCCCTGCAAAATAAATAAATAAATAAATAAATTCTTAGCAACGGGTGTGATGCATCAAGAATCCTCACCGATATGTTCTGCATTAGGCACCAATAGTGAAAAGCTCTAAAAATTAGAGTTTCAATACAAAAGTTCTGGATTAGGTACTTTTAAAAGGGGGAGGGGGTCGAACCGAAAATTACAGTCAGATTACATCGGGGAGGGGGTCATTTCCCCCCAAATAATGTATCACATAATTGTTGAATGGCCCCATACCTACTCAAGAAACATCTCTCCTTTATAATATTAAAGTGCTAGTACGATATCTTGGATTAAAAAACCCAGGTCTTCATAGTCAACAAAGCAGTTCCTCCATTGCTTGCATACAATTGCCATTTCTCTTCTTTTCCCACAGTTTCTCTAAGGAAAAAGAGGAAACGAGCCCTTGCTCCCATCTGTCCTTATCAACAATAGGAACCTGAGTGGAATTACCACTTAACATTAGGGCTGAATGGAACTGTGAAGGGATGTTGTCCAGGTTTGTGGCTGTCACAGCTTCAGATTGGGTCTCTAGAGATTCATTTTGCCTTTAGAGGAAGGCAATTGTAGGGGGAAGAAACAGTATCACAATGTACAGTAGATTCACTTCTTCACATTTATAAATCTGGGATATTTTGCTTCTGTATCCATGATTCAGAATGGCAGGGAATGGCCCAATATTGTGTCCATGTTATCAGCAGGAAAAAGGATATTAAGCTACATAGCAAAGGGCAGCCTGAATATTGATGGTGCCAACAGGATAATCTCAAGGACATGTTCTTGTGCTCACTACCATTCATTAAGAGACACCAAGCAGAGGAAATTCCCAGAATCTGATTCCCCCCCCCCGCACGTGCACGCACGCACACACACACACACACACACACACACACACACACACACACACACACACACACACACACACACACACACACACACACACACACACACCATCAGTTAACCACTTATCACTCAATCACAATTCAAGTGTCATAAGACAGTTTTTCAATGCATCCCACATTCATAGCCTGGAGGGTTTTTAAAAGAAATGTAAGCATGTCAGCTACAAAGCACACACAAAAATCAACCCCACCATAATTTTGCAGCTTAAATGAGTAAGTTTCTGAGTATTTGTTCTGCATTTTTAATATTAAATTTTAAAATATTTTCGTATCTGTATATATATATATTTTAAAAAGTTATTTATGTGTTTCCATTTTTATTGCCAGAGACAATATGTTCTTGCAAGCATCATGTTGATCAGATTGCTTGGCCAGAAAGGTATTAAAAAGTTCACAAAGACTCAGCTAATTTGGTGTTTAGTGTTTTTAAGGGTTTTTAAAAAAGGTTCTTATAGTTTTAACGTGTTTTATTATGCATTTTATGAAGGAAGTGCTGTACACCGCCCAGAGTCGCTTGCCTATTAGGTGGCAATACAAATGTGACCAATACATATAAATAAATAATTGGATCCTGACTGGCAGGTTCTAAAGTTCAGATTGTCCCTGGCAGGTTCTAAAGTTCAGATTGTCCCTGATGAGGCACTGATTTTACTTTTGGAAAGTTATGAGGAAACTATTTTGTCCCAGTAATCCTGAGACAATGCAAGCGCGGCGCCAAAATGGCTGCAGCGCTCTTTGCGGGCCCCCACCATCGGACGAAGGCATCCGGGGAGTTAGGGGGCGTGGCCAGCTCCTCTATAAAAGGGGTGGCCACGAGGCAGCCGAGCTGCCATTTTGCGAAGCGACGGAGCGGAGAAGTTTTTCCCTCTTACCTCCGTCGCTTTTACCTTCACCGGGAAGCCTCTTGGCTGCTGAATTTTCTCCTTTTCGGCTTCCCATCGGTTAGCTGCGATACCCTCTAAGAAGAAGGCGGCTGCGAACGCTGCTCGTTCTGCGCGGAGGCGCCAGCCGGGTCGGAGGACCGCGGCCGCGCCTACCCAGCAGCCTCCTTTGCCCGAGCTCACTGGGACCGGTGGTATGGGGTTGATTCCCCCTTAGCCTGGGGCTGGAGGTCTGCGTACCGGCCCTGTAGGGGCCGCGACCCTCGGCCAGCAAGCAGTGGCCACTGCCTCTGCCGTGGCCCATTCTGCGGGGCCTTCCCACGTTGGTGTGCAGCTGCCTGCGGGGGGTTTCAGCTCTCTCCCCTGGCAGGGTTCTCCCCGGCCCTGGGGCCGGGCCTGGGATCATGGCCCTATATGGGCCCCGGGGTTCAGGGATCTGGACCCGCACCTGCTGTTAGTGGGCCGGCCGGCCCTTTGCCCCCTCTTGGCTTGGGGGGCTATGTCAGTGTGGAGGCCCTTCTGGCCCGCGTTGCGGCCCTCGAGGCTTCACTGGCCAGGGTAACCACCCAGGGTACCCCTTTTGGGGTGCAGATTCGTCCATCATCTGCTGGGCAGCGGCAGGCGGCGGGACGGGTCGAGCTGACTGAGGCGCATGGCCCGGCATCGGCCACTGCCTCGCAGCTCCCCGATCGACAGGCCGGTGCTGGTCAGGCCCCGTCGGCAAGCTCAGATGCGGTCGTGAGCTCCGACGCCCCCAGTGGGTCGGAACCCCCGGTGGGGGCGTCCCATGGGGGTGCAGCATGTGAGTATGTGGTTCAATCTAGCGCACCCACACATTGGCAACATTGGGGGGGTTTCAATGGCCTTGACCTCGCACGGGTGGTGCAGCGGTTCGGCCGCCGACGGCCCACCCGGTGACTCCAGCTCTCACCCAGGGCCCCGGTGTGGGGGGTAATACTTGCGCAGTTGGGAATGTTTTAGGGGTGACCGGGTTGGTCCAGGCTCCTTTTCAGATGCCCGCAGTTCCCGCCGTTCCTGTGTCGGCATTGCCGACTGCGGGGTATTCGTTGCCCCTGGGGGACCATTTGGCCCAAGCCACCAAGGAAAAGATCTGGCGTGGGAAGTATGTGGACATCTTCTCCCTCCTTACCAGAGAACACACCATAGAGGAGAGGGAGGGGCAAGATGGGAAGGATAAGGAGCAGGCACATCGTCGCAAGCAGCCACATACGTGGGCCAACCGGTTGCCGGCCTACCTCATACGTGGCGGTCTACCTCAGGGCCCGGCCGGATTTGGCGATTCCGATGGTCCAGTATTTGGACCACGTTTACCGGGCGATGGTCGACTTCCCGGGCCCGTAGTGGTTGGCTTATGATGTGGGATTCCGTATGCGGATTCCCCTGCACCCCGAGAGGAGGTGGGATGAGCCCTGCCAGACGCTGTGGCTTCTGTACATGACTCCCACGCGCCCTGCGCCTGGGGAGAGATACCATTGTGGACATGCGGTCCAGCGAGCGGCCCCAGCGCGGGCACCCCGCCAGGTGGCGGGGCAGGGGGTTCCAGCCCGCCTGCTGTGCTGGACTTTCTTGTCCAATGGTTCCTGCAATGGGAAGAATTGCCGGTACAGGCATGAGTGGCCCTCTTGTGCCGGCCCCCATGTTGCCTCCGCCTGTCCCAGGTCTGGAGGGATGCGGGGCAGAGGGAGGGGCGGACAAGGGTTTGTCAAGACTGCCGCAGGGGGAGCTGGTTCACCGAATGGCCCCCTCCCCAATTAACGTGGACATGTTGGAGCGTTGGCTCGCATTATACCCGAAGGAGGAGGAGGCGGTTTACCTGCTTCAGGGTTTTCGACTGGGGTTCCGTATTCCTTTTGTGGGTGATAGGTCCCTACAGGATGCTCCCAACCTTTTGTCCCTTAAGGGGAGGGAGGAGGTGGCTGCTGCCAGCATTAACAAGGAGGTTCATGCGGGCAGGGTCGCCAGCCCTTTCACTGCACCCCCGTTCCCTGACCTTAAGGTGTCACCCTTGGGCTTGGTGCCCAAGGAGTTACCGGGCGAGTTTCGCCTGATCCATCACTTGTCCTACCCCATAACATGCTCGGCCTTTGAGTGTTTCAGCACATTCCTGCAGTGGGCTTTCGTCCGCAGGTCAGGGTCCCGGTCTGTAGCCCATTACCTGGATGAATTTTGTTCGGGGTGAACGGGGCTGGGACACGTACACACGTCTCCTCAACACATTTCAGAAGCTAATGGAGGAACTCGGTGTCCCTTTAGCGCCCGAAAAGACCGAGGGCCCATCTACTAAGCTAGTATTCCTGGGGGTGGAGATTGACTCGGTAGCGTAGGCTTCTAGGTTACCAGGGGATAAGGGGTCAAGGATAGTGGCCCTTATCTCGGATTTGCTTGCTAAACGCAAGGCATTCCTTAGGGAACTGCAGGTGCTACATGGTCACCTCAATTTCGCTTGCAGGGTGGTCGCACCGGGCAGGGCATTTGCTCGGCGCTTGTGCGACGCCATGACTGGCTTATCCAGGCCCCACCATAGGGTTAGACTCACCCGGGGTATCAGGGCAGATATGCTTATCTGGCTCCAGTTCCTGAGGGAGTTCGATGGAGTATCATTTTGGAGGTCTGACCTCCTGGCTTCCCCTCGCTTTCAGATACAGTCTGATGCCTCGGGGTCCCTGGGTTATGGGATGTACTTCAATGGGAAGTGGGCCTATGGTGGGTGGCCACCAGCCTGGGCAGGCATGGGTCGCCTGCGTGATCTCACGTATTGGAATTTTTCCCTATCCTGGGGGCTTTGATGCTATGGGGCGAGGAGTGGGCCGACTCGGTCGTCCATTTCTGGTGTGACAATGCGGCCGTTGTCCACATTGTCAACTCACAGACTTCCAAATCGCCCAGGGTCATAGACCTAATGCGCCAGTTTGTGTTGCGCAGCCTGCGCCTCTACGTCCTCTTCGGGGCCAGGCATGTCCCGGGGGTCAATAATGATATCGCTGACGCTTTGTCCTGCCTGCAGATCTCCCGGTTCCGTGCCTTGGCCCCGGATGCGGAGGGATTTCCCTCGCCACCCCCGGACGAGATATGGACCATTGGCAAGGAGAGGTGAACCGGGCGATTGGCTTGTCACTGGCGCCACGCACGCGTAAGGCGTATCACCATGCATTCAATTCTTTCAGAGCCTTCTGTACCCAATTCCGGCTGCCAGAATCCTGGCCGATCCCAGTGACCCATGTACTTCGGTTCATGGTTTACCTGCATGCCCAGGGCCTTGCACCTCGCACCGTAGCATCTAGGCTGTCAGCGTTGGCTTTTATGGCCAAGGTGGGAGGTCATGTGGATAGTAACGCTGACTTCCGTGTGAGGCATGTTTTGGAGGGGTGGGTGCGGTAGCGTGGGTGTTGCCCGGACGACCGCCACCCGATTTCTCCAGGGGTTCTTACCCAATTGGCCCGGGGCTGGCCTGGCCTCTGTTTGATAGATATGAGGCAGCCCATTTCATGCAGCCACAACGGTGGCCTTTTTTGGAGCGCTCCGCATCAGCGAGCTTGTGATGCTGTCTAAGGCGGATGCAAGTCGTAGGGCACTGGAACTCGAGGATGTCTATGTTGCCAAAGACTGGGCTCAGTGGAGGATACGCTCCTCTAAGACAGATCAGCATGGCGTAGGCAGTGATGTAAGACTGCTACGGTATTCTTTGGCAGACATCTGTCCGGTTGGTGCCCTACAGGATTTCCTTGCACTGCGTGGCACGCACCATGGCCCGTTTTTCTGTCACCAGGGTGGGTCTTCCCTTATTAAATTTCAATTTTGGAGGGTGCCGCGAAGGCACTAGACAGTGTTGGCCTCTCAGGGGCTCGTTGCGGCACCCATTCGTCCAGAAGGGGGGGCGGCTTCTACTGCAGCTGTTTTGGGTGCTCCGGGGCTGAAATACGCTGCATGGGAGGGTGGGGATCACAATGTTTTCAATTTGTGTTCGCCCTCTTCAACCTGAGTACCAGTTTAGTCACTGCACTGTTTCTCCCCCCCTTTTTTTTCCTTGACAGACCTGGGTGTCGTATTACACCGGTGACAGTATGGCTGGTGGGCCATAGCCGCGTGCACAGGGCAGCGCGTTACGCTGCACAGGGCAGCGCGTTATGCTGCAGAGGGCAGCGCGTTACGCTGCACAGGGCAGCGCGTTACGCTGCACAGGGCAGCGCGTTACGCTGCAGCGACAGAGTGGGACCCCGACTGGGACTGGGTGCACCCGCACGTCTCAGGTGGTGTGGTAAGCGCGGCATGTTATGGCGGGAACTGTTGCCATTCCTTTTCTACATCAGGGATGCTGACTCGCCTGATGTCCTGGTTATGTACCTTGGGGGTGATGGCTTGGGGCGGGTTACTGGCCTATCGCGGAAGCTTGCGATTTGCAGTGACCTGCCCTACTCACATTATGTGTGGCCTGCCACAACCCTCAAGTGGTCGGACATGATGTCGCGGTACGCTTACTGGGGAGTGTTCGGCCTCGAGGCTCTTGACTGAGCCGACGCTCCGTGACCAGGGCTATTGCCCGGTTCCTTTTTGAATGGGGTGGGGGATGCATCATTCGCCTCCCCACCATCAGTCTGCAAAATTAAGAGCTTTACTCAGGGGATGGGGCCCATCTGTCGCAGGGAGGTATGGACCTCTGGTTAGCGGACTGGCGAGCAGGCCTGTTGACCGAGCTGACGGTCTTGGGGGGGGGCGGTGAGCCTTTTTGGGAAGCCTCCCCGTGTGGCGGGTAGCACTGGTAAGGTAAACATTTATGACCCACAGGTATCCGGCAGGTTCGCAATTGACTGGACAAACTAGACAGGCATAAGTTGGTTAAACGTTGTCCGGTCAACGACGAACCAGGCGACGGGGTGATGGCTACAGCTAGACAGCATGCATCACCCCGTGATTTCACGGATACGCGTCAGAGGGTGGGGTCATTAGTTAGATATTGACTACGGTCAACAATTTGTTTGTTGTCAACAAACAAATGGATACAAATAGATACATTGTAACAATTGCCATCGGCAATTTTGGGTGGTACCTTACCAGTGTTACTTTGGCCTGCTTGCCTTAAGAATTATAATTGGTCAATTACCAATAGAAATTTATAATTCGGGCTAGGGCATGAATCAATAAATGTGGCCCAATGCCGTTATCCACTTTTACCAGTGTCTGAGTCCTTTATTGGGGGGTGCGCCTGCAATGTTTACCAAAAGTATTAGAACAACCACAACTACTATCTGTTCTGGCATAAGGAGAAATACTTTGAATGTGTCTTAGAAAATTATAATCTAATTCCCAGAAGATATATATGGCAAAAATGTTCTCCTTTCTAGAGTAAGGTCAATCTATTACTTTTGTTAAATAAAACCTGGTGTCTTTTACTTTTTAAGCCAAAGTATACCTATTTTAAGTCTTTGTCTTCCTTTCCAAATATTTCCTTCTTTTACCCATAAATGTATCTAGTGTTTCATTTTCCAAAGCTTCCACTAGCAAGCCTATGCCATGCATGCTAAGTCTTTTTAAAAAGTGGCTGTTTTTATATTTGGAAATACCTTTTTTGAGGATCAATATTTCAGCCACTGTAGCCTAGGTTGTTTCCACAAAAAATTTAAAAGTGAAATGGACCTTTCTCCTACAGCTGTGCCAAGTTTAGTGGAGATCTGAAGTTCAGTTTGAATGTTGCAATTTTTTTTGTTTGGATTGCCCCTAGTTTTAGAATTGCCTTATAAGATGTTGATTTCCACTGCTGAACAATATCATAGGTGTATAATATACATTCAGAGGAACATGACATGTGGGGCTCCATTATTTACTTAATGTACTGAATTGTACCTCCACAAACAGACCTGCCTTACCTGAGAGGGGCTTTGGTATGTGAAGAATTGCCTTGCGCTTGTTCAGTGAAGAGGAACATCAGACTGTTTTGAGAAAATTCATTGTGAAATGCATTGTTACACTAAATATTTTCTGCAGCTGCCAGTCTGCTACAGCATTTAATCATGAAGCGAGTCAGAGTTGGGCTTGAGGATTGATTTTAAAATCTTTGAAAAATCTAATCTTTGCATCAAAAAGCTACAGTGAAGTAAAAGCTATTTACATGAAAGAGGTAGAAAGTACTTGTCACAAAGGAAAGTCCAACTGTGTTGTTATTGCATAGGCTCTTTTCTGTATTATGCCCTGACAGCTCATCAAAGCATCATATTTTGGATATTTTCAGTACAGAAATTATGTCAAATGTGGGGCTTTTAAGCCAATGGAAGCTGTTTAGATTTCAAATTTCTCTTTCTCCACATTCTCCCTGTGAATGTGGTTTGATCAAACTGCTCAGAGAAATGCCAGCATGTTTTCATTCACATTCATTGTATAGTATGGTATTGCTAAGCATTCAGAATTGTTATCACATAATTCCAAGTTTAATTTCATTTACATTTGTGTAAAGTAACAAATAATTTCATCATGTTGGCAGGGTATTTGTTTAAATTATCTATCACTTTCATCATCATCTAAAAGAATAGCCACACTCCTTTTAAGAGCAAACTCAGGAAAATTGTTATGTGGGATGCCATTTCCCCCAAAACCTAATTATTATGCGATTTCATTGCTATACGGGGCAATTGTTGTAGGAGGTTCTACTGTATGTGAAACACTTAAATATTTTACCAGTTCCAGTCTTGAATGAGTTTCCATTGCTGAGTAAGAATTTTACACCAGTTTTCCTGAATATTAATCCATTGCTGTATCGATGACACCATAGTGGCTCTTAGAACAAAGGGTGCATTTCAATCTATTAAAAAAAACCACACCAAAAAAAACCATGCTTAGTTCAGAAATAAAATTTAAACTTGATCAAGAGAAGAGTGCAATGCCCTGCCTGCATTGAATGAATGGCTGAAATATTTAATGTAAGCACTCCTTTTATGAAGCAAAGTGATTCTACATCATTTGACTAGGGTACGTCTGTAGTAATATTAATCACAGCAGTAGTCACTACTGGGATGTTCTTCAGATTCAAAATTAGCTCAGGAAAAGAATTGGAGTGGGTTTATTTGTCCGACTGACCCCAAGTGATGCAAGGATCAGTTGTCCAACAGATTCTAAGTGACATAAGGAAAACCAAACCAATGCTATGTCCAAATTTTCACTTTAGAGGATTCAAGACTAGTGAAAGATCCTCTAGGCAACATTACCAAGCTAAGGCAAAATAGATTCATTGGAGGGCAAGAGCAGGGTAAGGAGTAAATTGCATGACTTCTTAAAGGACAGAGATGGGTGGAAACTTTGCCTGCATTTTGAAAGTCTAACATTAATTGATGGCACCTAGATTAACCCCCAAACCTATTCTAGTCAGAGTCTCATATTTATCACATTTTAAATGTTTTTCACTATGCAGACTAAAGCAAATGTATGTTTTTTTTAAAAAAAATGCATATGAAGAGAATTGGATGGGCTGCAAATTGGCACAAAGTCAATTCACTGCAATTTTTTTAAAAGTCCAAAAGTCGATTATATTCTCACACCCCTATGACTGTCCATTACTACTGTCATCATCTCTGCTGTATTGTGTGCATTTCATATCAACTCTTGCTAGATCAATTTCAGATCTCATTGTCTCCCTCCACATCACTTTTGAATTTTCTAACTGAGATGCAGCAAATAATCTCTAGTCAAAAACTGCTGCTCAGATACTAATTTGACCTTGGGTATCAATCTTATTAAAAGGCCTAATTCTATTAGCTTCAGAATTGTGACTAATAACTGTAAAGGTCCACTGAAATCAGTAATACACATAGACTCATGCATCAATCTTCAGAGTCTGAAATGCCACATAAAGAACGTTAGATCATGATCTAGTGCTTTAATAATAATCCAGAGTCAAGATATTATATTATGTGCCTTGATCATTCTTAATTAACAGTATAGTAGGTTTAAAGTTATTACTGGAGTTGCTTATAGTTTGAACTCATGTTGCTGAATAAACAGGCTGTTAGGAAACTAGGAATCTGGTCTGTATCTGTTTTAAATCAGATTTCAATAACACATTGGGTGATCTAATGGAAGGTCTTTATTCCTAACAAGGAACAAAGCAATGACAATGCCATTCACAGCCTGGTGATCAATATTTTGATGGTGGGAAGGCACTAAGTAAATTAATAGTTTCCTGTGAATTCTTTTAACCAGTTAAATCATATTTACCTCCTTAATCAATAGTCTAAGTACACAAACACAATACCAAAGCTAAGTATTTTAAAATAAAATTTTAAAACATGTTTCTTTTTGTTTCAAAGTTAATGTCATATCAGCAAAGAAAAGTACTTATAGTGGAGCTGAACTGGAAAAATGGTAGTTACTATTCTTGATTATATGTCCAGGCTATGTATCTCTCTGATCAAACTATCAAACTATGAAAATGGATTTTGTCAAGGTCTAATTGGACCCAGGATGGGAAATAGAGTCCTTTATACAAAAATGCACATATTATCTATCCTTATAAATCAGATTCAAGATTCTTTTACAAAATCCAAAATGTTCAAAGAAAATTGTGTGTTCCCAACATCTTTGCATAAAAGATTTCTAGGCATACACCCCCTTTTACAATTATTGAGAGGCAATGAACATAAGAGAAAAAATTCCCCTTAACATTTATTCAACATGAGTATATATGGCATGGCTAATTAGTTCAAAAGCAAGGCTTCATATAAAAGTGTTAAAATATAATACCACACTCCAAGAGAACTAAGATATCAACTAGTAATAATATGCAGATAAGCAATTAACATTATAAATCCAACCTGAAAAGAGGGAAAATTGAATCCTAGTTCTATTCTCTTTCCCTTCAAATGTGGAGAAGCATTTCATTTTTAAACCAGTGTCTGCTATTAATAATGACCTGAATGAGGGTGAAGCTTAATCCAGATGAGGCAAAGGTAGTTCTGATGAGCTAAAATGCCGATCAGCATTAATCTTGCATTGGATACGATGACACTTACATTCAAGACTCAGATTCAGATTGGGTATTGTCATGGATTCAGCTGTGACCTAGACTTCTAGGTTTCAGAGGTAGCCAGGAATGCATTTACTATATTTATTTATTTATTTAACAATCACATTTTATACTGCATTTGCATAGATAAGGCTACTGCCAGAGCCATGCTTCCTCCTGGAGAAGTCTGACATGGCCATAGTGAAATATATTTTACTTATATCCCATGTTGCATGTGGGTTTTCTTTTGGAATGTGTTCAGAATCCCCAAGAGGTCCAAAATGCTGTGACCAGGCAGAACATGCGCAAAACAAATAAATGAAAGCTCCCACAACAAGGTAGCAAAAAAGGCTCCATTAGTGTCAACAGCACTGGAAAAACTTTGGTACACAATAGAGAAAATCAGCAGACAAGTATATTCATGCAGAAGGAAGTAACTTAGTTGCTCCTCTTGGCAGCTGAAATGTAAAACTGTCTCCAATCCCAGAAAATAAATTTTTCCCAAAAAATAATAATGGCAAAGATAGCTGGATTCTAAAGAAAACAACATCTTTTTTCTCTGTGTAGGAAATGCTACAAGACAGCCCAGATGCCCCATGAGATTTCTGAGAGATTTTTCAACTAAGAGGTGTAGGAGAAGGGAAATATCTGACAGAGAAAATGTAGTGATTTCCCTCTTTTTCTAGAAGAGAATAAAAAAGCGGGGAGATTTCACATCCCTAACAAACTCAGAGAGTTGCATCCAGTCCCAACTACAGTATAATGAAGACTCAATCTAGCTGCCTAAAAGAGGAGCTGCCTAAGAAAAGAATATACTTCAAGACAGCCATTCTAAATGGCAATGTCACATTCCTCGGTTTGCCATACTCAAATATGAAATGATTGCTCAGTTGGGTGGAAAGGGAATAAATAGTCTGAGGGGGATGATCTGAAAGCTCCCCTGAGCTCAGAAACTGGAGTTTCCAGAATCACTTTTGGCTTTCATTAGGGTTTCAGCTGTCAATCTCCTTCTCCTTTAGTGCTTTATCCTGCTACAGCAACTGGCACCAAGTATTTTTATCCAAATGCTAGCATTTTAACCTCCCATAAACCAGAGCAGTGATTGGTAGGGATGCCCTACTTGACCTGGCTATGACTGGGAGTTTCTTGAACTTCTTTATATCTGTTCTGGTAATATACAAATATCCCTCCTTTGCCTCGTTTAGACACTTTCTCCTCAAAACCAGTGCCCACCCCTAGGGAATAATGATGATTGACAGTTTTGTTCTGTGGAAATTTATTTTGAAACATGTACTTTCAGAAATTCCAGATTGAATTCAGAAGCTGAACTGAATTCTGGGTAAACGCATACACAGAGGCCACAAACATATAGATTTGCCCATCACTAGTAGTAACATAAGTATTCCTAACTGAGTTAAAATATGGGGGGGGGGCGGCATGGTAAAAGCATTGAAGGAGAACCTACCCATTTTATGTTCTCTTTTTCTTTACAGACAAAATCTCTCAAACAATATTTATAAGATGCAGCTGGCAGACAGAAAATCCTAGCCATGGCTTTTTAGAAATCTGTAGGGAAAAGTAAGAGGCAGGAACAGGAGGAGGGATATCATTCAGAATGATGAACTGCCACGAGTAATTCAGTTCTTAACTAAGTTGCAGCTTTTCTCCTTGATTTCCTAGGAGCACAAGAATAATCAATAAGAGAGAGGAAGGAGAATTTGTAATACTTAGCTTTGGCTTTGCTTGCAGAAAATCAACATTTATCTTTGTATAATGAAATGGTCCTTTCTTGACAATAATTTTAGTCCTTGGTGAAAGAAATTTGCCTTTTGTTATACATTAAAAGGCATTTGAAAGGCAAGATGTAACAATTGTTTCTTCTTATAACTATATTCCTAATGAATATTTTGAAATGGCATATACTGTTCTTTAGGCATATGTATTTCACTCTCCCCCTGCTAATTCTGTGTGCTATCTGAAAGATCCTGTAATTTCCCAGATTCAATATTACAGTGAAACTCTGGTGTCTTCTAGTTTAAATAGGCATACCTGTCAAGTATCCTGGATTGGCCGGGAAATCCCATATTTTGGTGTGCGTTCCTCCCCTTTCCTGGCATCGTCCCATATTTAAAACAGCAGGGAAAGGGGTTACTGCGCACGCATACACAGAACCCATCTGTGCATACACAAATGGGTTCTGTGCATGCACAAATGAGTTTTTCCCATGGATGTGCACCTACGCTGGAACAGTTCCCATATTTTCCTGAGTGACGCTTGATGGGTATTTAAATAGGGTAAGATAGTTTCATCAGACCGTAGACAATAACCCTGTTGCTCAGAAACCACATGAAGAAAAAGATGCATTCTCTGTTACATCACAACATTGCTATGCACCTTTTGCATATTAATATTTACAGCTTTGTTTAGTCGTTTGTTATGTTCATCCCATCAAAGGCTTAAACATCTGTCTAAATAAACAAACATAGATCTGAATCACTTTGAACCAATAAAACCTACACTTCACTTGTGTATTCATTGGGCTCCACACTGCTTTCCCAGTCATAGTCCTCTCCCTCAAGATCTGAATCTACCCATATTCTCATGTGTCATCTGTTCTGGTGGTTCCCTCTGCCATGGCCTCATGACAACTGCTGAATTTACACATCCAGCCCTGCAAAGCAGAACAAACAGCACAACAATCTTTAGCTGTTTAATTTATTTCTCAGCTTGCAAGTAGAAGATATATAAGCAAGCAGACATGAATATACACTCACAAAAAACACACACTGGGGGTGTCCAGTTTTGAGATCAAATCTCCAAGTTCCATGCTTTGAACATGACATCTTAAGGAAGAGGATGTTGTTAGCCTGACAACCCTACATTTGGGAGTTGATCCCAACTGCTTCAGGATGTGCCATTTCAATCAGCTCCCAAACACCCTTATTTTTTCATTACCATGCATGATCTGCAGCTGTTGCTCGAGCTGCTTGAATTCACCCACCTGCTTTTAAAACTGTCACATAATTTCTCTGTTTTCTGTCTCACATACAGATCATTGTGCAAATGTCCCACTCCAACATTATAAGGGTCTGTACCTAGCTTACAGGGACTGTGGTGGCTTAGTGGTTAAGACACTGCACTTGATGGCTGGACGGTTGACAGGTCAGCAGTTCAAGCGCCGAGTTCTGCATGATGGAGTGATCTTCCGTCTCTGTCCCAGCTCCTGCCAACCTAGCAGTTTCAAAGCAAGAAATTGCAAGTAGATAAATAGGTACCACTTTAGTGGGAAGGTAAGAAAACATTCTGTGCACTCCGGTGTTCAGTCATGCCTCCCACATGTCCACAGAAATGTCTGCAGATGCAGATAGTGCTGGCTCTTTGGCTGTAAACAGAGATGAGCACTGAACCCTAGAGTTGAATATGACTGGCTTTCGATCAAGGACAACCTTTCCGACCTAGTTTACAAGACTTAGAATAGCTTTACAGTGTGAAATATAAAACACTTTATGCAACATTATTGAAAAATGGACAAATGAGTGTGAATGAATGTATGGACTGGCAACATATTGCACTCTAGGCAAATTGTATTCATGTGCAAAGGCATGGACAGTGGGAACATTAAGCCTTGCCTTCTCATTGATTTGAGCTCAGATAAAACCACACCTGTCAACCATCCCTTATTGCCCGGGAAAGCCACATATTTTACCCCCATTTGCCACACACCCACCCGTTTTTTTCTACCCCAATAAATTCCCCGTATTTTATTTTCATTTATTTATTTATATTTATACTTATGTTTAACACAGCGCCTCACAAACGCTGACCGCGACTGCTATGGAGCTCCAAGACTCAGGGGCCAGGGAGGATTTTTCGGGGGTGGGGGTGATCTAAGCCTGTTCCTTTGCACACCGGGAACAATCCTCAGCTGCATGGAGGTCCAGAAATGAGGAGGGTTGCGTGGGTTGGGATTAGAGAGAGAGAGAGAAAGAGAGAGGAGGAGGGGGAAAGGATGAATGTCCTGCTGTGCCTTTCACCCCATCGCTCTTTGGCCAGTGTGAGGGGGGAAAACCCTCCCCTCTTTCTTTCTCTCTCTGACTCTCTCTTGGTAACTCCTTTTCAAAAGAAAGGATCTAGTGAGAGAGAAAGGGGTGGGTGGGTGGGAATTTGCATGAGATGTTGCAATTGCTGATAAGGAAATGGGGAGGGGGAGTAGAGGCAGGAGGGGGGAGAGAAGATGGGAGAGAGAGAGAGAGAAAGCCCCCACCCAACCTCCTGGCTGGCTTTGCTCTGCTTGGGCGCTTTGCCTGCATTCCTTTCCAAAGAGATAGAGAGAGAGAGAGGGGAGGGGAGCATCGTGTAAGTTATACAGGTACAGTACATTCATTTTGAAGAATATTGAGATGAGCAAGGGTTGGATCTGATTGTCATCTTCTTTTGCCTTTATATCTATTTTTTTTCCTGCTGCCTTGGTGGCTTGTCCCAAAATTGCCCTTATGCTAAATAATTTTATTTCATACCAGTCACTTTTGACAATCCAGCTACCTTTTCAGTACTTTAATGCCTAGTCTGTCCTTGAAATATCCAGCAGGCTCTCTCTCACTGGAGGCCATGCCTCTGACTTCATGCATTTGTTCTTGGCCTAGGACTGTTTTAATTTTTTTATTTTGCCTGACTTCTGAGTTAAAACTCAGCTCATTCGATGCTTCATGTACTTATTCTGAAAACAGGATTCTTGATGAATGTGAATGTTTCCCTTGCTCGAAAGCCAGTCATATCCGACTCTAGGGTGCAGTGCTCATCTCTGTTTCTAAGCTGAAGAGCCTGCGCTGTCTGCTTCTGCAGACGTTTCCGTGGTCATGTGGCAGGCATGACTAGACACCGGAGCACACAGAACACTGTTACCTTCCCACCAAAGTGGTCCCTATTTATCTACTTGCAGTTTCTTGCTTTCAAACTGCTAAGTTGGCAGGAGCTGAGCCAAAGACGGGAGCTCATTCCATCCTGCAGTACTCGGGAATCGAACTGCTGACTTTCTGCCTCCCAGTCAGCATCTTAGTCACTTAAGCCACTGAGTAAACAAGAAAGAAAACAAAACAAAAGTGCCCCAAGAAGATGGGGAAAGGGTTCTTTGTCCCACACAGCTTTGTGACCATTGCATCTACAATAGCATCTAGCCATCTTATTTTTGGCCACCCCCTTTTGTCCTCCACCTTTCCCAGCATCAAGGCCTTCTCAAGTGGTCCTCCCTTCTCATTTGATATCCAAAGTACTTCAGCGTCATCTTTACTATTTGACCTTTAATGAGCAGTAAGGGTTGATTTCTTCTAGGATCGATCTATTTCTAACACCACATTTCAAAGGCATCTATTTTTCTGTGCTCAGCTTTCCTAATGGTCCAGCTCTCACACCCATACATTACCACCATGAATACCATTGCTTTGACTATGCAATTTTTTGTTTGCAAGGTAATGCCTCTACTTTTAACTATGGTCCCCAGGTTTCTCATAGCTTGTTTTCCAAGCATCAGTTGCCTTTTTATTTCACTGCTGCAATCACCATCTGCAGAGATCTTTGATCCTAAGAAAGTAAAATCTGACAGTCATATCCAACTCTAGGGTGCAGTGCTCATCTCCATTTACAGCCAAAGAGCCAGTGCTGTCTGTGTTTGCAGACATTTTCATGGCCATGTGGCAGGCATGACTAGAGCCCAGCAAGTCACATGGCTATATTTGGCCATGCCCATAGATTTGGCCACACCCACAAAGGGGTGTGGCCAAAATTTCCCTTATTTTCAAATCCGAAAGTTGACAGGTATGGATAAAACTTGTCACCATTGCTGTACAATCTTTCCTGCTGATTACAGGGCTGTGGGTGCTGACTATAATTAGCACATTGCACCATGAGCTGGTCTACATTACAATGGGAGGTTGGGAACAAATGACTTAATAATCATTCCCCCTGATCAAATGTTGTGCAGGGTTACAAACTATGCTTGCTTTCAATCTACCCTTTCTGCATCTGTATATTGCCTGCATCTTTCAGGTCCAAATCCGGGGGGAGAATACAATACCTGAGACCAGAACTGTCCTCTATTATCCATCAAATTATGTATGGCTTACTATATAGCTAACAGATATAAAGCTAGTGAGTTGATTCATGCCAGCCTGGGATAGGGCATCTCCAACCAAGTGAAATTCAGACTGATCAATCAGTAGTCTATGGAGAATCTGGTCATTAAAACTGACTAGATGACACCAGTAAGCTCTCACCTATGCTTTTTCTTTAAAAAAGCATAGACATCTAAGATACAAAAGTTACATATTTTAGAGTCCATGGTTTCATGCTAGGAAACATCTAGTTTCTTAGCATAGCTTTGGAACAGACACTCTCAGTGACATTAAAGATGATGAAGCCAACAGAGCATGTACAGGTATGTGTCCTTATATCTATCTTGGCCATTTACCAAATGGAGTTTAATTTTTACAAACTGTTGGGGTTATCATGTGGAATTACTAATTGCTTCATCTTAAGGAAATCAGGGAGTCAAAGAGGACTCTTCCAGCTCATTCTTTTTTTCTTTGCATCACATATTTAAATCTATCAGAGAGCTTGAACATAAAGCACACACACACACACACACACACACACACACACACACACACACACACACACACATTGCTTTGCCCCTGTCCTCTATAAACAATTGGTTGCCTCAATCAAGTGACACCATTGCAAGCCCCTTCATAATACTAGTATATAAAGTTATAGTAAGTTCTGCTTCTTCCTCTTCCATGTCTAGGCCAGACGTGAAACAGCCAAAATAAAGGCACTTTTTGGTGAGTTCATTCTGCAGTTCCTTTTGCCTAACCTAGTGTGAGAAAAATTAGTTGGCAACACAAGGTTGTCCTTACCAGGGTACATCCAATTGTGGTTTAAACATACCACAATCTTCGAAAAGGCTCTTTTGTGTACCCCACAGTAAGTGCTAGTGCTAATTTCCAACTGCTAGCATGAACTAAAAGATGAGCTAAAAGATGAGCTAAAAGATGAACTGAATATTCTCTTTCTTTCAATTTTTCACATTATTCCCTGTGTGATTTCTCTGTTTCATTTCAACAGAAGCTGGATCCTAAAATGTTAAACCAGAACCTCAAAGCTATTTATAAGAAACTAATTTTATCGTTCCAGTGAAATTTGAAAAAAGCACACACACAAAATATTAGAAACTGTAAGTACTTCAAAAGGAAGAGGAATGCTGTTTGGTAATAACTGCTTTTCTCCTTTCTGATCATTCCACCCCCATTTGTTGAACCCAAAATCTAAGAACTGTACATATCATGATTTATGAACTGCTGGAAAACTATTAATCATACTTACATTACTTTACTTTAGGCCTTCCCCATCCGAAAAGATAGAATTAATAGGCACATAAAAGAGAAGGCGCTGCTAAAGGAGAGCCAACATGGCTTTTACAAGGGCAAATCATGGCTCACTAATCTGTTGGAATTTTTTGAGAGTGTCAACAAGCATGTGGATAAGGGGGATCCAGTTGACATTGTTTATCTGGACTTTCAGAAGGCTTTTGACAAGGTCCCACACCAAAGGCTCTTGAATAAACTTACCAGTCATGGAATAAAGGGACAGGTCTTGTCCTGGATCAGCAACTGGCTAAGGGACAGGAAACAGAGGGTAGCACTAAATGGACACTTCTCCAAGTGGAGGGAAGTAAAGAGTGGGGTCCCCCAAGGTTCAGTACTGGGACCCCTGCTTTTCAACCTCTTCATAAATGATCTAGAGGTAGGAGTAAAAAGCAAGGTAGCCAAATTTGCTGACGACACTAAATTATACAGGGTAGTGAAAACTGTGAGAGATTGTGAGGAGCTCCAGAGGGATCTCTTGACACTGGGGGAGTGGGCAAAACAGTGACAAATGAGCTTCAACATTACTAAGTGCAGAGTGATGCATGTTGGGGCAAAAAAGCCCAATTACATTTATAAACTGATGGGGTCTGAACTCTCTGCTACAAACCAGGAAAAGGACTTTAGTGTCCTGGTGGACAACTCAATGAAGGTGTCAACCCAGTGTGCCTCAGCAGTGAAAAAAGCAAACTCAATGCTAGAGATCATTAGGAAGGGTATAGAAAATAAGTCAGCAAGTGTCATTTTGCCTCTTTATAAATCTATGGTGAGACCCCATCTGGAATACTGTGTACAGTTCTGGTCGCCATACCTCCAGAAGGATATTATGGAGTTGGAAAAAGTGCAGAGGAGGGCATCCAGGATGATTAGGGGACTGGAACACCTTCCTTACCATCTGAGACTGCAACGGTTGGGCCTCTTCACTCTTGAACGACGACGTCTAAGAGGTGACCTGATTGAAGTTTATAAAATCATGCACGGTGTGGACAAAGTAGATAAGGAAAAACTGTTTTCCCTATCGCATAACACTAGAACTAGGGGACGCTCGATGAAACTTTTGGGTACTAGTTCTAAAACAAATAAGAGAAAGTACTTTTTCACCCAGAGGATTACTGGTCTATGGAACTCCCTGCCAGAAGAAGTGGTGACAGCTGTCAGTCTTGACAGCTTTAAGAAAGGATTAGACAAATTCATGGAGGACAAGGGTATCAATGGCTATAATTATGGATACTTAAGGGCAACCTCCGGGTTGGAGAGATAGGCAGGATATCTCTCAATGCCATTTCCAGGGAATCCTAAGCAGGTGAAAGCATCTGCTTGGGAATACCCTGAAGGAAATGGTGAGCCACTGTGTGAGACAGAATTCTGGATTAGATGTGCGGTGCCTTGTTCCAGCAAGGCTGTTCTTATTTTCTTATGAACAAATCATGCTAATAATTAAAATTCAGTGTTTGTGATAACTAAATTAAAGTGAATGAATTAATGGGAATGAGAAGCACATGAATGTTAACTAACAGGTCCTTCTCATTACAATGGAAGCATAGTATTAATTGGGACTGTTCTTTTTGGAACTTCAAGTCCCATGGACTATGTGGTATGAAGAATTATGTGTACCATGCTCCAAAAGGTTATTTTTAAGCTCTGGTTTTAGGTATAATTTATTATTATTATTTATTAAATTTATATACCGCCTTACTCAGCACAAGTGTGACTCAAGGTGGTTTACAGAAAAATATATATAATACAGTTACAAAATATCAAAAATACCATTACAATTACAACACAGCATAACAATAAAAATACAATACAAAATATTATAGAGTACAATAACATCTCACATAATAATAATAAGCAATAAATACAATAATACAAAAAGTCATATCACAGTATAAAACAAAACAATAAAGCACAGCTATACAAAATTCATATCGCAATACAGAATACTACAGCAATATCATAATACAATAACCTCTCCATTCTGGCCCTAAAAAGTCCAACAGAGGTGGTGGTGCAAGTCCTGCCACTGCCACAGCCATTTGAGCCCTGGGCAAAGGTGGAGGTGGGGCTCGGCACGCCGGCGGCGGTGGAACTCCTGGCTTCCGGTTCCGCAAGGGTCCTGCTGCCCTGGCTTCAGCAGAGTCTGACGAGGGAGGTGGTACAAGTCCTGCCACTGCAGCAGCCATTTGAGCCCTGGGGTGAAGATGGAGGCGGGCTCGGGATGCCGGCGGTGGTATTTAATGGCAATGTAGAGATATGTGACATCTATCTGAGAAATAGGACATTATTTTTTTCTCTCTCAAAACACTCTTTGGAGTCCTTCAAGATTTTTGATATTTTGTCTGAACAAATATATCTATATTGGAACTTTGTTTAACTGAACATGTGTGACAGCTCTGATTCAAAAATGCTAAGCCCCTCCCCCCCACACACACACACATACAAACAAAGAACAGTTTTAGCCAATGACTCCAAGAAGGAACCTTGTGAGACACATCTGGCAGGCAGCCTTCTAAGGTCAAGTTTAGGTCTTGAATTGTCTTTGACAACAATCCTCTCAAGAAGCTTTTAAGGAAATGAAGCCTTAATGGAAATCATTGATTAGCAACTGGCAATTAGGAAACACAGGATATGCATAGATGGTCACTCTTCAAAACCGGGAGTGAAAGCAAGCATTGTGACCTTTCAGAGATACATTTTGCTGGGAACTATGTTACATTGATTGACAAAAAAGGGCTACAAGTAAGGAAGAGATGGAATATTTCAGTGCATAAAACAACAACATAATGTGATTTTTAAACAAAAATTTGCAAGACTGAGCAATTAAACAGCAAACAAACAAGAATTCAATGGGAATGATTTTTTGTAATTATTTAATTTTTCAAGTGTGAATAAAATATTTCAAAGGTTTTCTCCTACAGCACATGATTACAAGAGGCTTGTGACTTTTTGTATGTTTTTTGTGTTAAAAATGCTGAAGTGGTGTTTGCACACAAACCTTTCTTTTTACCTTGGGCTTCTTTTAAAAGTGCAAGCACCTTTCTCCCCAGGGAAACAAAGCATTAATGTTGAAAGGATACTTCTTTTGTTTGTTTTCTTGTTCTTCTGAGGCTGTTGTGGATTTTAAAAACTCTTGGTCCTGCTTGCTCTTATACGGATTGAAAAGTCCTGTAGCAGGCAACTGTTTTTCAAAGCAGTATCTCAGTGTTTTGAGACATTGTTTTTCATCATGGATGAGATAATTTGTGACTTTGTTACATCCTTTCAATAGATTGATAAATAAAATACTAAATGTATTTAAACATGTATGATATTTTGTTGCAAACTAGTTAACACTTAGTGTTCTGGCAAACACAACATTCAGGTAGACTATAGTGGCCAACAGATAGCCCACAGGCCTTCTGTTGCTCACAAAGAGTCTCAATGCTTCACCTCCAAACACGCATCCTTACAAAGTACTCTTGTGTATTGTAATAGGTCTAGGGCAGTGATGGCCAACATTTTAGAGACTGAGTGCCCAAACTGCAACCCGAAACCCACTTATTTATTGCAAAGTGCCAACAAAACAAGAGGGGAGGGAGGTAATGCTCCAATTGGATTGCTGAGCAGAGGAGCATGTCAAACTCTGTGATGTTGGGGGGGGGGGTAGAAAAAGTGCTCCCATTGGGCTTCTGAGCAAAAGGCTTAGACAAACTCTGTGCTGGAGTGACTGCATGGGAGCCCACAGAGAGGACTATGAGTGCCTCCAGTGGCACCCATGCCATAGGTTTACCACCACTGGTCTAGGGCCAAGTCTGTCATGTTTTGAGGACTCTCAGTATGCCTTCCTTTGTCTACCTGAAAACACAAGGTCTGTCAAAAAGCTTACAAAATACTGCCAAAGGTGCAAGGAAAATAATTATGTGTTTCCTCTTCTTTGAGTTCACATGTGTACAACAAGCTGCAATTCTCTTGACTTGTAGTTTTCTGTTGACATCAAACCTTAGCAGGTGTATATGTTGTGGGTACCTAGACATGGTTTGTTGGTCAAACATTTAATATTTAAACCTTTACTTGATTTTTCACTCATAAGGTCAAAAAGTAACAATTTAAAATGAATATGTCCATGTACAAGATGTCTCAAGATGAACTGGTCCATTAAGAGAGAAAGTCACAACACAAACAAGATAAACATTATCTTTATGAGAATCAGCTTAAAAAATATAAAACAGTCAGTTTTGTAAACCTTTTCAAATTAGTGTAATGTTAAGCCAAAATCACAACAAGCAGTAGATGGTCCAATGAAAGAAAATAATCACTTTGGGTAGTGCTGTAATTTTAGGAATATAGAAAATATAATTGTGGGTTTAAATGGAAATATTTTTACATTACTTGTAATAACCATGAGTTTGTGGTATGCATGTGGAGGGAAGGTGGTCAGTTATATGTTTGTACTAGCACACTCAGAACAATGTTTGAGTACTGCTTGGCATCTCCAGACAAGCCTGTAAAAGACCCTACCTAAACCTTTGGATAGTCATAGATAGTGCATCTAGAGCAGGGGTCAGCAAAATTGTCTCTCCAGATGTTATTTGACCTTAATTCCCAGAAGCCCTGATCAGCAGGTATACTAATTTGGACTTCTGGTAATTGAAGTCCAAGAACACCTGGAGAGCCATGTTTTCGGACCCCTGATTTAGAGTATTGATGTGAGAGTGCTCAAGTATCTATAACAATTATTGAAGTCCACACATCCTATAAGTGAGCATAGGCCTGGATGTAATATGTGATTGGAGGTCTATACATTCCTGTGCTTGCTGTGCATTCCATAGAATACAAGAAATGTGCTCTGCAACATGTTATTCTTTTTTTTTAAAAAAAACACAATTCGATAGATACATATGGCCCAGACTGCATAAATGGGGGATAATACATACATTTAGGGAGGAAGGACAGAAGGATGGATAGGTGGATGGATGGGCAGATAAAGGTTTCTCTACATACCCCTCAGCAATTGCCTGTATAGAACTAGGGTGGAATGAGATTGCTGGGAGGTGGCACAAGAACAGAAATTGTGATCAGGTTGAATTTGATGGGTCACCATATCCTATGTGGACATAGTATTAAGATAGATAGACCAACATTTTTTGTATACCATGCTCCTTATATTCATGTCCTTGAGACTATTTCAAAGTATTTATTTTGCTGTCTACAATTAAATTTACAATTACGCAGGGAAGCATTATTTATACATTTATTTAATTCCATTTCACCTAAGGGATTAAATTAGGAAATAGACATGTCCCCCTTTTTGTAGTAGGTCACCTCTAGAGTAACGATGAGATCAGCAAAAACTAATTAATGTCAGGAGTCTTGCACCTGGCTCAGCTTAGTATCTTATTTAAACATAGGAATTCTCTAGTATACCTAACATCTGCAGGCACGCAGCAGACTTCGCATTGAGGCTAGGACGGGAGACATTAATCACTATCACAGATATCATTTCTAAGGTAGGATTGTTGTATAGCTATTTATATGTAGTAATAATAACAACTTTCTTGATTTTAAAGAATGATTATTTATCATCAATATTTAATGCTTAACATCTATTTATTATTCGTCATTTTAAAATCTTACCATAACTACCATTGGAATATTTCTTGATATCTTAGTGATATATCCTTATATGAAGTCATTAATTATCTACATGTTTTTAATCTACTTTTGCAACTAGTGTTCATTTGTTCTGTTCTGTAAACTTGCACTGTCACCGTGTTGATGTTCTAGGTGCGGAATAATTGTAATAATATATATTCATATATTAATTTATAGATTCCCTGATAGAAGGGGTAATATCCTGAAAAGCATATCTTAATATCCAGAAAAAGCTTTGGAAATATTCTTCAGTGGAAAGATTTATTTATGTGGTATTAACTTGCACAAATATATAGCAACATGAACTTAATTATTGGACTTGATTCAATCATTTTTACATAGTAATACTTAGAACTTTTGCACTTTGGCCATGAACGGATTTTCTATTCCTCCAAGTACAATTAAACTTATCCATATAGTGCTGCCCCATTTGGTTTTCTTTCATAAGGAATCTGTGATATGAAATTCAGTAGCATTTATCCTTCAGTGGAAGAGATGCAGTTTTATTTTGCTTTGTTTATTTGTGGGTTACTGCCTCTTTGCGCTACGTTTGGAGTTATTGTGATGAACTTTATATAAGAGAGCATAGAAACTGAATGCCCAATTATTCCAGGAACCACTTCAAAATACCTCTTCAAAATCGTCTTGTGCTCATATATCCCCTGATCACCTTTTGTCAAATGGCCAATTAGATGGACCAGGCTAAAAAAAATCCAGACCATAAGAGAATAGCAATGTTTGTGGTAGACCAAGAGAGTGTGTCATTGGGTCTGGCAAAGATACAAAGAGAACTGGACTTTGGACAGAGAGAGTTATAAACCTTCCACTCCCCACTCACATCACATCAAGCTTCATGGCACTCTCATTTTTGTGAGTTGCTGTACTCCCTGTCATGGAACAGTGGCAAGAACCCATACTCTCTCAGTGGTAGTATACCACTAGAGGTGATGTTCTATGATAGATTGAGTGATAGGATGTTCAGGGGCTACAGGGAAAACAGATATGACAAGGTCTGTATCATGAGCAGTTTAAGGCAGTTTCACATGTAACTCAACATAGAACAGATAATGACTATGGAAATTTCATCATTTATGACAATTTGTTTCCAAAAATTAAACCTTTTGTGTAGCTGCACAATAGGGTTTCAGCCATTAAGTAGATTATATTTGTTTTATGGAAAAGTAGGAAACTAAACATTTGAGGACATATAAGTAAAAGTTTGTTCCTTCAATTATGCAATTCCCAAAACATTTTGTGTGGTGTTGATGCCTATTGCAGGCGCACCCCCCAATAACGGACTCAGACACCATTGAAAGTGGATAACGGCATTGGGCCACATTTATTGATTCATGCCCTAGTCCGAATTATAAATTTGTATTGGTAAAACGACCAATCATAATTCTTAAGGCAAGCAGGCCGAAGTAACACTGGTAAGGTACCACCCAAAATTGCCAACGGCAATTGGTTACAATGTATCAATTTGTATCAATTTGTTTGTTGACAACAAACAAATTGTTGACCGTAGTCAATATCTAACTCATGACCCCACCCTCTGACTCGTATCCGTGAAATCATGGGGTGATGCATGCTGGCTAGCTATCGCCATCACCCCGTCGCCTGGTTCGTCGTTGACCGGACAACGTTTAACTAATTTATTCCTATCTAGTGTTGTCCAGTCAATTGCGAACCTGCCGGATACCTGTAGGTCATAACTGTTTACCTTACCAGTGCTACCCGCCACACGGAGGGGCTTCAAAGAAGGCCTGACGCCCCCCCCAGACCGTCAGCTCGGTCAACAGGCCTGCTCGCCAATCACCCAACAGGAGATCCATACCTCCTCGCGACAGATGGACCCCATCCCCTGCATAAAAATCATAATTTTCTAGGCCAATAGCGGGGTGACGACTGACCCGTCCCCAAGCCTTGTCGGCAAGGAATCGCGCCACCGCCCTATTGACCGTGCACCTAGCGCGGTCAAGGGCCATGAGGTCAACTCCTCCTCTGTAAGAATGGCGCGGGACCATGTCCGACCAAACCAGGGTTGCGGGAGGCCAGACGTAGTGCAAGTAGGCGAGGTCCTCGCAAATCGCATGCTTGAGCGACAAGCCGGTGACCTGACCCAAATCGTTGCCCCCCAGGTGCATGATGAGAATGTCAGGCGGGGCAGCACTTCTGCCTGAAAAAAGAAAAGGCAGCAGCTCCCGCCATAACATCCCAGGCTTACCATGCCATGTGAGACTGGCGTGTTCACCCAGTCCCAGTCGGGGTCCCCACTCTGTCGCCGCAGCGTAACGCGCTGCCCTTTGCACGTAGCTGTGGCCGACCAGCCATACTGTCACCGGTGTAATACGACACCCAGGGTCTGTAAGAAAATTGAGGAAAAAAGGAAGGTAAGGTGACTGTATTGGTACTCACGGTGGAAGTGGGTGCACATAAAACTGAACATTGTGAACCCCAACTCCCCATGCTGCATATGTCAGCCCCGGAGTACCCAAAAGCAGCTGCTGTAGAGGCTGCCCCAATACGGAATGAATGTGTGCCATAACGGGCACCTGGTAGGCCCACCCTGGCGAGGGCTCTGCCTGTCACCTTCCAAAACTGAAATTTAGTAAGGGGAGACCCATCTTGGTGACAGAAAAATGGGCCATGGTGCGTGCCACGCAGTGCAAGAAACTCCTGTAGGGCACCAACCGGACAGATGTCTGCCAAAGAACACCGTAGCAGTCTTACACCACTGCCTGCGCCCTGCTGATCAGTCTTAGAGGAGCGTATCCTCAACTGGGCCCAGTCTTTGGCAACATAGACATCTTCGAGTTCCAGTGCCCTACAACTTGCATCCGCCTTAGACAGCATCACAAGTTCGCTGATGCGGAGCGCTCCAAAAAATGCCACCGTTGTGGCTGCATGAAAAAGGGCTGCCTCATAATGATCAAAACAGAGGCCTGGCCAGCCCCGGGCCAACTGGGTAAGAACCCCTGGGGAAATAGGGTGCCGGTCGTCCGGGCAACGCCCGCGCTCACGCACCCACCCCTCCAAAACATGTCTCACACGGAAGTCAGAGGTGCTGTCCACACGACCCCTCACCTTGGCCATGAAAGCCAGCGCCGAGAGCTTGGATGCTATGGTGCGAGGTGCGAGGCCCTGGGAATGCAGGTGAACCATGAACCGCAGAACATGATCCACCGGGATAGGCCAGGTCTCTGGCAGGTGAAATTGGGCAGAAAATGCCCTATAAGAATTTAAAGCTTGTTGATACGCCTTACGCGTGCGGGGCGCCAGTGACAGGCCGATCGCCCGGTTCACCTCTCCCTGCCAATGGTCCATATCTCGTCCGGGAGTGGCGAGGGAAATTCCTCCGCATCCGGGGCCAAGGCACGGAACCGGGAGATCTGCAGGCGGGACAAAGCGTCGGCAATATCATTATTAACCCCTGGGACGTGCCTAGCCCTGAACAAAACGTTGAGGCGCAGGCAGCGCAGCACAAACTGGCGCACTAGGTCCATAACCCTGGACGATTTGGAAGTCTGTGCATTGACAATGTGGACAACAGCAGCGTTGTCACACCAGAAATGCACGACCGAGTTGGCCCATTCCTCGCCCCACAGCATCAAAGCCCCCAGGATAGGAAAAAATTCAAGGTATGTGAGATCACGCAGGCGACCAGTGCCTGCCCATGCCGGTGGCCACCCACCATAGGCCCACTTCCCATTGAAGTACATCCCATAACCCAGGGATCCTGAGGCATCAGACTGGATCTGAAAATTTGGGGAAGCCAGAAGGTCAGACCTCCAAAATGAGACCCCATTGAACTCCCTCAGGAACTGTAACCAGACGAACATGTCTGCCCTGATACCCCGGGTAATCCTGACTCTATGGTGGAGCCTGGATAACCCTGCCATGGTGTCACATAAGCGCCGAGCAAAAGCCCTGCCCGGTGCGACCACCCTGCAGGCAAAATTGAGGTGACCATGTAACACTTGGAGTTCCCTCAGCGATGCCTTGCGCTTGGCCAGCAAATCCGAGATGAGGGCCACTAACCGGGACACCTTATCTCCCGGTAACCTAGAAGCCTGGGCTACTGTGTCGATCTCCACCCCCAGGAATACTAGCTTGTTAGATGGGCCCTCGGTCTTTTCGGGCGCTAAAGGGACACCGAGTTCCTCCATTAGCGTCTGAAATGTGTTGAGGAGACATGTGCACGTGTCCCAGCCCCGTTCACCCCCGAATAAAAAGTCATCCAGGTAATGGGCTACAGACCGGGACCCTGACCTGCGGACGAAAGCCCACTCCAGGAAGGTACTGAAACGCTCGAAAGCCGAGCATGATATGGAACAGCCAAAAGGCATGGCCTTATCAAAATAATATTCGCCCCGAAATTTGAAACCCAGCAACTCGAAGTCGCCCGGATGCACCGGCAGTAGGCGAAAAGCCGACTTGATGTCGCATTTAGCCAGTAGGGCACCCGGGCCGCACGAGCGCACCATGCGCAGCGCGTGGTCAAAGGATGTATACCTGACCGAACAAAGGTCATCAGGGATAGCATCATTGACCGATCGGCCGGCTGGGTAAGACAAATGATGAATAAGGCGAAATTCGCCTAGCGACTTTTTGGGAACTAAGCCTAGGGGCGATACCTTAAGATTGGGGAACGGGGGTGCAGGGAAAGGGCCAGCGACCCTGCCCGCATCAACCTCCTTCCTAATGCTGGCAGCAGCCACCTCCTCCCTTCCCCTAAGAGATAAAAGATTGGGGGCATCCTGAGGGGACCTATCACCCATGAAAGGGATACGGAACCCTTGCTGGAAGCCTTGAAGGAGATACTCCGCATCCTCCCTCTTCGAGTACGATGTGAGCCAATGCTCCAACATACGCACATTAATTGGGGAGGGGGCCTTTTGGTACACTACCTCCATCTGCAGCAGTCTTGCCAGCCCACTGTCCGCCCTTCCCTCTGCCACGCGTCCCTCCAGGCCTGGGACAAGCAGAGGCTGCGTGGGGGCCCGCACAGGTGGGACACTCATGCCTGTACTTGCAATTGTTCCTATTGCAGGAACCATTGGACGAGAAAGTCCAGCACAGCAGGCGGGCTGGAACCCCCTGCCCCGCCACCTGGCGGGGAACCTGAGCTGGAGCCGCTCGCTGGACCGCATGTCCGCAATGGTATCTCTCCCCTGGCGCGGGGCGCGTGGGCGTCATGTACAGAAGCCAAAGCCTCTGGCACGGCTCGTCCCACCTCATCTCGGGGTGCAGGGGAATCCGCATACGAAATTCCTCGTCATAAGCCAACCACGAGGGGCCCGGAAAATCGACCATCGCCCTATAGATGTTGTCCAAATATTGGACCATCGGAATAGCCAAATCCGGCTGCGCTCTCAAGTACACTGCCATGTAGATTAAATAAGCCGGCAGCCAGTTGGCCCAGGTACGTGGTGGCTTGCGACGACGTGCCTGCTCCTTATCCTTCTCGTCCTGCCCCTCCCTCTCCTCCTTGGTGGGCTCTCTGTTTAAGAGTGAGAAGATATCTACATACTCCCCCCGCCATATCTTTTCTCTGGTGGCTTGTGCTAGGTGGTCACCCCGTGGCAAAGAATATCCCGCCGTTGGCAAGGCCGAAACCGGGACCGCAGACAACGTGGGCATCTGAAAAAGGGGCCTGTGCTGGCCCCGCCACCCCCAATACATTCCCGGCAGGGTAGGGAACACCTGCAACCCCAGGGGTCTGGGTAGCAGTTGTCATTCCCGAGTGGGGCGCCGGCGGCTGGGCCACCGCACCACCCGCGCGAGGCCAAGGCCATTGAAAGGCCACCCCCGTAGTGGCAATGTGTGTAGGTGTATTGGCTTGTACTGCATACTCACATGTTGCACCCCCGCAGGCCGCCCCCACCGGGGGTTCCGGCCCACCGGGGGCGTCGGAGCTCACGACCGCCGTAGAGCTCATCATCGGGGCCTAACCCACACCTGCTTGCTGGCCGGGGAGCTGCGAGGCAGTGGCCGAAGTTGCGCCACGCGCCTGCAGCAGCTCGACCCGTCCCGTCGCCTGCTGCTGCCCGACCGACGGCGCCTCGAAACGAACCCCACAAGTAGCCCCAGCATGGCTGGCCCGAGCCAAGGAGGCCTCGAGGGCCGCCACACGGGCCAGTAAGGCCTCCACGCTGACCTGGGGCCAAGGGCCGGCCGGCCCGCCTGTTAGAGGCGCGGGTACAGGTCCCTGTACCCCAGTACCCGAATAGGGCCATTGTCCCGCACCAAAGCCCGGAAGGGTCGGTGCAGGCACCTGCCAAGGCAGGGGGCCACACCACCCCCCAAGGCTAGAAGGCCCCGGGGGGAGCTGCGCCACAACTGCTGCAGGCCCAGCAGAATGGGCAAAGCCAGGAGCGGTGTCCACCGCTTGCGGGCCGTGGGCCGCAGCCCTCACCGAGCCCATGCTTGGGTCTCCCGCTTCCGGCCAAGGGGTGATCGACCCCATCCCGCCGGTCCCGGCGGGTGCTGGCAAAGGCGGCTGCTGGGGAGGCGCCACCGTGGTCCTCCGACCCGGATTGCGCCTCCTACCCGTGCGAGCCGCACTCGAAAGCGCCTTCTTCTTCGGAGGCATCTCACTCAAGGCAAAAGGAAGCCGAAAGAGAAGATTCGCCGCCAAAAAGGCTTCCAATCTAGGTAAGGAGCGACGGAGACACAGGGGAAAAAACTTCTCCGCTCCGTCGCTTAGCTAAAATGGCAGCTCGGCTGCCTCGTGGCCACCCCTTTTATAAGGGAGCTGGCCACGCCCTAAACTACCCGGATCATTCGTCCTGTGGGGGGGGGCCCGCAAAGAGCGCGGCGGCCATTTTGGCGCCGCGCTTGCAATGGCTCTCCGGGTAAATTTTAGAAAGATTACAATATGCAAATACTGTTAATTTGAGCAGGAATTTTTCATTTGCATATGCATATTTACCAGCCTATGTTTGACTAATGATTCAGTCTGCAAATAATTTTGAGATGATTGTCCAAATTCTCCTACTGCATGCACATTAGAAAGAAACAGCCATTCAATCATTTGCCAACATCACCTCCATTTTTTTCTCCTTTTCTAAAGGGTAGCTTAGATAAATATTCATCTCAATTACCATTTCATCTTTCATATTTTTGGCCATCACACCTATTACTCTATTCTTGTATTTTGCAGTTGCTTATTCTCCATCTGTGGTTGAAGTTATGCAAGACAGAGTGGAGAAAATAAATCTGTAAAATATTATCTCTTGTATATGTAATTGGTTACACATCTCTTTTTGGCATAAATTAGTGCAATCAGTTATGCAAATTTAAAAGCAATCACAATATTCCCTTGACTTTTCAGAGATCCAGAATATGCTCTAAAGATCTTTTAGAAGTCTTAGATATTTACAAGCACAACAGAGGAACAATATGTATATGAATTTATATTTATCTATCTGATGAGAGCAATCTATGCATGGAGTGGAGCCATTAACTAAGCTGCTTCCCGCAGAACTATGTACCATACCTCAGATTTGTTAGAGAGTACACATACAGGAGCACCTCAGAAATATTAACTTGTGGTTGCAGACCTCTGAAATTTACAATGATTGCCTGAGTATGCTTTCCCAACTGTAAATGCATCGTATCCAGATTGCTTTATAAGAAAACTTATATTTATTAGAAGAATACACTTGGGATAGAAAAGGTAAGAGAAATCCAAGTTTTAGCTAAGTTGGTGATGTCAGAAGCCATTGCTGCCCCTTTTATTTCTACAGAGCATAGGCATGGAGTCTCTTCCTCGGAGGGACAAGAAAGAGGTGTGAGAAGGAAAGAAGTGACATCATCAACCTTAAGAATAATCACCTAAAGCAGGGGTTCTCAACCAATGGCCTGTGGGCCAGGGCCGGCCTACAGCAGCATTTCATGTGACCTGCATAGCCACTTGCACCGCCACTGAAAGCAAGAGTGGATGCTTTTTATGGCAGCATTCGCAGTGTGTGTGTGTGTGTGTGTGTGTGTGTGTGTGTGTGTGTGTGTGTGTGTGTGTGTGTGTGTGTGTGTGTGAGTGTGAGTGTGAGTGTGAGTGTGAGTGTGAGTGTGAGTGTGAGTGTGAGTGTGTGTGTCGGTGGGGAACCACCAGTCTGGCTTGCTCAACTGTCTGAGAGGTAGTGATCCGTCCTGCGGCTTAAAACCCCTGACCTAAAGTCAAAGGAAAGAATCACTGCTGAGAATTCTAGGAAACCTGAGGAAGTCCTGCTGCTCTTCTCCATGCAAAGATCTCTATTTTAAAAAGTGTAAGCTGAATTCATCAACTTATTTCCATCAAAATGATGAAAATAGAGTAGAATGTCTGTGGAGGAAATTTTTCCAAAAGTATATCAATTCTCTTTCCACCCCTTTTCTCCATATGAGCTCACCATTGTATCTATTCAGGGTTTCCCTTTCTTCTTCAATGCCTAGAACAAGGACAGGGAATTCGTGGCGCAAAAGCCCTACACCATACACCTTTGCTGTTATATTTGATTATTGGTTGGAAATTGGGTTTCCCCTCTTGACTTTCTTATTAAAGTGTATGGTGGAGTATACCTCAGGTCTTTATAATCAGTTCTGCCTCTTTCTAAGCTTAAGTGATCAAAAGGAAGGAGTGGTAAATTATATACCAAAGCTACAGACAAATTCTCATTCAATGCACACACTGAATGTCAATTAATTTCTGTTGAAACAAAGGGACAATAAAACTATATAGTCGAATCTCATAATGTTATTTGATTTCTGAGGTCTTATATTTTTAATACTCTTGTAGGCAACAAACAATACATAACTGTGTGTGTGTACATCAAAATGGGCTTTAAAACAAAGACTTATTTTATGTCCCTTTGAAATGGAAATAATTCCTCCCCTAGGGGAGGAAACCTCTCAGGAATATGAAAAGCTCTGAAATCAGAGGAACCTTTAGTAAAGCCTGGAAAAGTAACAAAAACCTTTTACCGTATTTTTCGGACTATAAGATGCACCTGACCATAAGACACACCCAGTTTTTAGAGCAGGAAAACAAGAACAATATTCTTATTTTGGGGCAAGATCTCCGGAGATCTTTGAGGCAAGATCTCTGAAAAAGCAAGGGTACAGTACCCTCAGAGACCCAAACCCCAAACCCGCTGGACTGCTCTCTGCCTGGGAAGGCACTTCAAATGCAGAGACCAGCCCTGCGGGTTTGGGGTTCGGGTCTCTGGTGGTAATGTTAGAAGGGAAGGGGGCGAAGTGATTCCTTCCCTTCCAAGGCAAGCAGGGCTGAGCCCGTGTGCACTCCCTGCCTGTCTTGGAAAGGAAGGGGAGAAGTGATCCCCCCTTCCCTTCCCAGGCAAGCCAGGCTCAGCCTGGGCGCATTCCCTGCTCGCTTTGGAAGGGATATCCAGGGTATTATTGTATCATTTTACAACAGCCTTCCTGGACAGCATTCAGAATATAAGACACACACACATTCCCCCCCCCCCCACACACACACACACTTTTTTTGGGGGGGGAGGGGAAGTGTGTCTTATGGTCCAAAAATATGGTAAGTATCCCTTTCAAGAGGTAAGCTTTCATTGTCTTTCAATCCTTGATTGCCTTTTGCACCTTTCTGACAACCTCCAAAAAGCAAATACTTGGAGTTATGTCAGGTGAACTTTCTGCTCAATGCTGTCTTGAATAGTGATATTATTATCACAGTCCAATGAAAAATGACTTTGCCATCAAGAGGATACCCTTCTCTGTAACTGTTTGTGACTGCTACTGTCTTGAATAGTTTTGCTCACAATTTTGATTCAGAAGAGTGACTACTAGTGCAAAGTTTATTCCCACACCTTTTTGCATGGAATAGTAAATTAGCTCTCTTGCAAATGTTTGCAGCAATAGGCAGCCAATGCAAATATAGATCAAGGGTTTCTTTGGTCAAGGATTTTTTTGCAAATCTTTTAGGCATGAGATCAAAATGTTTTATTTTTCCCCATACTATTTATTATATTATATTATATTATATTATATTATATTATATTATATTATATTATATTATATTATATTATATTATATTATATTATATTATATTATATTATATTATATTATATTATATTATATTATATTATATTATATTATATTATATTATATTATATTATATTACTAACGGAGGTGCCCACCTTTGGCTGGGCAGGGCTTGTGTGTTGTTGTTTTTTGCTTACCTTTTTGTTGCTCCAAGCCCCCAACCCGCTGAGATTCCGGATGTGGGGGGGGGCTCATTAAGGTGATGCTTGCACGTACAATGGTGGCACTGGGATTCTGGATGTTGTGGGGTGCATTGAGGTGATACTTGCATGCACACCAGCGGCGCTGGGATTCTGGATGTTGTGGGGGGCACATTGAGGTGATGCTTGTGCACACAAGTGCATGTTCCCATTGGGGCCATCATCAGTCGGCATGTGTGTGCCAGCCAGCAGCGGCCACTGTTGATGCGGGTGTGCTGTTGCTGATGAAGGTAACCATTTGTGATGGTCTTGTGCTGGCATGTGCATGCATACCAGTGCAATTGATGCTTTCCAGGCACCCGGTTGTGACGTCAGCATGGGGGTGGGTCACAGGGGGGCATATCCAGGACATACTAACATACTTCTTTTATATATACAGTAGCTCATCTGATCAGCAGATGCAGCAAAATTTCACAGACTGATTATTTGCAACGCCATAACAGGGTTGCAAAAATTATTCATTTGTCAGAAGTTTGGATTGAATGCAGTAAAAATCATTGGGAACATCAAGTAGAGAAAGTTTTAGAAAATGAGAGAGTCAAAATCTGGGATTTTAAAATTCAAATAGCTAGACATTTGCCTCACGACACAAATGATATAACTGTTGTGGAAAAGAAGGAGGGATCATTGACATTACTATGTCAGGAGATGGTCAAATTGAAGACAAACAACTGGAGAAAATCACAAAATATCAAGATTTGCAAATTGAAGTCAAGTGTCTATGGAGGAAGAAATCTATTGTTGTACCCATAGTGATTTGAGACCTTGGAGCAATACCTACAGGACACGCTAGATATTTGGAAGTTTTGAACTTATTGTACTTGAACATCCTAACTCTCCAAAAAAATTACTCTACTAGGAACTAGTCAGATGTTACCTTAAAAGTGCTTAGGTCCTTGTTTAGGGCAAGAACTGTTACTTTTATTCCAGTCCAAAGTGATGTTGATCATTTGTACTTACCAAGAGATGGGGTGGCAGAGGACTCCTACAGGTGAAACAAACAGTAGCAGAAGAAAAGCATATCTTAAATGACTACATTAAAAAATAGAGAGCCTATGCTTCAGGAAGTTAACAAAGGAGGATTTTTTAAAAATAGCAGAGAAGAAAGATGAATACAGAAAGGAAAGGACTGAAAGTTGAGTTGCAAAGTAGAAAAAGAAGATTATGCATGGTCAATACTTGAAAAGCATACAAGGAAAGGTTGATGAGAAGCTGACATGGGGATGGTTAAGGGTAGGAAGTTTGAAGGAGGGAACTGAAGGGTTGGCTATTCTTTCTGTTTAGCTTTATATGATATTTCTTGAGCTTCACGATGGGTGGTTTTTTGTTTTTTTTAGATTCACTACTGTTCATTTCCTGAACCAACTTCTTTGTTGTTGTCAAAGTAATGATGCAACATGTGAGGAGAAGTGTTGTTATGTTTATGGGTGATTTGATTGTGATAATTTCTCAACCAATGGAGAAATTAAAGAACAATCATTGCAATCTTGCTTGAAAGTGACAGAAATATAGATTTCAGACATGCATTTCTACTATATGAGCAGCATTTATTTTGTCTCTGTCACACAAATACATGCATGCAGAACAATTTATACATGCAACACAAATTTCTTCTTAAATGGCCAAGTTAGTGTCACTGAAGTAGCCCACTTCTGGTCAAAACAATCTAGTTGTGCAATGTTCTGATAGAAAGAAAAACTTTCTTTGTAAAGTCATTGAGTTTAGAATATAATCAGATGTATACTGGTAGAAGTTTCATTTGCCTTCAGTGCTTGAATCAGGAACCCCTTTGTGGAATGGCTTCTTAATACTGGTAGGCAATGTAACACTCTTATACAGCCCCTCCTACATTTTGGCAGGCTGTCCATTATACCAACATGAAGATTAATTTATGTTTGGAAACCTCTTACTGTGATGTAAATGAAAGGTTCAGGAAAATCATTACACCTTTTTGCAATTATTCTGCTTCCTCGCTGTTTTAAGTAAACCAGTTCTTGCCATCTCTCACCAATTTAATTTAATCCAGATGCTGAGAAAACTGAGAATTACCTCAGGATTACTTAGAATAAAAAACAAATTGATTTATGGATACTAGCCGGCTGGGTACATAAATAGTTTGTATGTACATTTTAAATCTAGATAGCACTTGTATTTTGCTACCTCTTTGTTGAATACAGTGTACACCAGGGGTACCCAAACTATGGTCCATGGGCCGGATGTGGCCTGCAACACCAATTGATCAAGCCCATGACACCCTTGCCACTCCCAGAAGTGGACGCGGAATGTGCCTGCCAATGTGCATGCACATCCAGAATCACTCCTGTGAATGGTTCTGGATGCCCCCGCTCATGCGCAAACCTTACTGTGCCACTACCAGAAGTGGATTGAGATGCCTCCGCATATGCACAAATGTGTCTGCACCACTTACAGAAGTGGCACTGATGTGTTTGTGCATGCATGAGGGCATCCAGAACCAATTCACAAATGTGCACATGCCACTCCTGTAAGTGGTCCCCAGCACACATGTGCAAACAAACCTGCTTCCAGGGGCATCGTCAGGCCCACTCACCTGTTCTGGGGACATGGTCAGGCTCCCGGCACAAAAAATTTGGACACCCCTTAGTGTACACTATCTTTTAATGTGAAGGTTTGATAATTTAGTGAGGTAGGAAAGTAACAATCATAGGCCAATAAATTGTTGAAATAACTACAATGCAAGGGGCAACTAGACTAGGCAGACTGATGAACAGAATGCAAACAAGTCACCACACATTATTAGATAGTTCACTGCAAAGTAGCGAACTATCCAGATCACTATTGTATTGTCACCTATTTTTTCATGTTTTTCCTATTATCTGTTGTCCAAAACAAAGAATAATGTGCCTTTTATTGTGAAAAAATAGTATATAAATTGGCAATTGGATATTTTTTATTATTATGACTGGAGGTGGGGAATGGATTCTTCTACTACACTTGATGCTAATCTAGTTTTAAGAGCTGAAGGTCTGGCTGGAAGGCTAATGAGGGATAGTTTGATGGATATTCTTTGCAGGCGCACCCCCCAAAGAAAGACTCAGACACCGGTATATGGATCAAGGCATTGGGCCACTTTTATTGAATAATGCCCTAGTCCGAATTATAACTTTCAATTGGTACTCATCCAATTATAATTCTTAAGGCAAGCAGGCCGCAGTAACACTGGTAAGGTTCCTCCCAAAATTGCCAACGGCAATTGGCTACAATGTATCCATTTTGTATCAATTTGTTTGTTGACACAAACAAATTGTTGACCGTAGTCAATAAACTATCTACTGACCCCACCCTCTGACATGTATCCGTCAAATCACGGGTGATGCATGCTGAAAAGCTCCTGCCATCACCCCTTGCCTGGTTCGTCGTTGACCGGTCAACGTTATTACACCTGTACCTATCTAAGTGTTGGCCAGTCAATTGCGAACCTGCCGGATACCTATGGGTCATAAATCTTTACCTTACCAGTGCTACCCGCCTAAGTGACCAAAGTCAAGAACAAGAAAAACCCCAATATCAAACCTCAGCAACAGTGTGGGATGGGCAAAAAAGCCAGAACCCAAGGGCCAATTGTGGATTCCAACCAAAAATTCCCACCCGGCCCCGAAGTGACCAAAATATCACACCGTTCACTAGGGAGGGGGTGGAGAGAAAACTTCTCCTCTCCGTCGCTCTTTTAAAATGGCAGCTCGGCTGCCTCGTGGCCACCCCTTTTATAGAGGGGTGGCCACGCCCCCTAACTCACCCGGATGTCTGAGTCCGGGTGGGGTGGGGGGCCGGCAAAGAGCACGGTGGCCATTTTGGCGCCGCGCTTTTATTGCAGGCGCACCCCCCAAAGAAAGACTCAGACACCGGTATATGGATAAAGGCATTGGGCCACTTTTACTGAATAATGCCCTAGTCCGAATTATAACTTTCAATTGGTACTCATCCAATTATAATTCTTAAGGCAAGCAGGCCGCAGTAACACTGGTAAGGTTCCTCCCAAAATTGCCAACGGCAATTGGCTACAATGTATCCATTTTGTATCAATTTGTTTGTTGACACAAACAAATTGTTGACCGTAGTCAATAAACTATCTACTGACCCCACCCTCTGACGTGTATCCATCAAATCACGGGTGATGCATGCTGAAAAGCTCCTGCCATCACCCCTTGCCTGGTTCGTCGTTGACCGGTCAACGTTATTACACCTGTACCTATCTAAGTGTTGGCCAGTCAATTGCGAACCTGCCGGATACCTATGGGTCATAAATCTTTACCTTACCAGTGCTACCCGCCACACGGGGAGGCTTCAATGAAGACTCACCGCCCCCCCCCCAGACCGTCAGCTCGGTCAACAGGCCTGCTTGCAAATCTTCCAAAAAGAGGTTCATACCTCTATCCGACAGGTGGACCCCATCCCCTGCATACAGATCGTAATTTTGTAAACTAATGGTGGGGTGTCGGATGACCATCCCCAAACCCTTGTCTGCCATGAACCGGGCAACTGCCCTGTTCACCGAGCGACGAGCGCGGTCAAGGGCACGGAAGTCAATACCTCCCCTGTAAGCGTGACGTGGTATGATGTCCGACCATAGCAGCCTGGTGAACGGCCACACATAGTGCAAATAAGCTAGGTCTCTGCAAATCGCGAATTTTAAAGAAAGGCCAGTGACCTGACCTAGGTCATTGCCCCCGAGGTGCAGTACAAGGACATCAGGCGGTTCAGCATCCCTAATGGAGAAAAGGAATGGCAACAGTTCCCGCCATCTCATTCCACGCTTGCCGTACCAACGTATGCATGCGGCCGCACGCAGTCCAAACTGGGGTCCCCACTCTGTCGCCGCAGCATACTGCGCTGCCCAGTGCACGTAACTGTGGCCCACCAGCCATACTGCCACCGGTGTGCGGGGACACACAGGGTCTGTAAGAGAAAAAAGAGAACAGTGACTTAAATGGTACTCATGTCTGAAGAGGACGAACTTATAATGCAAAACACATAGATCCCCATCTTCCCATACGGCGTATATCAGCCTCAGAGTACCCAAATGCAGCTGCAGTTGAAGCAGCGCCTATCCTAAATGAATGGGTGCCGTAACGAGCCCCTGGGAGGCCAACACTGGAAAGTGCCATACCGGTCACCTTCCAAAATTGAAATTTAGTAAGGGGAGACCCATCCTGGTGGCAGAAAAACGGGCCAGGGTGTGTGCCACGCACTGTCAAGAACTCCTGTAGGGCACCAACCGGACAGATGTCTGAAATGGAACATCGTAGCAGTCTAACTTCACTGCCTACGCCGTGCTGATCAACTTTTGAGGACCGTATCCTCAACTGAGCCCACTCATTGGAAACATAGACATCGTCGAGTTCCAGTGCCCTACGAGTCGCATCCGCCTTAGACAGTAATACCAACTCACTGATGCGGAGCGCTCCAAAGAAGGCCACCGTGGTAGCCACATGAAAAAGAGCTGCCTCATACCTGTCAAAACATAGGTTAGGCCAGCCTCGTGTAAGGTGTGTGAGCACCCCTGGGGAAATTGGGTGCCGAGTGTCCACCCCTCCAAAACACGCCGTATGCGAAAATCGTTCATGCTGTCAGCAAAAACCCCCACCTTGGCAATAAATGCCAATGCTGACAGCCTTGATGCTATAGTGCGGGGAGCGAGGCTCTGACTGTGTAAATAAACCATGAATTGTAAAACCTGTTCCACTGGAATGGGCCACATTTCTGGCAACTGAAGTTGCACACGAAAGCTATTAAATTGAACGAAAGCATGATGATACGCCTTATGTGTGCGGGGCGCCAAGGACATGCCAATTGCCCAGTTCACCTCTCCTTGCCAAATGTCCAAATCTTGGCCGGGAGTGGCGAGGGGAATTCCTCTGCGTCCGGAGCCAAGGCGCGGAACCGGGGGATCTGCAGGCGGGATAAAGCATCAGCAATATCATTATTAATGCCTGGTACGTGTCTGGCCCTGAAAAGCACGTTGAGGCGTAGGCTACGTAACACGAATTGGCGAACTAAAGCCATTACCCTGGGTGATTTAGAGGTCTGAGCATTGATGATGTGAACTACTGCAGCATTGTCACACCAAAAGTGGACCACAGAGTCGGCCCACTCCTTGCCCCACAGCATCAAAGCTCCCAGGATTGGAAAAAAAACTCAAGGAATGTAAGATCGCGGAGGCGATCCATGCCCCGCCATTCTGGAGGCCATTGGCCATAGGCCCACCTCCCCTGGAAGTAAATCCCATATCCCAGGGTTTCGGAGGCATCCGACTGGACTTGAAACCTAGGTGAAACTAAAAGGTCGGACCTCCAAAAGGATACCCCGTTGAAGTCCCGCAGGAATGAGAGCCAAACCAAAAGGTCAGCCCGCATGCCCCTGGTTAGACGGACCATATAATGGCGCCTTGTCAGGCCAGACATGGCATCGCATAGGCGCCGAGCAAATGCCCTGCCAGGCGTAACCACCCTGCAGGCAAAGTTAAGATGGCCATGCAGTACCTGAAGCTCACGAAGTGACACCTTATGTTTGGCCAGCAAGGCCAAGATCATCGCAGAGATCTGGGTGACCTTGTCAATGGGTAACCGGGATGCCTGTGCGACCGTAACAATTTCAATACCCAGAAATGTGAGGGTAGTGGATGGGCCCTCAGTCTTTTCGGGTGCTAAAGGGACACCCATTTCCTGCATTAGTGTCTGAAATGTGGTGAGGAGATGCGTGCATGTGTCCAAGCCCCGTTCACCCCCGAACAAAAAATCATTGAGGTAATGGGCTACAGACCGAGACCCGGACCTGCGAACAAAGGCCCACTGAAGGAAGGTGCTAAAACGTTCAAATGCTGAACAGGATATAGAGCAGCCAAAAGGCATGGCCTTATCTACATAGAACTTCCCTTGGAATCTAAAACCTAATAGCTCCAAGTCCTCAGGGTGCACTGGCAACAATCGGAATGCCGATTTGATGTCGCATTTCGCCAAGAGGGCACCAGGACCACAAGAGTGCACCATTCGCAGGGCTTGGTCAAAGGACGTATACCTGACTGAACAAAGGTCATCAGGGACAGCACCATTGACAGAATAACCCGCCGGGTACGATAAATGGTGGATTAAACGAAATTCCCCCGGGGCCTTTTTGGGTACCAACCCCAGAGGGGAGACCTTCAGGTTGGGAAAGGGTGGCACAGAAATGGGGCCTGCCACCCACTTGGCCCCAACCTCCTTAGCGATACTCAGGGCAGCCACCTCTTCTCTACCTTTCAGGGACAGTAAATTGGGTGCATCTTGGGGTCCCCGCACTCCTTTGAATGGGATTCGGAAGCCCCACTGGAAACCCTCAAGGAGGTACTTCACATCTTCTTTCCGTGGATAAGTTGAGAGCCATCGCTTCAACATATACACATTAACTGGGGAGGGGGCCTTTTGCCTGGCTAGCTCCCTCAGCAGCAGCTCTGCCCGCTCCCTGTCCAACTCTACCTCTGCCCCGTGACCCGCCGGCCTGCGGACATGCGGCGGCGGCGTGGGGGCCAGCGCAAGAGGGACACTCATGTTTGTAATGGCACTGCCGCTTATTGCACACACCGCTAGCCGAGAAGCTCCAACACAGCAAGCGGGCTAGAACCCCCTGCCCCGCCAGCTGGCGGGAAGCCTGCGTTGGAGCAGCTCGCTGAATGGCATGGCCACAATGGTACCTATCCCCAGGTGCCGGACGTGTGGGGGTCATGTACAATAGCCACAATTTCTGACAGGGCTCATCCCATCTCATCTCTGGGTGCAAGGGCACCCTCATTCTGAATTCCTCATCGTAAGCCAACCACGATGGGCCAGGGAAATCCACCATTGCCCTATAAATATTGTCCAAATATTGGACCATAGGAATGGCCAGGTCTGGCCGGGCCCTGAGGTACACCGCCATATAAATAAGATATGCGGGCAACCAGTTGGCCCAGGTGCATGGTGGCTTACGACGGCGGGACAGCTCTTTGTCTTTGTCATCCTGTCCCTCTCTCTCCTCCTTAGTGGGCTCACGGTTCAATAGGGAGAATATATCCACGTACTCCCCCCACCAAATCTTTTCCCTCGTGACCTGGTACAAATGATCACCAAGGGGCAACGAATAACCAGCCGTCGGCAAAGCCGTCACCGGCACATTAGGTACCCGGGGCATACGCAGCGGAACCTGGACAGTCCCTGCGATGCCCGGCACTGGCCCGGGGGCGGAAACCCCCACCCCCAACGCTGCACCAGTATGGAACCAAGGGGCACTGGGATAGGGTGGCAACTGATGCCCACTCGCCTCGACATGACGAGGCCATGGCCACTGAACCCCACCATTGGAAGTGGGCTGTGATGTGGGTGCATTAACTTGAACCTGATACTCACTAGGTGCACCCCGTGAGCCGCCCCCACTGGGGGTTCCGGCCTAAGGCGGGCGTTGGAGCTCGCGACCAGAATCGAGCTCTGGGGCCGCATCTGACCACTCTCCTGCTGTAGCTCTGGCCGAACAGGGAGCTGCGAGACACCGGCCGGGGTAGGCCGGAACGTCTCCAGCAGCTCTACCCGGCTGGCCGCTTGCTGAACTGTGGCGGCCATTGAGGTAGCCGGTGGACCCAAAGGGCCCCCCGCAGCAAATGAAGGGCCACCAGGCATGGGGTTGTGTGCCATCCCTAAGGATGCCTCAAGCACAGCTAAACGCGTTAGCAATGCATCAGCTGCCACAGATCCCCCAGTATAAAGTGGGCCGAGTGAGCTGGACGGCCCACCAGGCATTGGACCAGGAACCCCAGTATGGGAGCCTGGGCCCGAATAGGGTCATGCCCAAAACTCCGGCCCATGAGGGGCCGGAGGTTGGATGTGCTGTGCACCAGCACCGGGCCCACCCCCGCTGCCCGGGCCCATGGCCGGCAGCTGCGGGCCGAGGCCAAAGCCCCGGAAGGGTCGGACAAAGGCTGACCAGGCAAGGGCCAAGCAGCCTGCATCGCCCCACCGGTATCGGTGGGGGTAGAGCCCTGCTGCATGGGCGCAGCCCTGGTCCTCCGACCCGAGGGCTGCCCCCCACATTGCGCAGGGCCAAAAGTCCTCCCCGTCGGCCGCGGCTTCGTCGCCGAGGCCCTCCATTTGGGAGGCATATCTCAAAGAAGGAGCAGGATCCCTTTCCAGGGATCGAAGAGCGCAAAAAGGCAAAGAGGAGCCAGCAAGCCAAAGGCTCCGTGCAAAAACCTTCCTTCCCATCCGGGAAGGACCAAGGGGGGATAGAACAAACAGCGACGGAAAAAGCTTCTCCTCTCCGTCGCTCTTTTAAAATGTCAGCTCGGCTGCCTCGTGGCCACCCCTTTTATAGAGGGGTGGCCACGCCCCCTAACTCACCTGGATGTCTGAGTCCGGGTGGGGGGCCCCGCAAAGAGTGCGGCAGCCATTTTGGCACCGCGCTTTCATTTTCTTCCCCTGTTAGCTTCCACCATCTAAACCAGTTTCCTCTTTTCTCTTAATAGTCCATCCCTGGCTGATGCTTTCAGATGGAGATGAATTTGGGACATTTTGTGTTCTAGACATGCATTCTGCCAATGTTCACTGAATTATTTTGCCCTTGCAAAATTTTGATATGGTTCTAAATGGATTTCCAAAATATGTGCTATGAAGCTGAGCATAATCTTATATCCCACTAGGCTTAACCTAAATGTCACCCAAATTGTTGATGTAAACTGGCCAGCTGTAAAACTGAAGAGAATCATCAAGCTATTCCACTTCCAATCAGGAGGGCAACTTCTATTGGGGAACAGCTAGACTAGAGAGTTGAAAACATCACTTAATTTTAGAGTGTTAATATATATATGCCTAAAGAAGAACAACATGCCAAGAGTGTGTATTTGTATATGGTATTCAGCAAAATTTAGAAAGGAAAGTTCACATCAAGGAACTATCCCCCACAAAGTAAATTGTCTTAAAAATCACTAAAAATAATTTTCTTGAGCAGCAGAGATTAATCACCTATTGGCATATCTATTGTTTTGATTCTAACTGCAGACTAAAAAGAAGTTTATCAAAATCCATATTTAATCAAGCATCAAAGTGACCCCCCCTCCCAACTGCAAACTGGTTAATAAAAAAATGCCATTATCTTTTTCACTTCATGCCCTTCACACATTATGGAGGACTTTCTATTCATGGTGGAAATAATATTTTCTGCAGAGAGCTCTCATTTCCTCACTCAATTTGTACTTGCCTAATAATATGAGCAGCCATTAGGGAAACCTCCCAGACTTCAGAAACATCCATAACCTTATCACTTAACAAATCCTTTTTTTAAAAAATCATGGGGAGGGGGGGCGTTTGCTGAGTGATCTAGGAAGGCAAAGGTTTTGAAGCGGAATTTAAAATTTGTAATAACATTTAGGCCCTACTGAATTTTGTGACTGATGTGCAAGTTATTTCTTTTTGACTGAAATTCTGTGGTGGCAAAGGACTATTATTTGTTTCTGTTTTCTGTAAAATAATCAACATGTATGGCATTGCAAAGAAAAAAACAACAAATCTTAAAATCTCAACATCTGAAGAAATATATTTAAGTACACTTCTGATCTCAACTTTCTCCAAATGGAGATGTTTTGTACATGTACTACATACCTGTAATAAGCAGATCTTAATAGAACATGAGAATACATTTGATTTTTTTAACCTTTTCCAAATTTTGGAGCTCCAGATCTTGTTTCATTTGCAGTACAGAGCTAACAATGTTTCATTTTCTCTTTCCCTTTCTGTAAACAATCACTGTGGATAAATTTTTTTGGTTGCATATTCTCATCATATTACACATATTGTACAGAGAAAGAATTTCAGTGAACACCAAAGTCCGACTGCAGAAGAGGAAGGAAATACCGAAAAATGCCAGAAATAGTGTGGAATATTCTCTTCTCAGTAAACTAATGAGGAGACTGCGAGAGGACCTCAAAAACTATCAGAAGGAGCTTTGTGAGGCAGTGAAAAATCAACGTAGCATCAGGAAATGTAAGTGGAGAATAACACTCCATTGGAAAGAGATAAAGAGGAAAGAGGAGAAGAAAAGATGAGAAAAGAAGATGTAGAAGAAAAATCTTCAAAAGCTTCTACATGGGATTGATCTCACCTCAACATACCCATGCCAGCACTGACTGAACCATCAGAGTGTATTCCCCCAGTTTTAATAAGCAAAGTAAGACATGCAATCCACGAGATGTCATCAGGCAAGGCCCCAGGAAAAGACTGGTAGCCATGAGTTATGGAAAATTCTTACACAGCATTTCAGCATGTATATCGAAATGGAAAAAAACCCTGAAAGTTGGAAAGAGTGTACTACAGTGCTACTATACAAAAAAGGAGATCACAGAGGCCTTAAAAATTACAGACTGATATGTTTGCTGTTAAACATGTATAAGTTATTCACAAAAGTAATAACAATCCAATTCTCAAGAGCATTAGATGAGCAACAACTAAGAGAGCAAGCCAGGTTCAGAAGTAGTTGCAGCTCTACAGACCACATCTTCACTCTTACCCAACTTACTGAATGTTGCAGAAAATATCTGAAGTTATATATCTGATGCCACCATTTTCTGTGTGTTTGTGTACACATTGTAATTTTGAAAAAAGTATATAAATTAATTGAATTAAATAGTATTCCAATCCCAGAATTATTTTAACAATCTTACTTAGGCATTGGTGTTTTCTTTGCTATATTAACATTTCAGTATTAGAAGCACTGATAAGAGCTTTGCACATCTTTTAACAATCAGCCTTTCTTCTGCATTTATTCTGTGTATGATCCTGCAAGGGAAAAGACACAAGTTTTGTCTACCCTGTATATAGCAAGTATGAGTCCTTTGGAAAAACAGCAACACAAAAACAAGAACTAAGAAATTTATTATCTTGCTCTTACATAGAAATAAGGGATCTAATGAGTTTCAAAATTCCTTCCTGATGTGTTTCATTGAAATCCTAAGACTAGGATTTTTAATAATAATAATAATAATAATAATAATAATAATAATAATAATAATAATAATAATAATAATAATAATAATAATAATAATAATAATAATAATAATAATAATAATAATAATAATAATAATAATAATAATAATAATAATAAAAATCCGCTATTAATTGACAAATTGGTTTTGAAGAATTCAAAGAAAAGGTGAACAAATTTGTTCATGGCTTGGATTGACTATAAAAAGGCATATGATTCAGTTCCACACAGCTAAATTGAGAAATGCCTTGATATTTTTTGGAATTAGCAACAATATTCAAAGTTTCACGAAGGCTTCAATGAAGCTATGGTGAAGACTTTGGTAAAGTTGAAATTAAATGTGGAATTTTTAAAGGGCACTCACTATCACCTTTGCTATTTGTGCTATCAATAGCACCAATGACAACTATTCTAAATAGAACAAACTGTGGATATGAATTGGCTAAGAAAGGCCTGAAGCTTTCACATTTGCTTTATATGGATGATCTAAAATGTTTGGAAAGACAAGAGCTGAATTAAAAAGCACTGCTGGAAACTACAAATAAATTTAGTAAAGTCATTGGAATGCAATTTGGAATTGATAAGTGTGCAACAATTACTGTTAAGGCAGCCACAATTGTCAAAAGTGATGGAATTGAGTTAGATAATGGAGAATATATCAAATCAATAACATCAGAAGAAGGATACAAGTACCTGGGAGTTCTGGAAGCTTCTGACCTACTACTCGACCAAGTCATACAAACTACTTCCTCAAAATACATAAAGAGGGTCCAGAAAATCCTGAGGTCAAAACTGAGTGGAGGCAATTTCATCAAGGCAATTAATACCTGGGCAGTACCTGTTATACATTATTCAGCTGGGATAATTGATTGGACCCAAATGGAATTAGACAGCCTAGACTGAAAAACAAGTAAACTAATGGCTATGCATCATGCCCTGCACCCAAAAAGTAATGTTGATCGTTTGTACTTACTAAGAGCTGAGGGTGGCAGAGAACTCCTACAGGTGAAACAGACAGTAGAGGAAGAAAAGCATAGTTTGAATGATGACATTAAGAAAAGTGAAGAGCCTATTCTTCAGGAAGTGAACAAAGACTTTTAGAAAACAATGAAGAAGAAAGCTGAATACAGAAAGGAAATTAAAGACAGCCAAGCTGCAAACTGGAAAAAATAAGCCAATGCATGGACAATATTTGAAAAACGTAGAAAGCAAGGCTGACCCTTAGGATTCTAGTCATGCTTTGAGTATTTCTTTGGTAGCATCATCTCATCATCATCATCATCAATGTAGCTCTTACTAATGCAAAATCAATGTCATGCCTGTCAGTCACTTCCATTCTAACAAGATTCAGTAAACCTCAGCTAAGTCTATGAATGTGTTAAAAGGTCCCTGGTGAATTAGAAAAATACCAGCATTCTTATCAAAATGTCTCCTGTATAATTAGAGTTTCGTAGGCAGGAATATTGTTCTGGTTTAGATAAGGAGCCAACTTCTGCCTGCACTCTGAGGCAAGAAACAGACATTTGGAATAGCTCATGATGAGAGTTGAAGGCACACTAATGTTGCAGAGAGATGATTGAAGCAGTATTTTGTGGTTGCTAAAATCAGACGTCAAAGGAATAAAATGTTTAAGACCAACTGCTGAACAAAGCAAACTAATTTGCCAACTCCTAGAGGTGAGAGAAGCTCATGCTATGACACACTCCAATGCATTCATTAGTTAGTTTGGCTCTTCTAATCACAGAGTATCTGTAACATCTTTTTCTGGCCTAAAACACTCTGTACCATATGATTTAATTTTGCACATGCTATCAGATCCTAGAGAGGGCATTTTGCAGCATGTGTCAATTTTTCTCTTATATGCTTAATCTGCTTATAATAGTGGAGAATTCAGTGGAATTGTCTTCTTTCCCATACACTCATTTATTTATTTTTTTAAATCAACTTATTAGATGTTTTCTCTTTCAAAAGTACAAAAGACATCTTGCATTTACACTTCAAAGCCTATCTTCGGCAATCTGCTTTGTATAGTGTCATTATCTTCACTATAATACCATTCATTGGACCATCTCAATGCTTAGCTTCAGAGTACCTTAACTTTACAAATATGCCATTGATTTTGTATTTAAACCACATACTGTTAGGCAACAATGAACAGACAAATTTATTCTTATTGTGCAAGGCTGGGCACAATAAACATTGTATTACACATATTGATTGCAATTGCATTATAACAAAGCAAATAGCTGTTAGCAGTGCAATCCCAAATAATATTCAGATGCAGTTTTAGACAAAAGTCCAGGGTTGGGAAGAAATATGCCCAGTAGAGTATTCTGTATGAATATTTATTATCCTCCTCAGCACACAGTCACATTGAAAACTGCTGTTTTATCAAGCTGCTGCCACTTCAGCACTATTTCCCCCTTCAGTCTATTCTCTTTCTTACCCCTCACTGAATTGGTCTGCAAAAGCAGACAACACTGGCTCTTCGGCTTTGAAACAGCGATGAGCACTGAACCCTAGATTCAGATACGATTGGCTTTTGAGCAAGGGAAACCTTTACCTTTACCTTTAATCCCAGCTGTGAATAAGACAATGATGTGACACAAAGGAGATTTGCAAGCTCAGAGGATTCAGTGAACATTTTTTTCAACCCACCCCAATAACTCATGGGCCTGTATCGGCCCATCCCTCTGAATGCAAATTGAAAAAAGACACAAAACACTTAATTGGGGAGGGATGTATTTTAAAATGCCTGAATGACTAATATAAGAAACCAGGTCTGTCATTCTCAGCAGGTCTGGTGAGCAGTAATGAGGCATGGGCTACAGAAATGGATAGACTAGACCTCTTAAGAAATGCATGGCCTGGTTGTATCCATATTTGTTTGACAGTGGGTAGATCTATTGTACAATAGAAACATTTATAAGAACATAACACCAAGGAACACTTGCCTAGCCAATTAGGATTGATAAGGAAATGGCTGGATAACATTATTCCACCTGCAAAATAATCCTTTAGAGTCCTCCACCCTCACATGCTGTCTAACCATTAACTAATTGCACTGCTACTATAATCACTTTTCCCCCTCTCTTCACCTCTTCACACACTGCATCCCAACAAGCCCCAGGGTATCTGCATTACTCAACACCAGTAAGTGGTCAGAATGCTCCATTTTAAAAGGAATTTACTGCTGTAGCCATTACATCTCAGCATCCATTATCATTGTTCCAAGTAGGCAAATAATTAAATCCTAATAATGTGTTACTTTAGCAAATAATTAAATGCTAATAATGTGAAAGTCCCCATTGATTTTGATATTGTACAATAGAAACATTTATAAGAACATAACACCAAGGAACACTTGCCTAGCCAATTAGGATTGATAAGGAAATGGCTCAGAATCTGGACATTCTTGCCAGTATGTTTCTAAAGATTAATAATAATAATAATAATAATAATAATAATAATAATAATAATAATAATAATAATAATAATAATAATAATAATAATAATAATAATAATAATAATAATAATAATAATAATAATAATGATGATGATGATGATGATGATGATGATGATGATGATGATGATGATGATGATGATCAACTTTTAGAAGTAGCTAATTCTAATTAATTACATCAAAGTAACCTATGTGTTACATTTTATGCTGAAAAATAATTTTGTAACATCTGATTAAATTAGTAGTTACTGAAAAACCACTTGTTACAAATTATTATGTTATTTGTAATTAATTACTTCTAAGCTTTAATTACAGATATATGTTCATATACCAAATTTCTGAATTGCTTATGGTATGGACACTTCTCTTCCAGAAACAGGTTAGAAATTAAGGAAGCAAATATGAAAGGCTTTAAAATGAATGTGGAAATTTTAGTTTCTAAGTGTGCCAGTCACTAGCCATTCATTGACAAAAAAATTGTAGCATACCAATTCCTCAGAAAATGAAAAGCCAAAATAGATACTTGATTTTTACAAATTATATTTGGAAATCCATGGACTATGTCTAATATAAAAGAAAAAAAATGACCTGTTAAAATTCTCATAGAATCACAGAGATAGAGGGGGACTTTTAGGCCATCAATTCTAACCCCATAAGGCAGGCAGCCCATGGGCTATATCCGGCCTGCACCCATGCTCCAGCCACCACTACCACCGGAAGCAGCTGCGGCCACCGGAAGCGGCTGTGGATGTGTTTATGGCAGCCATTGATGCATTTACAGCAGTGTTTATGGTGGAGGGACCACCAGTCGAGCCCCCTCAACTGTCTAAAGAGTGTGACCTGTCCCCTGACTTAAAAAGGTTGATGACCCCTGTCCTACGGCCTCAACTTCTATTTTGTTTAGTGCCTCTTCAGCTTGACATACTGTATTTTGGGACTTCAGTGTCTTAATCCATCGTTGACAGGAAATGATAATCTGAACATCATTCCCCACAAAAGATCATAGGGATAGATGGGAACATCCTTGTGTGAAAGCAGTATTTTGCTAAAATAACTTTCATGTTTAAGGCCAAGACTGAACATGATTCTCTATGAGATTATGCTGGTTCCCTGTCAGGCGTGCCAAGGCCCTTGAGTACTGAAAGCCAGCTCAGTATCTGTTGTAAAATTATTCAACTCATTAGTCGTGAGTCAAAAAAGTGTGCAGAGTGCCCACCAGAGACACTTGAGAGGTTTCTAATCATGTAGGTCAAGTAAAATTCCTGTCTTAAGGAATTATTGTAACTTCTTTTTCTAAAAGATCGTGCTGGAGATTGTCATGGTTAAGGTTGACTGATAAACACTGGAACACTCCCCAAGGAATGTTCTGAAGTAGGATTGAGTTGTTACAACCATACTGTAGTAGCTTGCCAAGCACAGCTGAATTATCTCTCTTTTTAAAAATAATAGCAAAAAAAGAAGGAGGAGGAGTTGGTTTACTGACACCAAATTAGAGGTGCTTCTTTGCTTCTTATGATTCTTTTGCATTTCACTGGAAATGGCTAGGGGAAAATTATTAGAAAAATAAAATAGAGTTTTGTAAAAGAAAACAAAACAAATAGATTTCACACACAGCCCTTTTAAAAAAAAAACCATAGGAACCTGGGTCATCCAATGAACTGGTAGGTTAACAGGAGCTGGGACAGAGAAGGGAACTCACTCTGTTGTGCAGCACTTGGGTCTTGAACTGATCCTCTGCTGACCTTCCAGTCATGAAGTTCAACATCTTAACCACTAAGCCACCGCAGTCCCTATTTTCACAATTTATGTAAGTTTCTGTCACAAAATGTTGTAATCAGTATTAACTTTGATACTGTTAATTGGAAAAAAATTCATAGGCTAGAATGGGTCTAGGCATGATAACATCTCCCACATTGACAGTGGTGGGCTCCAAAAAAAAATACTACCACACTGTGGGCATGGTATGGTGGGCGTGGGCAGGGGAAAAGCCTTGTGTTGCACCCAAATGAGGACTACTTTATTTCCAAACTTGGATGGGCGGGGCCAGCCAGAATTTCTGCTACTGGTTTTGGCGAACTGGTGAAAACCTGCTGATGCCCACCACTGCATATTGAAATTTGTTAAACTTCAAGACATTTCTACCATGAAAACCTGTTAGGAGTTAACCAATTCACAGAAGGAGCCTCCTCGAAGAATGTGGTATTTTTGAACCACAATTGGGAGTACCCAGTTAATGGTCACCTTGTGTTTCCAGCTAATCTTTCTCACCCTAGGTAAGGTGAGAGGAACTGCAGAATGAACTCACTTCATTTTGGAGTTTCACATCTGGCCTAGACATGTAAGAAAAAGAAACAATTCACTGTCTGTCTGACTGATTTCTATTCTATTCACACACTACTCTGGGCAGCTCACTACATTACAAAGTCCAAAAATAGTGTACAAAATCATAATAATATTATTGACAGATTTGGAAGATCTGAAATTAAATGAAAATAAACAGGATTTATTAGCTATTTTTTAAACTTTAGCAAGATAACAAGTTGCCAGAAATTGGAAAGGTGCTTCAAAGTTAGATTTGAGTAAATGGCATATTGATGTTTGGGATATGACACTTAATGAAAAACTTACATGGGATCTAAATATAAGAAAGGGGATTTTAAAAGAAAATAGATTTTGGGATATTTAGAGGCCATTTCAGCAGTACACATTGGAAAAAAATAAAGGAGACAAGCCTGTACTGGAGGTAATGAGTTTTTGGCAGAATAAATGAGTTGTTGGAGGACAAGTGGTAGACTCAAGGACATATGGTTAGTGTGCTAGGGTGTTTTATGTATTGTATTATGAGAAAAATTGGAATTCCATATTAAAGTGATTAATTTGAAAAAAGTATTATATACATTTAAGTAGAATGGTTAAGATATTGGAAGTAGTGAAATGATTAATCTGCATTAATCTGTATTTTTGTTATCATTTTCTTTTTATTTCTTTTTATTATGTTACCTAACTATTATTATTATTATTATTATTATTATTATTATTATTATTATTATTATTATTATTATTATTATTATTATTATTATTATTATTATTATTATTATTAATAATAATAATAATAATAATAATAATAATAATAATAATAATAATAATAATAATAATAATAATAATAATAATAATAATAATAATAATAATTACAAATCATAATAAAATTTATAAAAAACACAAAATAATAATAATCATTAATTGCTATAAATTATTATAAATTAAAAGCATAACTAATACAGCCAGTACAAAAAGTTTAAAAAAAATTCCAATTTCCAGCAGCGGTTGACGTTATAAATCTGAGAAGTGGGTCACTAAGACAAGTTCTCTTCCCCCATTTGCTTGATTCCCAAATGGCATTTAGATGCATTCTGGCTTAGAATTATATAATTAAAGTTATTTGCTATTTATTTTACCTTTGGACAGATGTATCAAATCAAATCAAATCTGAGGTATTTGTGACTTTCCATGGTGACTACATGGCAGAGCAAAGAGCCCTTAGCAATTAACTGGGCAGAGTGGCAAACCACAGGTGTTTTAAATTAAATGTATCATTCACAATTTCTGATTAGATTTTGGGAAAGAAAAGGAAAAGCCAGGGAAACAAAAGAGAATATGTTCTTTACCTTGGAAACAAAACTACCTTGTAATCCTTTCTGCAATGTTGTTGTTTAAATCATCAAAATCTTTTGGATGCAGCATAACAAATTTCACATTTAGGAAACAAGATGTGATGGAGCAGAGAGAGAAAATATCATTGTAAAGTATAGACAAATATCTTACATTTATCTACAGTAAGTGCATTACCTTACCTCAGGGGTTCTGGCCTGTGACACCATTCCATCCAGCTCGTTGCTGCTTTCCCCACACCCAGAAGTGGAAGTGGACATGTTTCCATTTGCTGTAAAATGCTCCCAAACATGCACATCCACACCTGAGACTGTCATCAACACAGAAGTGGGTGCATTTATGAGAGCTGTAAATGTGTCCACTTCCACTTCTGGGGTGCATGGTCCAGCCCGCTCAACTGTCCTGGGGCATGGTCAGCCCCGTGATGCAAACATGTTGGCCACCCCTGATCTAAATACATCCAGCCTGATAAGCAATTAATGAGCAAGAACACAACTTAATTTAGAAAGATAAAGAATGAGCTAAAACAGTTCACCTTCATTTAAGAAGCCTTCTACATTTATTTACTGAAATACATGTTTGAATACATGTTTGAATCTATCAGTTATTATGAATAAATAGGGTTCACAATTGTTGTGACTCCGGCCCCCGGCCCACCTCTGGCCCCCGAATTGACCCACCTTGGGGATGAAGACTCTGAGGATGAAGGGGAGGAGCTGACATGACCCTCTTCCTCAGGGATTCCCCCCCCCCAGCACTGCCTCAGCCTCCCTTGGAACTGCAGCAGCAGGATGGCAACGAGGATGTCCTCCAACAGCAATCTTTGCGTTCAGACAGCTCTGGGGATGAGGCGTGGCTGGACACTAGGCATCGAAGCAGGGTGAAGCATTGTCTACAGAGGTTGAGAGGAAGGAGGGGCTGCAGGTAATCAGGAAGCATCAGGCCACACCCATGGAGGCATATAAGGAACCAGGATGCCAGGTGTGGCTCTGTGACAGACAAAGTTTAGCTTCCCTGCTCTTGCCTGGTACCATAGCGTCTTGACTCTTTGGAAACTCTGGAAATAGAACTTTGGACTGGTTTTGACTACTCTTTGGAAACTCTGGAATTAGAACTTTGGACTGGACTTAGACTACTCTTTGGATATCCCTTACAGTGAGTGTTTTCCCAACAGGGAAAAGGGAGTGAGCGGGGGAGACAGAACAACAATGCTGGGCTAGCCTGGCTTAATAGATGTTGATAAATTCTCCTGCACTTGACTGTTTCTAGTTTCTTTCCTAAAAATAAATAAATAAGACAACCAAATCATTGACGATATCAAAATTTCCTTCAAAACATTTATGCAATCAAAATAAGATGCCTGCATTGTTCGGGGATTAATGTGATGCCAAACACAAAAGGCGACTAGAAGTATGTTGTGATATCTTGACGATATTAATTAAAACTGAAAGCAGCATGTAATGGAATAATATGCATGCATTTTTGTTTATAATTGTTACACAGTTATTACATAGTTAACTAACAGATACAGCTTACTTTAGACATTCATAGTGAATTAGAATATTACAGTTTATGAAATATTCCCACCGCCTTTTGATCCCTACATGTTTTAAGATGGATGTCTAATTATGATTTATGCATTGAAAGGACACATTTGTCCTATAAACACAGTCACCAAAACACTCTGATAATAATTTATACATGAATGTCAAGGAGATTCAACTGTTTTGACTATACAGGAATTATTCTAATGGTATGCAATGCTGTGGTAGATTTATCTTGATAAAAATATGAAATAACCTACTTCAAGAAGAAAAAAATGAAATTGTCTGCAATTCCTAGAGGCTTCTGATATAATCTCTGTAGAAATACAGGAGGATCTTCTCCAAAATGGTTTCACGGTAAGTAGGAGAGACGTGTGATTGGCTCCTACCAGAATTGTTCTTAATGTTATCAAATATGAAGGGTTTCTTGAATTAAATAATCCAAATTTGCCCCAGTTTCACCTTTTAGAAAAATGTGGGCCACCTCTGGCCCACACTATACAGACCACTACAATGGATTGTATGATTAATTACACAAACTGTACTATGTTTATTCCGTAAATAGCCCTCAGGCTATATTCTGTGTCTCTAATAAAATTCTCCATGAAATATTTGAGATAGTTTGTATACTTGCAGGAATTTTCAAGATGCAATGTTCAGGATAGGTTTACCTTCCCCAAAGACTGCTTGCTTCCTTGTATTTAAAACTGTACTTTATTGTTACTCTAATTGGCATTGGACATTGTTGTCCATGTTATGTATTTGCTACAATGACTACAGAACTAGCTGGGTCCTTTACATATTTTATCTTACTGAGGTAAAATTCTACAGCAGATATCCCAGTCATGGTACACTGTATGACATCCTTAACAATATTCTTAAGCATGAATATGTAGTTAATGTCTGACTACATTTTATAAGCATTTCACCAACATTTTCAAGCTTCATTATACTCAAGAAAGAAATAACTGGAGTGTAATTATTTTTATACACCAGATTTTTAAACTCACACTGAGAAGATTTATAGATGTAAAAAACTGAATGTGGGAAATGCAGTGGACACCATGGGGCAGTGCTGTGATATGACATATGCACACTCTTGTGAGGCGAGTTGGAAATGATCACAGCGATGTGTCCCTGAGTAGCTGGCAAGGATTATCACTGTACAGAGGCTGGGGATTCACAAGTCAGGGCTAGGGAGGTAAAGGGAATTTACCTGCTGTGGCCCCAGGTTGTGTACTACCAGGCCCCTCCACAGGTCAAGAGTTATTCAAATTTTAATAAAGTTGTGACCCAATTTTCATACCAAAATTTATCAGTGTGTTGCCTCTTTATTTTTGGACTCAGGGGAATTTTCCATCCTGATCCCTGCTGATAAGCGGCATGGGGATGGGTTTCCCCCTTACCTCTGGCCCAATTATAGACACAATAATATGGCATTGATATTCTGTGTCATTGCCTGCTGGGTAGGTGGTATGGCCACAGGGGTTTATAAGTTTGGTTTGCCTTCTATTTGACCTCTTTTCACTCTGACATTAGATAGCCTGCCCACCTGCCCTGTTTATTTATTTATTTATTAAATTTGTATTGCTACCCCCTCACCTGGGGTGACTCTGGGCGGCTCACAACTGGATATAAAACATGAAAAACATTCATACTAAAATTAAAACCCCATTAAAAACATGTAAAAATCAATTTAAAACCCACCCATCCCAACTGCAAAGAGGGGAAGTTCAAAAAAGCCAGCGGACAGGCACCACCTCCCCAGCAGCACCCCACACCTGCCCAGCCAGCCAGGTTTTGAGTTATTTCCTAAAGGGCAGCAATTCTGTCAGCAACCATAACTCTGTTTGCAGGAGGTTCCATAGGGCCAGAGTGGATACAGAGAAGGCTCTCCTCCTTGTGCTAGAGAGGTGAGCCCCTATAGCCGATGGTACAGTTAGAGAGTCCCTCTGGTCTACTGTAGTCGGATGGGTAGACATTCTTGGGGCGATGCGGTCTCTTAGGTATCCTGGCCCACTACCATGTAGGGCTTTAAAGGTCATCACCAGCACATTGAATTGCACCCGGAAGAAAAATGGTAACCAGTGCTGCTCCTGGAGCAATGGCGAGGCACGGGCATAATGCCCGCACCCCGTCACCACCTGGGCAGCTGCATTCTGGACCAACTGCAGCCTCTGGATGGTCATCAGGGGCAGCCTCATGTAGAGTGCATTACAGTAATCAAGTCTGGTGGTCACCAGAGCATGTGTGACCATAAGCAAGGAGTCCCGGTCCAGGAGCAGGCGCAACTGGTGAATTACATGAAGTTGTGCAAAGGCCCTCCTGGCCATGACTGCCAACTGCTCTTTGAGCCATAGTCATGAGTCCAGAAGGACCCCCAGGTTGTGCACCGGGTCTGTCTGGGGCAAAATAGCCCCAGACAGGACACAGATGGTAGCTCCTGGGAAAATGCAGGGCCCCTAAACCATAGCCTTCAGTCTTGCAGGGATTCAGTTGTAGTCCGTTGTCCCCCATCCAGACCCCCACAGCCTCCAGACACCTGGATAGGACTTTGACAGCATTGCTTGGATCACCACGGGCCGAGATATACAGCTAAGTATCATCAACATACTGGTGAAACCTCACCCCATGGGAACGGATGATCTCACCCAATGGCTTCATGTAGATGTTGAATAGGAGAGGAGAGATCACTAAGCCCTGAGGCACCCCATATTTGAGGGGCCACACTGATTGGCTAGAGTGCTCATGGGGGCTGGATAGGAATTTTTGGGCTTGGTTTCCTGATTAGCAAATTTTAAGAAAGGACTCCATGTCATTTGTTCCCCTATTCCACTCTAGTATGGTGGAGCATTATGGGCTTCTTAGAGGCACAATCTTTAAATAGGTAACAACAGTAGTATGGCTGGTAGTGCAGAGTTAGGGTGGTAGAGGTGAATCCTCAGGGTTGTTGAATGAGGTGGAGACTAAATGATCAACACAATTTGTGTGAATCAGTGTGGCAAACAGTGGACACCATGGGACAATGCTGCAATATGAACAATGTACGTTCTTGTGAGTTGAGTTGGAAACAATCACAGTGATGTCTCCCTGGTTTAATTGTTTTTATGTATGTTTTAACTTGCTGTGAGCCACCCTGAGTTGGGTTTACCTGATTGGGCAGCATAGAAATCTGAATTTAAAATAAAAAATAAAAATAAAAGACTAAGCTGGCCTGCACAGTAACCACAAGCATCAGCACTAATTGGGCTGGGAATTGCCAGTCCAAGCTAGAGAGGTGAAGAGAAATTTACTTGTTCTAGTGCACTACAAGGCCCCTCCGCAGGTCAGGGTTTATTCATATTTTAATAACGTTTTGGCCTGATTTTCATACCAACATTTATATGTGTGTTGCCTCTTTATTCGGTGCTTGGGGGCAGAGAGGAAGCAAATCTGGAAGCTTGTACCCTTCCCAATTTTCTGTAGAGGTGTGGCAGTCTCAGAATTTTCTCATAAAAGAGCTTCACATTTGTAATTAAAGTAGCCTTTGCCAAGACAGCATTATGCAGAGATACTGGGTTGCAACCAGGCCCATGCTGGCCTGGTGGAACACCGGGACATGTCTTGGTGTGCCCCTACTTATATCATAAAATGGTGCCCTTGGATTGAAATGTATAATATAAAATGGCACCATTGGATTTTTTAAAAATAGCACCCTCATTCTCTCCCTGTCCTGCACCCTTTCAAGGTACCCAACACGGGTCTGGTTGCAACTATCATTATTCTTTAGATGATAGTAGTTGCAACTGGAAGGTACCAACTTTGGTGGGCTACACTTGAGCTCTAAGACAGCAGAAACCTTTTGAGATCACGTACAAATCTTGTCATAATAGCACTTCTCCAGCTCCTTGGTCAATTAGTAAAACATTTTCTCTTTGGCCTGTTTATTTTATCAGAATTTATAAATGCCCTTTCTATGATATGACGGGTCTGAGTTGGTTCTGATGTTCATGGTAGGTTCCTATTTTCATTTTATCTTGCGCTCATGGACAACTTTTATGGCTCCCCAGTGTTTTAGCAGAGGTTTTGCTGATTTGTTAGGTTAGCATTCAAGTTACAAGCCATCTTAAAATTGCCTAGAGCATTTTCTATAACATCAAGATTGTTTAAAAGTTTTGAGGATAAATAAATCATACTGCTTCCTGTCCAAAGTTGTGTCGGGCTTTTCCATATTGCTGCATGTGTGCACACACATACACACACGCACACACACGCACACACACGCACACACCTTAACTATATCATCTGCTTGTTAAAATGTATGTAGAATATATTTATGACAGAACAAAGGGACTTAGCCATGACATACTACCTTTTTTGTGCCTCACCTCTCATACTTCATGCATTTAGTGATTTGATTATTCTCCTTTCAATCTCTCCGAAGAGTAATTTTAGGAAATGAATTTGACCTTACCTTTAATAAACATTGTATCTTCTTACTAAAATTATTGCTCTCTCAGTCTCTCTTTGGTATGCATCATGTATCTAATTGTGATTCCCATATAATCAAAAATAACTGCACAAGATCTAGAGCAGTGGTTTCCAACATGGGGCCAATGCCCCACAGGGGGAGTTCAATTCCAAGATGCCTAAGTCACTACATTGGCTAATCAGTGCTTTGGGGAATTGACTTATGCTTCTGGGAATTGATGTCCAAAAATCAAAGATTGGGAAACACTGATCTAGAGTGTTTGGAATCTAGGAACAGTTACAGAAAGAAAGAAAGAAAATGTGGATCTTCTCTCAACAGAAAGGGCTAAATAAACTGAAAACCAAGGAATATATCAGACACAATGTTTTCCATGCTTTCATATTTTTCATTGTTTTCCAAACCAGTCATATTGTCTAGTCACACAATGTATGGAACAGAGAATGGATTAAAAGTTATTTTCATTTGTGCCTATATGTTATCTTCAAGCCTCAGAGGGAATGGATTCCCATTCATGGGAGTCCATCAACCTCATTACATTACATTTGGTTCTTTATATAGTACTTTAAAAACTCCCCTAGCTGACAAGCCACAGCCAGAGGCTGGAACCTATTGGGAAAAGTATTGCATATGGAGTTTAACCTTCCTGGGAGTTGCAGCTGAATTAGAGCAAACCTAGTTTAGGGGATACTATGGCATCAGGAAGAGCTGTTCTGAAGATGTTGGTTCCTTGTGATTATTTTCAATTGTCATCTGGCAAATGAAAGGAAGGAAGACAGGTGGCTATCTTTTGATTCTGTTGATATTTTGCCAACAAAATTAGATAGACAGTCATAGCCACAATGCTAAAGGGGCATGTTAATCTTCTGGACCTGGAAGTTGCATTATTGATGAACACCTTCTGATTGTTAATACCATATAGTGGAGGTCCATTAAAAGGAGGAAGCATGAGAGCCCTCTGATCTATTAAATAAATAAAGTGGTTATACGAAATGCATTCCATGTATACTAAACCCAAGCACTTTTACCAACCCCAAATATAGTATGTTCCTTTCTTAGTTGCTTGCCATTAATGGCAAACAATAACCCAATAACAAGAGAATATGTGTTTGTGTATAATTCATGGTTTGGCCGAAGTATGACCCAAGGAGATCAGCTCATTGGAGCAACATCTTTTAGGAAAAGAGAGAGAGAGTTTTTACACAAACTCTAAACTTTATGGAGTAGATATATGCACTTTCTTCACTGCCACCATTATTTCACTTTAATCTTTTCTGAATACAAGGATCAGACCGTCATTTTAACCAAACGCATTTCCACTACCCTTTAATCTCTCGTTTTATTAATTTCTCTTCATCTGTCCCCTCTTTTCTCTCTCTTGCCCTTTAGATCTTGAAACTAGTCAGTTCTAGGGCAGGACAAAGAGGGAGAGGGAGAGGGAGTAATCAACTGGTCTTTTTTTCTTTTTCTTTTTGCCTTTTGAAATTAAAACCTGTTCCAGGGGGGAAATAAATGGCATTGCAGATTACATTTCTTTCTTCTTTCTTTCTTCTTTCTTTCTCTCCACCCAATTCCCAATTATGTATCCTTGATGATAAAAGAAGTTAGCCTATGCTAGTAAATAATATTTGGATAATTGTTGCTGATAAGAGCAGTATAATTAGGAAGGAAAACAGAACTTCTGGAAATGGTTTCACGTTGAGGAAAATAATTCTGGTATTCTAATTCCATGGCCTTTATGTACACTGAATTTTATGCAGAGGTTTTAGAAGGGGAGGCATGTGAAATCATTTCCTCTCTCCCAGCTGGCCCTAGGTAATTTTCCAGGAAAAAGGCAATCCATGGAGCATAGCATTCCTGCTGAAGTGAAGCTTGGTTCTAAGGGGGAAGAGATTGGAAAGTTGGTGAAAATGGTCAAACATAAAATTTATTTATTTTTTTGCTTATGAATGGTAAATTTAATTTTGGAAAGATGGATTTTAACTTCCCTTTTCATTTCATCTTAACTTCAAGCCATCATCAGACTGTGTAATAAATAATTGCAATAGGGGAAGACATGAGAATTATATAGTTCCTTCCTGATCTTGTCCCTCACTTTGTTTCTTGTGCTCCCTCATACCCAACTAACATTACTTCTTCTTCTGCCATATCCAAATCTGATTATTGGCAATCATCATGGTGATCAGTCATGAAGACTGTACTGAGAATATAATGCTATGGCCTTTCATCTACCTTCCACATCGCAGCCTGACACCTGTACCACTAATCCAATTCTGCCAGTCACTTTCTGGTCCTGAGCCCTTTTGGCACACAAAGTCCTCATCAGCCCTAGGCCATTATTGATGAAGTTGCTGTCCTCCATCTTTTTCTCTTTCCTTTCTTTGTTCTATCATTCTTTCTTGTGTCTCACCTTCCTTTAAACACCCCTCCCCCCCACTTTTCCACCTTCACTGAAGCAAACATTTGAAAAAACACATCTGGAAGCAACTATGTAGGGAATGAGGTCCCAACAAGATTGACAAGTGCAAAATGGGGGGTTAGGATTGTCAGTTGTTTGGCTCTGCTGAAGGTGCTACATTTTATGGCTAAAGCTTCAAATGTTTTATGGCTTAAGGAACTTAAACACACACACTTTCACTCTTTCAGTGTATTTTATTCAACATCTCTGTTAAACCCTTAAAAAGTTTACATGACACACATATAATCTTACATTATATGCCTTAATGCATGCTATCTCAAATGCTCTTGAGGGGTTCGTTTATTTTTAATCAATATATGTGCCATGTTAAATGTGCCCAGGTGAATTGGTGATTCATGCATGGGAAGAGTGAGGATTTTAATGGGGCATTTGAAGTTGCAGCATTGGTGGTAGTGGAGGGGGGGAGATGGAAACTGGATGATCTGCCTATTCCATTGATAAAACAGAGAAACAGGCTCAGCATATGACAATCTGGTTGATAGATTACAAGAATAGGATCCGTCCCACTACAATTTTTCTCAAGTTCCATACTCAGGGGATGAAGGGCATACCCATCTAAGTGCACCACATGTGTATTGGTTTGAAGCCAAGCAGAAAAACAGAGTGGAGAACTTTGCATATAGTTAAAGTGGCCATGGTGTTGTTGTGAGGTGATAGAGAAGAGAATGTTATAATACCCTTTGACATTGGATGGGATTTTGTGATCTAGTGGTAGCTGTTACTGAGAGATTCTAAGGATCAGATTACTAAATGAATAAGTGATGTGAAAATGGTTCTCATAGCCAAATTCAATGGGAAAGTGAATAAAAATGAACCTGTTCAGCAAGGGAAAGGGAGTGGAGGGGGCTCTTTTTTGCATTATGTATAGAAAGGTAATGGCAGCAGAGTGGAAGAGGGGGAAGGGAGATATTTTGATTATACTTTAATTATTGATGAGAAGATCCATTCATATTTTTAACCAATTTTGGGGGAAAATACAGGTTTTGGAATCAGTCTCTTTAGTCTTTAGTATTGTTTCAGCCTACCAATGATATTGAGTTCATTGAGCTACTAGGGATGTGGCAGATTTTAACAAAGTCATATCTAATTGATTTCTTGCTTTGATTTCTAGCTTCTCCTATTGCTGCTATGCTTTTGTTTTTAAAAATTGTTGCTGCTGCCATCCTTTTATGGTGAGGCTTTTTTCATTCTGTCTGCTTGTGGTATGCTTTCATTTGATAGCAATTCAATTCAATTCAATTCAATAAATTTTATTGGCATTACACCCAGCACTACAATGGAAAGTTGATAAAACAGGGTGACATACAATTACAAGGTATGGTATAATAAAACAAGGTGTGGTACAATTAATGGCTTTGTCAGCAGGTGTGGGGCATGCTAGACTCCACTAGTCAAGCCCGCCGGCTGATTTAGCTTATGCTAGGGACATTTACCAGTTTCGTTATTCTGTCTTATGTGGGTAAGGGTGGGGTTGATTGGTTTATTTTAATGATGATTTGCTGTTGTTCTGTTTTAATGCTGATTTTAGCTAGGGGTTTTGGGTTCTTGTTTTTAGCTGCGGTCATTTTAATTGTTTTTATATTGTAATTTTTTATCTATTGTATTTTCTCTCTTTCCCCTCTCCCCTTTTGTTGTTAGCCGCCCTGAGTGGTGTACCTACCAGGAGGGCAGGATATAAATGTTTGAAATAAATAAATAAATAAATAAATAAATAAATAAATAAATAAATAAATAAATAAATAAATAATCATGAGGAACCTGGATCAAATACTCACAGCTCTAGGTAAGAGTCTAATGGTACACACTAAAAAGGCAGCCACTCTATCCATTAAATCAGTAGAATTGTTTAAAAGAAGCAACAGTATGGATCTGGAAGTCCACTGAAATTTGTTTAAAGGGGGTTTAAGAAATTAAGGTGGATTTCCTCATAAAAAGGACAATAGAAAAGGACATGAAGAACCATTTCAGACTCCCCAACAGGCCTTCCTACCTGCCCCTCAGTGAGCCTTCCTCCCCCCCCCCCCCCGATAGCAGATGTGTGCTGTCCATAGTGAATGATGTTGTTAAGCCACTGGATAATATGGGACTTCATTTGTTAATTAAATGGAACAATCTATATGCAAAGTCCTTTAAGTTTTAAATTTCAGTCATAATTTCCAATGTATTATTTCCTCTTTTCCAAAAGAACTACACCTCTTGTCCATTATCATATTAAATACTTGCAAATACTTTGCAAAATTAACTAGTTTGCTAGTCTGCATTGTGTTAGTATCATTTTTATCACCCATCTAAGACTCCTATATTTTCACTCTTTCTCTTTTTCCCCCATTAGCTACAGGAGAGAAAACATTCTGTATCCAGGAGACTAGTATAGACTAGACTCTTAGTAGATTAGTTTTTAAAAAGGTCTTTTATCAAGTGAAATGGAGGTGGAAGATAGAAAACATGTCTTTCCTGCCCAAGGCTTTTGCTTATCAACAATGCTAAAAAGGCACACAGTCAATAAAATAAGCACAAATACATTCTAATTGATGGGTAAACTGTGTACAAGAGGTAAAAATCTATAAAATGTTTATTAAATTCAATATGGGAAATGTTTATGTGTTTCAATACATGTCCATTTCAATGCAAGAAGAAATTAGTTCTTACATCATAATATGAAACAAGGACAAGAATGGAATGCATGTAGGATTCTTTCACTTTCTCTTCATAATAGAGCTAGCTCTTATTTATCCTTAGCTCAGTGGTTCCCAATGCCCACAGGAAGGGCTTCAGTTCCCAGAAACCTAAGTCATTGCATTGGCTGATCAGTGCTTTGGGGAATTTACATGCTCGTGGGAATAACATTTTAAAAACCAAAGGTTGGGAAACACTGTCTTCGACCACGTGAGACAATTATCTTGGGAATCATTGCTGAGATAACAGGGGTTGCTTGGCAGGGCAGACCAATTGAGGAGAAAGCAAGCTTAGACATCAGTTTTGGAATGTCTTTAATAAACAGCCAATTTTTAATTTCTTAATGACTTATTAATATATTTTAGTACAAGAAATAGGATACATTTTTGCATTTACCGGTCTTGTGTGCAAAAATCATTTGGCTGTCTATGGGCAGTTTCCACCTTGAGTACGGAGGGTAGGTGTACCATTTTTTATTCTATATAAGGCATCAATATGACTTTTGCTGACCCTGAGTGACAGTAAGAGGTTGGGTTATAAAGCAGTGTGTGTGTCATTGTGGCCTGAAGATAACCTGTTCCCTCCATGTGAAACTGAAAATGTTGTTCTTTTGTTATAATTGAAATAAAACAACTAGCCCTGTCAGTGTCCTTGCAAATAAAGGGATGACAGATACTATCTTGTCCTATGCTTCAGGTATTAAGATACCTGGATCTCATCTTGTTTTGTGAAGTACAAATCTTTGGACAAAACCAATCTTAATTTTATTCATAAATTGTGCTTAGCTGTGTATGTCTTGTATTACTGGTAGAAAAGCCAACAATAATAATCACATTGCTTATCTACTACTATTTCTACCATGACTGAGCTAAAAGCTTCCATATTTGCCATGCTCATTAATTCAAGCCACAAACTATGAAATTTGTTCTATTTGCCCACAGTAATGAAAATATTTAATTACATCCTTTTACTGATGTGGCAAGTAATTAAAGAGATGGGAATACCAGAGCACCTCATATGCCTCCTGAGAAATCTGTACATGAACCAAGAAGCAACAGTTAGGACAGAACATGGAGTGACAGAGTGGTTTGGAATAGGAAAAGGAGTAAGACAAGGCTGCATTTTGTCACCATGCTTATTCAACCTATACACAGAGCACATAATGCGCAGTGCAGGGATGGAGGAATCACAATATGGGATTAAAATCGCTGGGAGAAACATCAACAATCTGAGATATGCAGACGATACCACCCTAATGGCAGAAAGTGAGGAAGACCTAAAGAATCTCTTGATTGGGCTGAAGGAGGAGAGTGCAAAAGCTGGTTTGAGACTAAATATCAAGAAAACCAAGATAATGGCAACAGGCCCAATCAGCTCCTGGAAGATAGATGGAGAAGAAGTAGAAGCAGTGACAGATTTTACTTTCTTAGGATCCAAGATCACTGCAGATGGGGATTGCAGCCATGAAATAAAAAGGAGACTGATTCTTGGGAGACAAGCAATGAGAAACCTGGGGAACATAGTGAAAAGCAGAGACATCACACTGAAAACAAAAATTAGAATAGTCAAAGCAATGGTTTTCCCAGTAGTAATGTATGGATGTGAGAGCTGGACAATTAGGAAGGCTGAACGCAGAAGAATAGATGCCTTTGAAATGTGGTGTTGGAGGAGGGTTTTGAGAGTGCCCTGGACAGCGAGGAGAACAAATAGGTCAATCCTAGAAGAAATTAACCCGGATTGCTCACTGGAAGGTCAAATAGTAAAGATGAAGCTAAAATACTTTGGACATCAAATGAGAAGGGAGGATTCACTTGAGAAGGCACTGATGTTGGGAAAGGTGGAAGGCAAAAGAAGAAGGGGGAGGCCAAGGATGAGATGGCTAGATGGCATTGTGGACACAATGGGCACAGAGCTGGGAGGGCTGAGGGGGATGGTGGAGGACAGAGGCGCCTGGAGAGCAATGGTCCATGGGGTCGCAAAGGGTCGGAACCGACTGTGCGACTGAACAACAAAAACTGTTACCAATTTACTAAATTGCTACAATTATTCAGAAAAATTCATAAAAGAGAAGATAGGAAAAAATCTCAATGATAGAGTGTAGTTGGGAAACACAACTCTTACTGTCAATTTACATGTCATTTGTTAGTTACTGCATCACTCAATGAAATATAAGGGCAGCACCATGAAGATATTCTCCTATGTAGGCTCTGTCATAATGAAAAAGAGATGAATGCACATTATGACAGAGCTTACATAGGATGAGAGGTTGTGGATGTGAGGTTGCACAAGAGTATTTGTAGAAAACTAGAGGCCTACTTCTGTTTTCTGGCTGTTCACATCTAATTTCAAGAAGAACAGAAATCATTTTTTTTAAAAATAACACCATCAAGTATGTATCATTTGTATTCCACATATTTATTTTTGTTAAGGACTTGTGTTCTCCAGAGTCATTATCTTAAGAGTAAATTATCTAATTTTTTACATATTTCTGGTCACTTTATTTGAAAAATTGACTGGAACATTTCAGGATATGATTAAGTCATACAGGAGAATGTAAATAATCCCTTCGTTGCTCCATTTCTGGTATCAATTCAAATTGCTAGTCACTGTCATGATTCCATGTGGGATGATATCATTTTATGTTAATCACCTGTTAGTTTAGTAGGATTTTACCAATATATTTTAGCACTGCTTTTATTTTCTTTCTATCGTTTATTTCACTTAGCCTAAGTGAAGCCATTTTAAAAAAGCACCCTCCACCATTTAAGAGGTGGACTTATCTCATGAGAAGAGATGAGATCTCAGATAGCTGGCCATCTGCTATCTTTGATCTATGTACGGAACTGTCATGTTGAGAAGTCAATTAGCACTTCTCCACAAGGAAATGTATAAAAACCTACACAATTTCTTTAAAAAATGAGCCCATTCTACATATCATTTGCCATCTCGATGGGTCCTGATCCGTACCATCTCACACGGGGCAGCAAAGACTGCTACATTTTACTCTAGGCAAGTGTTAGCTTATAGCTTTCTATGTCTTTCTTAGGGATGAAATATCTTAGCTTTATATTTAGTTTAATTAGTAGTCATTTTTTATATTCTGCATTTATTGGAATTTGCTATTTTCCCAATAAAAACCATAAAACGGACTTTGTTAGTCAAGCACACTCTTTTTGCTCCTTTTGAAACATGGGGCAAATTGAGAAGGGGAAACTTAAAACAATAAGGGCTTATTCTACAAGGAGAATTGTGTCAACTTTGTGGGCTCTGTTATCCAGAAGAAATAACTTTGCTCCACATTCCCAGAGACAGCGGGTTGCTGCTACCAGAGGTAACAGAAGTTTCACCCTCATGCACCTTTCTGCACCATTAAGGCCATTAGTTCCTCCTGAAGCAAAATAAGGGTGATTTTCGCTTGAGAATGTGTCTTTTTTATCCCAGGGGTCCTTGCAGTTTAATTTTCCCTGTGTAGTTAGTCCCTGATCGCCATTTCTCTGCGAACCTATGAGCCAGACTATCTGGACAAGTCTTTCTCTGCCAAGCCAAGATAAAGTCACCCTACTTGGCCTGCTAGCCCTTGGGGCTTCCCTGCCTGTGTCACAGCCCACCACACCTTAAAAGAGCCTGTCAGGTCTGCCGACAGGTGGGAAAGATCATAATAGTCACAACTTTTAAAGGCCCAAATGGGTTCCCACAAGGATAACAGATTTTTTTTATTTCCTGTCATAGTCTGAGACAAAATTAGTCATCACTGGTAACATCACTGCTATATAGGGACCATACATTGGTAGAATTTCCTCCTCCTGAGAAAAACCATTCTCACCATATGTTTGTTTTCATTACATAATAATCAATAATTTTAATCTTAATTGTTAAAGCATTGTAATATTTATATTATGATGCTGTTAGCCAGCCCACCATTATCCTTGTCTTCAAATTAGGTTTCCAGACTCAGGGTTCAGTATACTGTAAACCTTTTAATAATTTAAACCAACAGTTATGTAAGAAGAGATACATTTAAATCTCAGTCCAACATGATTCTGACACCGCTTTGACCAGTGATGGCGAACCTTTTAGAGACTTAGTGCCCAAATAGAGGGGTGGGAAAAAACTCTGTGTTTGAGGGAGGAAGGAAATACGCCCATTGGGCTGCTGGTCAGAGGGGCGGGACAAACTCTGTGCTGGGGTGATGGTGCACGTGCCAACAGAAAGGCCTGGGAGAGCCACGTCTGGCACACATGCCATAGTTTCATGATGGCCCATACCTGTCAAGTGCAGCTCCTGGAAATATGGGATCTACTCCAGTCCGGGTGTGCATGTGCCGTCAGAACTCATCTGCACATTCGCAGAACCCCTCTGTGCATGCACAGAACCTCTATGTGCATGCACAGAGCCCATTTGCAATGGGCATGTGTGTGCAGTAACCGCTTTCCCCACCATTCAAATATGGGACGGTGGTGGGAAAGGGGAGGAACGAGCGCTGAAATATGGGAAATCCCAGCCAATCCGTGATACTTGACAGGTATGCCATGGCCTAGACTGTCTTTCCCAAATATTTATACAGGCTTTTTCATTGAGGATCACCTTATTGCCTGTGCCCTGTGATTGATGTCTTATACCACAAGTGCATGGGTTTTCCATTTTTGTTTAAATGTCTGTAAACTTATTTTGATAATGATGGCCCAACAACTCAGCTTTTCTTTCTGAAGAGGGCTATTCTTTGGTGGTATTTAGGACACATAGTCAAGTACCTGTCTTTTCATTTGGGAGGCACCAACCTCACTTTCCACTTTGACCCGGGTCCCCATGGGCCTCTCTCTCCACACCAGCATTCTTCCCAATAGTATCGTTTCACATCCTTTCTTTTCTTCAATTGGCACTCAACCTCAGCCAAGAGGACTCTCAGTCAAGCCAACCTCCCTGTCCAGGGATCCTCTATAAACATAGCAGGCCACCGTGGGGTGGGGGGCTAAGTAAAATAAATAGATATAGTGTACATCCTAGTGTGGAGCTGAACACCAGAAGTAGTAATATTTCCACAGTCTTCCCTTTTCTTGCTAATAAGTGAAATGCAATACAGTACTTGCACATAGAAAGGATACGAAAACATAGTGCTTTACATTGCAGCAAAGAAAATGGGATATTACTCCTTTGGCTCTGTGGAGAGAATTCAGCTGTGTTGGATTCCTTTTTTCCTCGTGACATTTAACTGTGGAACTGAATTACATTGCGTATTAGTGCTATATTTTTGTATTACTGCTCCATATTCTGTGTTTCTCTTAGCAAGCATTCTGAAGGAGGATGAACAATTGGCAGATATTTGAGGTTTCTGACAGCAGATCCTTTTTCAAGGACAGCAAACTGTCAGTTACTTACTTTGTCATTTTAATATTTTTACAGTAGCCAGACTTGTTTGCCTCACATGCCTAAGCAACGAGACTGGTTTCAGGTAGTGTGGTACTTTAACACGGGTGAGGTAACCATTTTCTGCTTTGTCTCAGGTGACAAAGTATCTTGAGCCAGCCCAGTGCCTAGTTCAGTGATGGGCAGTCTTGGCCCTCCAGCTGTTCTTGAACTTCAATTCCCAGAGGCCCTGATCAGCAGGAGTCCTGATTTGGGCTTCTGGGAATTGAAGTTCAAGAACAGCTGGAGGGCCAAGACTGCCCATCACTGGCCTAGTTACACCTAATATAATTTGTATGTTTGAAAATAATGATAACATTATTGTCAAAGGCATCTCTACATATCTTTTTTCAAAGTCCAGTGGACTAATATTTCACCCTTAATATTTATATTATGTGAATCAGGTGACAGTAATGCCATACTTACAGATAGGTTGGCCTACTCTTGTTCTTTGTGGTTTCTTACTTTTTTCCTTTTTTGTGAGAATCCTGAGTAAATAATATCTGAATTCACTGGTGTGTAACAGCTTTATTTTGTAAGTGGGCCATAAAAGACAGGCTGCATGCTGCTCTTCAGGCAGACACTAAAATAATACAAAGCAGAGGCCAAATGAAAGATCCATTCAGTTCCTCTGTAGTGTTCTGCCGCTTTTTAGAGCAACTGCATAAAATACTCATAGTACTTCATCCTCTGTTTCATGGTTCACTCTCTATCATCATTTCAAGAAACTAGCTAGGTGAGAGAGAGAGTTTGGATGAATATTACTATGTAATTTTATATCATTTCATCTTGCCATGTAAATCTCTTTTATAGGTCCTTTTCGATGGAATGCTACACAGCAGAAACCCTGTCACCAGAAGAATTAATGTCAGCATTAATATTTCAACAATAAAATACATATATCTGAAGTTAAGTGGTGAACGTCCACGGACAATCTCAAACCTGGATTCCTCCGCTCAGCATTCAGTGTTGGAATTTTTAATTACTTGCTGTTGGGAAACCATTGCCAATGCTTACAAGGAACTGCTTATCCCTGCTTCTCTGGTTCCTGTTCGATGGAGGTCTCTTAATGTCACTTCATCCACAATCACAACAGACTTCAGAAGGTGAGCCAAGGGGAAATAATGCCACAACACCAGAAAGGAGGACACCTGCTCTGCGGGTCAAGCGAGGCTGGGTCTGGAATCAGTTTTTTGTACTGGAAGAATACATGGGATCTGAACCCCAGTACGTGGGAAAGGTAAATGCTTATCTTTCTCAAAAGGTTAGGGGATTGATAATGGAAATATATATCTGTCCACTCAGAAGTAAATTATCTTTTCATCAGGACTTACTCCCATGTGAAGGATTGAATTCAAAGTGATTGATGTATTGTACCACAAGTACATGGGTTTTCCATTTTTGTTTGAATGTCTGTAAACTTATGGTGATAATGATGGCCCAACAACCTGATTTCATGAAATAGTGTTTTTTAAATGTCTAATTGTTCTTTTTTTGTGTCCAAGTCAGATGTGAAACTGCCAAAACAAAGGCACATTTTGGTCTGACTGGTTCTTTGTAGCTCAGATCAGAACTTGGAAATGCTAGGCTTCTGAGAAAAAGAACTCTTATTTGGGAATTATAGTCCAAAGGGAGGATAAAAGAAGAACACTGATGGGTTTCTAAGGATATTCTGTTAAGTTGCCGGTGTCCAAATATAGGAAGGTTTCTGGGTGCTGGTGTTGGCACATGTGTGCCGCTGCCTCTGACGTCAGAGGCAGCAACATGCATGCGCAGTAACCCCTGTGCACATTTGCAGTAACCCCTGCCCACATTCGCAGAAACCCCTTAGGCCAGAAAAGGGGTTATTGTGCATGCATGTCCTTCAGAGGCAGTGGCACACATGCACAGTAACGCCTTTCCTGGTCATTCAAATACAGGATGACAATGGGAAGGAGCATGACGGAGCTGTGAATTATGCAAAATCCTGGCCAAAATGGGATACTTGACAGGTATGCTTGCATGTAAAGAAATTATGGAAAAGATTCTGACCACATAGTTCTCCACATGGAGATATGAATTATAACAATGCAGCTTTAGGCATTTCTTCTATTCTAATTTATACTGTTAAGGTCTACTGGAATCAGTTGTACTTTCTTCTGAGTAGAAGTGTTGTAAATGATCTGGAATATTTAAATAATCTTCAGAGTTTCGCTCAATTGATTCAAAAAAAGTTAACCCAATATTTATTCTTACGAATAGCGTAACAAACTTAGGTGATTTTTTTAAAAATTCGTCCTGACACTGAGTCTATTTCCTAGTTCTAAGTTTATATATTGTCGCTTTCCCCTGTGACTCTTGCTTTTCTCACAAAGTAGATGTCGCTTACATCTTAATACTGACTTGATTTGAGGTAGTGTCTTTTTTTCATATACCCATTTTAAGTACCAGAGATGCCTCACTCAGCTCATCTTTCCAAATAAATAATATACAACCTGCTTATTCAGGAGCAGCCATTACACCCTTGAAGTGGTACTGAAGTTGAAGTATCTGACTGCAAGAATACTTTCACGATGCCAAACCATCCACTGAGACAGATAGACTGATAGATAGGAATATAAATATTGATACAAGTAAATTAAAGTATATACTTGAAGCTGAAATAATAATCTGTGACAGTATTTTTGATGTTCAGCAAAGGATACGCAGCAGCCAGCATTACAGGGCCAAACACAACTGTATTTCGGTACCTGAACATGGAGAGCAATGGTGCAGCAGCGCCTATATATACAATACAGAAAATATACATTTGGGCAGGAAACAACTGGATTGGTTGGGAGAACAGTGGGGTGGTCGTGGGGTGACAGAGACTGTGAAGCCTTTCACACTTCTCATTAGAAAGGGTGGGAACCCAAGTCCCGCGAGAGCTTAGTTCTAAGAAGAACCCAAAATAGAGGATCATCCAATCCCAACAATTAAATACAAACTGTTAAAGCAATACATTCAGTTACTTACATAACATCCCGCCCCCTAGGATGGGACGAAGTCCCTTAGCCATTGTGGGGGCCCACAGACTCTTTAGGCTGCACTGACACTTCACTGAAATCGGTGTCAAAAGGGTATTATTGGCTCTTCTTCTGTACTGCCGAACAGAGAGCCATTTATTATAGTGTCAAGGCAGGAATAAATTCTTTCCCAAAGGTTTATCTGCTTTTTCTTTTTGAAGGCAGCATTTTGAGATTCGCTCACCTCTCTTTCTTCCAGAAATATCTGGCAATTAAAATGGTAATGCAGGACTTATAGGAATGTCAAGTATTTCCAAACATCTACTTTATGCCTCCTCCCTTTCGATGACACTTTCAGAGTTCAGCTAACCAGGGGTTTAGATAAAAATTACTTTAATCAGGAAGAGACTCCTTTACCAAGAACAGCACTTTTAATGAAGTCTTCTTCTTCTCTTTGAAATTCACTCCTCCTTAAAAAAAGACCTAATTTATGGCCTTCCTCTCCCTTGGCTTGTTTCTGTTTGCTGGATTCTAAGGCTTCTCCTCTTTAAGCTTTGAGGAGAATAAAAATACGCTACTACAATTCTTCAAATATAGCAGCTTTTTATTGATACAAAAATAGAGTAAAATAGCATAAGGATAAAGGCTGTTCAAATAGAAACATAAATCATAAAATAATAAAAAATGGCTTAGCTAGCTAAATAGGTAAAAAGTTGGGCCCCGATGAGCCCCATCAAACATTAGACCGACTGTCTAACATTTAGGCCTATTGAAAAAGAAAATGCGCAGAATCATCCCAGGCCATGGGATGTCTGCTCCTGAGAAGCTAATTTTCCCAGTTTTTAAACATTTTTCCCAATCACACCTCCCCTTCTCAAAATAGGTGAAAATTCCCCAAATATGACATGAGGAGACAAATTGACTGGACATTTGGACATCCAGCTGTGTGTTATGCACTTGCACATTACATGAGCTGCTTATCTTAGATTCCATCTTTGGTATCTTTATGTGATAGATGGAACTGTCAGATTCCCAGACTAAGTTGTCCTTGGGACTGGCGTCGATGAGAACATGGGAGTGTGATTCTTACTAACACCTGATCATGCAACAATTTTTAGAATTGGCATTACCTCATTAAACACTATAAAGCACTAATTGGCTAAACATTCCTCTACTTCACACAGAAATAAATGAAAATTAATGGCATCCTTTGAATTCCCATTACAATCGGTAGACCTAGGGGTACATGGTTCCTTTGACTGGTTTCCCACACTGGGGATTCTGTCTGAGGTAGTAGCATTGTGGGAGCACTGTCCAGATCCTGAAAAGGAACCAGGGAGGGAAGAAACTAAATCATAACCCTGTTTGTATGAAGGTGGAGCAGGGGATCACTAAATTAAACTCTGAGTTGGAAGGGGGAAAATAAAAAAAATCCTCCTTTGAGCATTTTGAGTAGGGGGCGAGTCAACACAAAATTGCCTCGCTTGGGTTGGAGTGGACGTAGACTTGAACACAGGAGGATGGGGTGGGCTTGGGAGAGAAATCATAACCCCACTTCTTGCTTGGAAGAGTGGGGGAACACTCAGAAAATTCCCCCCGATCCTGTAACTCAAAAGGCAAATTACCACATTCTAGGCTTGCGGACGACCTCCAGCGGAAATGTGGGTAGCTTGAATTAGAAAGCTGGGGATTACAACTGGATGCCGAGCTGCCGTCCTCTTCCCCCCCTTGGGATAAGTGGGTGGGGGAGGACCCTAACATGGAATTGCTATGAGTATTTTCTCCTTGTACCTTCTGAAACTCCATTACCTGATGTCTGAGCTGGTCAGCATGTCACCACCACAATAAACTGTTACCCTTTTTGACCTGATAGGACACTGGTCATGTTTGTTCCATCACAAAACCTGAAACCCATGCTGACCCTCCAGCCACATAGTTCCGACAATATATGGGATCGCCATTTGAAAAGGCCTTCTTATGTGGAATTTCTACATTAACCCCTCTATCCTCCACCCTGGAAGGATCTGGTCGGTCGAGCAACAAGGCCGGCCTTCTGCACATTAATAGTTCAGCTGGAGATAGCCCCGAGGCCTGGGGGGGTCGTCCTGTAGCACAGGAGGAATTGGCACAGTTACAATTCAATGTCCCCTTGCCCCATGTAGCAAAGAGCCTCCTTAGTGGTGCAAACCTGACGTTCCACCTGACCATTGGTGGCAGGGTGGAATGGGGCAGAAGTGACATGCCGAATAGCATTCCTTTCAAGGAATGCCTGGAATTCGGCAGAGGTGAAAGTTGTGGTGTTATCGGACATGACTATGTCTAGCAGTCCAAAATAGCTGAACAGCCTGTGTAACTGTTTAATGGTTGCAGCTGATGAAGTACTTGGCATAGGAATAACCTCCAACCAGTTTGAAAATGAGTCAACCACAAACAGGAATAATGTGCCATGAAATGGACCAGCAAAATCTATGTGCAGTCATGACCATGGTCCACAAGCCGTGTCCCATTTCTGGGAGGGAAGTCGGGACTCCTCGGGCAACCTTGCTGAAATGTTTTTGAAGTTTACTGCAAAATTCCCCACCCCCAGGACTGGGATTTGGCAACCCTGAACGTCTCAAAGGGATGTCTTCAGCGCCCACAATTTAGGGCTTGAAGCATGGGGAATCCTCAGAAACTTCTTCTGAGAGAAGATAGAGTAGGACGTACCCGAATCCACCTCCATCTTGACTGGGATGCCCTGCAACCGGATCTCGGCAAGGAAGCGGTGTGCGGTACAGGAAACGCGACTGACGAGCAGCTCTGACAATGAAATCATCGAGATGGATGCTCCCTTCCACCTTGGTCGCTTGTCCCATGCTGGAACTTGCGTCTGAAGCTGCTGGCACACCTTCGCGATGTGGTCCCTTTTTCTGCAATGGTGGCAGTCAGCGTTCCTGAAAGGATACTTGTGACGGTCGTGTTGTCCTCCACAGCCATCACACCTCCTCTGGGCCTTCTCGACGGCATGCCTGTATTTCATTTTTTCTGTACCTTGCCTTCTTCATTACTGGATCCCGATGTGGACATTGAAGCCGGCGATGTGAATGATGATGAGGGGCTGGATGATGACGAACAGGATGAGCAGCAACAGGCCTCCACAGTGGACTCTGGACCCCCGGAGACGGCAGGCTGCTGCTTGAATGCCTTGACACCGGATCTTGCTGTCTTGGATGCCAATGCCTCCCTCAAGACCAACTTGAAGGTAAGTGTTTCCCTTGTCATGAGTCACTGTTGTGCCTCCTCGTCCCAAAGGCTGGCCAGCAGATGGTCGGAGGGCATCCTCCAAATTTGGCCACTGGCACGGGGCAGCAGCCAACCTCAGCACAGTGGCATAGTCAGCCACGGACTCCCCGGGGCATTGGTCACACCTGTGAAATGCCACCCAGGCAGGGAAGATGGACACCTTGGGCTGGAAGTGGTTACTGAGAGCCCCAAGGATGTCCGCGAGGGGGACGTCATCCACATCCTTCAGCAGCACTAGGTGGATGGTGAGTTCGAGGGTGGCCAGCCCGCATGGAGAAAGGAAGCAGCATCTCTTCAGGTCTTCCTCGACCATGTTTTCGGCTGCCATGGCATGAGGGATGCCATCCCATCCTCATTGCCAATTTGATGTTCAGCAAAGGATACACAGCAGCCAGCATTACAGGGCCAAACACAACTTTATTTCAGGACCTGAAAATGGAGAGCAATGGCGCAGCAGCGCCTATATATTCAATGCAGAAAAGATACATTCAGGTGGGAAACAACTGGATTGGTTAGGAGAACAGTGGGGTGGTTGTGGGGTGACAGAGACTGTGAAGCCTTTTGCACTTCTCGTTAGAAAGGGTGGGAACCCAAGTCCCATGAGAGCTTAGTTCTAAGAAGAGCACAAAATGGAGGATCACCCGATCCTAACAATTAAATACAAACTATTAAAGCAATACATTCAGTTACATATACAACAGTATTCTAGCATCACAGATGCAGTTTATATTTGTAACACATTGATGTCAACCTCTTTTGAACCAAGTCAGCTATTTAATGAAGCAAAATTGATGGTAGTGTTCCAGTGAAAATGGTATTTAGAGTGATAATATGAATCTTCTGTTGTTTGCAATATATTCTCCAATCAATGCCAGGCCCTATCACTCTGGATATCCCTGTTCTTTGACATTATTGACATTAATACTGTTTAGTGGGTGGTTTCAGAGCTTGTTTCAAAAGACATGTAGAACCTGTTGGGCAAAAGATGGCAGTGAGATTCAATAAATATGTGCATATATGCCAAGAAAAAAAGATGTTTCTATCATACCTCTTTTAAAAGAGAAAAATAAACAAACATATAATTTCTATCCCTAGGAAATATTCTGTTTCTAGAACTGTAAAAGATGGATAGAGGAAGAGCTGATTGATCCAGACCCCTGACTTTATTTGTAATTTTTCTGAGTTGCTAAACAACCTTGGAAGTTTGACTTGGGAAAATACATTCTTTTGTGTGTGTTTAGTTATTTAGGTAACATTTGTGAATGGAAGAGAAATGTTAGCTATAATTGCCTTCTTTATTTATGAGCCATTTCTGAAAACTGTTGTACTTGTTTATTGTCATAGGGAGAACATAAAAATATATAGCTCTCACATGATTTCCATTTGGCATCATGCATAAACATATCTGCATATTTATTATATGCTGAAAGTCAGAGATGGTTTCTGGTGTCACATTCTATATCTATAAATCAAGGTTCATGAGCATAAACAGCGCATAGACACGTAGCTGGATTCCAATGGCTAAAATCCTCTTATGTTGCTACACAAAATGTGTAACTTTTGGAGACAAATTGTCCCAAGTTAAGAAATCTCAATAAACAGTATGTGTTGCATACTGAGTGGTGTCTCTTGACAAGTAACATGTAATGTCTGTGGAGTTTCTTAACTTGAAACAATTTGTCTCCACAACTTATGCCTCTTGATAGAGTTCTCTTTGCTTTTACTCCAAGCATAACCATATGTTCTTCATTTGTTATTCCTGTCCTGCCATTTGCACAAGGGAATATTCACTACACACTTACCTGTGAGGAAGCCCCATTACTAAGTGGTGCATGCACCAAAAGGGTGGGATATTAATGTAAATAAATAAATTACTTTCAGTGAGATTACTTGTCAACCTATATGTCTACAAGTCTGAGATGGTATGGAACACTATGCCTGTTGGGTGTTATACACCATGATTTTTTCAACAGGTTGCTTCCTCAACAAGACTCTATCCTTTACACACCAAGTAACAGGATTTTGAGCAACAGCATATTCCTTAAAGAGGGATAACTACTCTGGCTGTCCACAAGATATTGGATTCCAATCCCCATCTATTCCAGACAGAATTACCTATAATTTGTGGGTGGAATTTGAAATTTGGTTTCTGATGAGTTATAGGTCTGGAAATACAGTAAAACCCTGAGCCTGTTCCATGACTTTTCCATAACTCAGTTATCCAATATGTTTAAATATGACTTCCCATAGGAATACATTGAAAAATAAAAATTGGTTCTGACCGGACAAAAATAATTTTAAAAAATCCAAAAATCCCCCTCCCCCCAAAAAAAATTTATATCAGACATGATCGATCCCACCAGCTGGTGAGGGGCTGAGGTGGAGAAAAGGGGGTGTTATTAAAGAATTACCCTATTTTATCCCACACCTCTGCACAAAAAAATATTCAAAAAAAATTCCAAAAGCATCTCAAAAAATCCAAAAAATGCCAGACACTATCCTCTCTCATACCCTCATTTTTTATCCTGCACCTCCACACCTCAATTAGGAGAGAATGGGGAAGCCCCTAAGAACACCCCCTCTTCCCCTACCCCAGCCGATCCCTAGCTGGTGAGATCATCTGACCTAAGAAAAACCCACCAAAGTCAAAAAATACAGAGTACACAGTAAAAAGGGATGACGAAGCTAAGTTCCCTACCTTTTCCACACTTGTGCTTCTTCCTGAGAGTCGGCAACACACAAGAACAGTTTCTCCGGCCACCAGGGGAACCCATGCGGTGCCACCATTTTAGAATCTCCCAGACGGAATGAGTTCTGGGAAAACCTGTTCCATAATGCAATGTTTTTCCATAAATAGGGATGTGGTTTCCCCTGAATTTCCTTTCATGAGTTAAGTTTTCTGTAAAATGAGGCTTCCATTTCAGTTCCTTACACAAACCAAACTTTTTGCTTTGATCCAGCAGCTAGGGGTTGTAATTTGAGCAGAGAATATACTTTCTCATAATGTTAGGGTGAGGTGTCCCCCCTCTTGAATAACAAGTCATCACATTTTTATGCATCACTCTTTACTGAAAATATCAACACAGCAAATGGGCCGAGGGTGCTCCCACTACTCACCTGTTTATTTTAACCCTCAATATGTGAATAGGTCTTGTGAAAAGATCTCACAAATCCTTATAAATAGAAATAGCCTAATGTCAGTGTGAATGTGGATAGAGGCTGATAGGTCTAACATAAGGTTGTCTAGTACAATAAACTGGAAAGTATTAGCTGAAGCTTTAGATTTATTTATTTTTCCATACAGTTGCATAGCTTGTGGCATACTCTCATACAGTATGACAAAGACTGTAATATCAAGGTATTTTGGAGGCAATTTCTACACTTTTTCAAAGATGGACTCACATAAATCTTGTACCTGTGACTATAAATACTCTGTGTATCTCTAACCAGTAATCATAAATGGAATCTAGCTAATCAGAACAAGCTATGAGCATCTACAAAATTTCTCATTCTTGATCATTTCTTGAGGCTTGCTATACTGAAACACCTCATCTATGGTTACTCTAGATGCTTCATTTGGATTTCCCATTTTTCATGAAAGTAAAGCCCCTTGCTTTGCCCCCCCCCAAAAAAAAATTATCCTGCAAAAATCTTACCACATTTTATTCAGCATCATGTTCATTTCATTGAAATATGCTATTATTTGCAATAATTATATATTTGGAAGAATTGAGTTCTCTCCCCACTTCCAAATTTCTTTCTGAGAACTAAAAGCTGTGAGATTCACATTCCCAGTTGAACAATTGATTATGAGAAGGACAGTGGCACATTGATGGGCTAAAAAGTTCTCCACCACACATATAACGTGGACATAATCTTATTTTAAGATAAGTATGATTGATGCAATCATCAGTACTAAGTGTACACTTTTAAGCAAATGTGTCCCTAGCATGCCACTCATAGCTAGATGATAAAAATGAAATATGAGGCATACATAGCAAATCCTTCATTAACAGAGAGCCAGGGAGCATGGACTGAACATGAAAACCATTACTACTGAATGGGGTACTCAACTGATGTTTATGGCTCACTTCATCAAGTTAGGATTTATAGTGGTAGAAACTCTTAGTGGAATCTGGTCCCTAGTGTCAAACAAATGTAGTTTGTTTTATTTTTGATGATTATTTATCTGTTTGATTTCCTTAAATCTTGTTAGATATAATACAAACTGCCATGAACTACATGTACCACAATGCATTGCCTTGCTGGCCTATGTAAACAATTAAGAACTTTATCTTCTTTTTATAGTGGGTGGGATGGGTGGGTGGGATATGGGTTTTTTAAAGTGGGTGGGATATGGGTCTTTTAAAGTGTTTTTTTATGTGTTTTTAGAACTTGTTGTAATGCCGCCCTGAGTCAGGTTCTGCCTGAGTGGGCGGCATATATAAATATGACTATTAAATTAAATTAAAATTAAATGACATCACTCAACCTTATTAAAGGACCCTAACTTTCCCACTGACCATTCCCTTTGCTGACCTTTGAGACCACCACTGTACCCGCCATATGGGCAGTGGAAATAAAGACCTTTAAACATAATCTATGACTCTAGAGTTATTGGACCAAACCATCAGAATCTCTCTGACAAATCTGAAACAAGTTATTAGTCCAAACTGGAGCAATATATATGCAAATAAGCAGCATAATAGTATATAAAGCTTTTGTCTGTATGCTTGTATGTTTGCTAGTGTTAAACACAGCAACACCACACACCACAATCAATCTCTGCAAGTTGCCCCTACATACTTGGCAGAAGATGTTATGTGACAGAAGAAGAGAAATGGCCAGCAATAGAATTAAATGGCTTCAGTGTCTGCCCTCCATAAATTGTTGAATAAAGAACAGATGCAATAAGAGTGAGAAACATGATGCTGAGTTCTAGGATTGTTGTTTTTCTGCTCTTAACTGTGAGGATGGAAAATAAATTCATATCACAATTTTTGACAACTTTATCCAATAATCTGTGAGACTTTCAGTTTTCTCCTTTCAGAGAGAAATTCTGGATGCCAGATCTTCCCCTTGCTTATTCAAATTACATCTAGCTACAAATAATGATAAAAGAAAAGTTTGCATGATATCAATCAATAGGAAAAATGTACACAAATAGGGGACAACATATACAAATGACACCCCAATTTCCATTTGTGTGTAAAATGGAAATTTGGGGAGAAGAAAGCTTATAGGGCTCTTTGTTCTCATTATTTGAGATTCTCTCAACTGAACAGGTACTTGGCTGAGGAATTAATGAGGAATGTTCAATATTAATGAGTATTAATGAGGAATGTTCAAGCTAAGAAATTTCTTATTTCCCATGAAACAATGATTTTTTTTTCAATTAATGGCTAAAATCCTGTTGTTTAGCATAGTAATTCATACTAGAGTAGCCCCAGGAATTTGATAAGTCAACTTCTCCATAAATCCAACTGATTCAAATGTGCTTAGTTTAACTGTGATTTACTATAGTAAGTCACAATGGGAATAGACTCATTTGAATCAATGGATTCTGCAGAGGACTTGACTCGTTGAATCTCCATTAGTTCAAAATGTCTACTCTTGTACAATGTACTGTATTAATCAATAGGATTTAACCTGGCATGCAAAACTAGGGTTTTTTTCTGTTTGATAAATATTAGCAATCAAATAATGGCTGGCTGTTATGGATTATTTAAAGGATGCTAGTCAGTTTCCAAGCTACGTAGCCAAACCTGACAGACCATATCTCTTCAAGGAAGGTCAATCACCATTATAAATAAAATTGATGGAGATTCAAGAGAGGTCCTTTTGCTGACTACCCATAGGATATGGCATGCCGTCCTTCATGAAATGAGGCTGCCTCCCTCTCTCATATCATTTCGGCAAAAAGTAAAAAACTTTCTCTTCAAACAAGTTTTAAATATTAAATTTTAACATTATGAGTTGTCTTATGATTCCAGATTTTATATCCTTTTCATAACTTTTTAATATTTTAACTTTTAAAATTGTTTTAAGTATCTGTTTTAAAACCAGCATGCTTATTTTTTGTTTAAATGGTGGTGGTGCTTTTGCTGTTTCTATATCCAGTTCTGAATATTGGTGATAATCATGGCAAACAGCCATGAAGATTGTCCTGTGAATATAATGCAGTGGCCTTCCATTTGCCTTCTGCATCACAATGTGACAACTGTACCACTGATCCAGTTAATGGAGTCACTTTCTGGCTCTGACCCGTTTAGCATGCAAAATCCTCATCAGCCCCCGGCCAGTATTAATGAAGCTGCTGTCCTCCATCAAGATGGAATCAAGTGAGATTTATCTATTTAGGGATGATCACCCTTCCCTGTAGACTTCATCACCCAAGGCTATTAGTTCTCAGGGTTGTCAGGTTAGTTAATCACTTCCTGATAATTAGCATTGAGTCACTATTGGTCTACTCTATTACCATATCAGGATAACCTGGCCATACAATTTTAAAAAGAGTGAATGTGTTTTTTTTTTATTTTAAAAAAATTGTTTAAAGAATATATAGAGCCACCTTGAGCCCCTTCCTTGGGAAAAAGGGTGCATCAAAGTGCAAAAAAGAAACAAATAAATGGATTAGATTTGTAGTTGCTTTGATTCAGTTCATGTTACAAATTTTTCTGCAGATGGTGTGAGTCACTGAAACCAATGGAAGCTTTCCCATTAACATCTATGGAAAGACAGTCCACATCTGTAGCATAATTGTAAAATTTGGAAATGTTACATTTCTTGCATTGTCCATAATTTTTAATGATAATGTTTCTTTTACAAATATAGCAATTGCACAAAACCCAACTGAAATTATTCTATGATGTCATGCTAAATCAACAGGTGCAGTATTGGTTGATCTACTCAATATAGAACCACAGCATTAAAAAAAATCACTGTAATTTATAAATAGGGCTGTAATGAGCCTGTTAAATCACCTGACAGCTTTTTGAAACATTTAGGGATGACTAGTTAATTTTGGAAAGCCACCTGGAGGAGCACAGAATAAATATACAGCTACTATGTCAAATGCTATCAGCTAAAACTCTCAATCCATTTTATGTTGACTCCCTTCCCCCAGATTATCTTAAAAAGTGTCAGGTTGCAGAAACTGATAGACATTCAACAGGTTCATGGTTAGATATCCTGAAATAATGTTTGAGGTTGACACTTTAAAACTCATTAATAAAATTCCTCATGACAATGTGCTTGAACCGCATTAAGTCAAGCTGTAAATTAAAGCACTTTCTGCCTTCATATTATATCATAATATTAGATTGTAAAGAGAACATATCAACTTCATGCAATAGATAAATTTGCCTTTTTAATCAGCTTGGTAAAGAACAGATCTTTGCTATTTCTCCCTCAGCCACAAGAGCTTTAATTTCTCTGCCATACTCCCCACTGTTCTTTTTTTAAAATATGTATTTCATCAACTAAACAATTTTAGTGCTAATTCATGAATTGGTCTAACCCTTTTGGCATGAATATGCAGTATATTTTGTTTGACTGGCAGGTAGTCATATTATGTTGTCTTGCTTTTGCTTTCTGCAATTATCTATGACAGTCTTTTGGGTCAGTTGTTGGGCATGACCAGATGGCATCACTCTGATGATTTGCAAAGTTGAGTTGGTAATCAAATTCAATGACTTAACCACTAAGCCACCGCAGTCTCAGTAAGCAGATCATATAACTAGGACACTGCACAGCAACCTCCTCCTGGTCCCAGACATTAGCATCTCCATTTTCACCTTTAGAAAGCAAACAAACAAACATGGAATGAGGATAATGCCACAGACCCAGGATAGAGTAGGAGGGAATTTAATGTAATTTAATTTTTTTAAAAAAATTATGCTGCTCACTCAGGTGAACCTGACTCATGGTGGTGTACAGCAATTAAAAACAGATAAAAACAGATAAAAAATCTCATATCACCTACCCACCCTTACTACCTCCACACCATTTCAAAATAATAAAAAGGGATACAATAATAAAAAGGGATGGAGGGATACAACAACACAGAGGGAGGGATACTAACTGGACATTAACTGGAGATGAGCCAACAGGCTGGGGCCGTATTACCATTAAGGTTTTCAGACCTTTCCTGAAGGGCAGCAATTCTGTCTGTAACCTCAATTCTGTTGGCAGGAGGTTCCAGAGGGCTGGTGCGGACACGGAGAAGGCCCTTCTTCGTGTGCCAGAGAGGCGGGCCCCTCTAGCTAAAGGCACAACTAAGGAGCCCCTCCAGTCCACTCTAGTTGGATGGGCAGACGCTCTTGGGACAATGCGGTCTCTCAGGTATCCTGGCCGACTGCCATATAGGGCTTTAAAGGTCAAAACCAGCACCTTGAATTGCACCCGGAGGCAAACTGGTAACCAGTGCAGCTCCCGGAGTAGTGGGGAGGCATGGGCATAACATCCACTCCCCATCACCACCCAGGCAGCTGCATTCTGAACCACCTGTAGCCTCCGAATGGTCATCAAGGGCAGCCCCATGTAGAGCGCATTACAGTAATCTAGTATGGAACATCACCTAGTCTGGAACATCACCGAAAGTGTATAGGAAGGATCTGCACCAATCTGAATGTATTTTACTTGGATACAGGGACTTCAAAACAGCCTTAACTGTTTTGAGTAGCAATTAGTTTTGAATAAGCACGTGCGCTTTTAGCAAAACCTTTAAAAATAAGATTATTACTTGGGTGACAGAATCCGAAGTCATTTTACTACTCTAAGCTGTGTCTCTAGATCTCTATCTTCCTCTCTTTTCTGCATCTCTAAGCTTTCTGTTTTGTTCAGTTATAATCAAACCGTTGGCCTTTTGGGTGAAACATGGGTGAACAGGTCACTTTTTCTGCAACAGATTGTAAACTTTTAGGGTCTCTTAACCTCATTTTTTTGGGGGGAGGTTATGTTTCTTTACTTTCTTTTAGAGGTTGTATCTGCTACAGCAGTCACTTTTCAGAAGTAAAATAAAAAGATCAATATAAGAGAGATGAGGCAATTGAGAAATAATACAAAAACAAAATGGTTGGGGCCAAATCGCCTCTTTCTTATTATGGTGATATTTCAAGAGGCAGAGAAGGCATTTGTTCAGAATAACACCACAACCTCCTTGTTTGATCCTTGCCCATCTTGGCTAATAAAATCTGCCAATGAAGTAACCAGGGAATGGGATTTTCAAATTATTAATTTGACACTGACAAGAGGGCTATATGCCATCTTTCCTAAAATAATCAACTACTCACCCATTCCCCAAAAAGGATAAATTTTTGGATGAATTTAACAACTTCAGACAGATAGCTAATCTACCTTTTCTGAGCAAGGTGATGAAGAGTGGGTTGGCAGACCAATTGCAGGACATTCCTGATGGAACCAATTATCTAGATCATTCCATTCAGGGTTCAGTCCTCATCACTGCACCAGGACCACTTTGATCACCTTTCACAATGACTTTATCTGGGAAGCTGACTGTGGGAATTCATCCTGGTGCTCTTGGATCTCACAGTGGTTATTTGATACCATTGACCATGACAGTCAAAGATGTGGATTAGAAGTCAGAGATTGGAAGCAACTTCAGGGATCCATATTTATTATAATAGGCAAAAGATTGGTCATATTAATGGATTTGATGACATATTATGCAGGCTTTTTTGATTCAAGATCAGTTCTACTGGCATGCACCAATTTCTTATGAATAGTGTGAGTCCCAAACATTCATGGCAAGATGTTGTGCCAGGCTTTGATTCTTAAGTGTGATTTGGAAAAAAGATCAGGCTACATTTAATCTTATCCTCCATTCAACAAACACAGGAACCAGATATCTGCATATCACTCCCCTGTAGATGGCCTTGTTTTGAAACTGCAAGTTTTTTTGTCTTTGGTTTTTGTTTTTGTTTTTGGCTGGAGAAAAGGCTAATTCAAAGACCTAGTGCCCTATGCCTGGGAGTTGAGGTTAAAATCTGGTTTACACACTAAGTTTGCCAATTGTAGCCAAAACATAGTCAATTAGGATTATTACCTAGTGACTTGAAGTAGCTGGAACTTGCGGTTTCAAAAGAATGTCATCTGCATGGGGGAAATAGGCCAAAATTGTGCATGCCTGAAGAAGTGATCTTGAGTGATGAAAGCTCATGTAATGATTGATATTTTAGTGACCCAATAAAGATATCACCTTATTCATGCAGCCTGCAATGGCTCAAGTAGTTAAGACGCTGAACTCACTGACTGGAAAGTTGGAGTTCAATTCCTGGGTACTGCATGAGAGAGTGAACTCCTGTCTCTATAGTTTGGCCAGTGCCCGAAAAGCAAAACATGCAACCCTATAAACCTCCCAATGTTCAGGTGATTGTAAGTAGTCCCTCTCCTAGAAGGCACAGAAGGGATTAGAACTCCTTGTCCCAAGCTTTATAGCTGTGTTTTCCAATCTACTGAGCTATACCAGCCCTAGTTTGTTTCTGATAGTATGTTAAAAGTCAGTTTGAACTCTAATCTGCCAAATAAGAGGAACCACCATTCCCCATATTTTTGCCCCAGCTCCTGCCAACCTAGCAGTTTGAAAGCAAGAAATTGCAAGTCGATAAATTGCAAGTCCCACTTTGTTGGGAAAGTAAACAGTGTTCCATGTTGAGGCATGCCTGTCACGTGTTCACAGAAACATCTGCAGATTTGGACAGTGCTGGCTCTTTGGCTATAAACAGAAATGAGCACTGAACCCTAGAGTCAGATACAACTGACTTTTGAGCAAGCATGACCTTTACCTATTGTGTAAGGATGACTCAACTGTCTTTGTTTCTTGTGACTTCAGTTTGCATACTCCTCTACTGCTTCTCCACTTGGGGAATAAGCACATCTTCTCCAAAGAGAGAGCTTTTCTTTCCAGTTAGTCTCAATGGAGGAAGAATTCATAGTGAGCTTCCTTTAAGTTCCTTTGAGTTGTTTCCAGTGTTATTTATGGCTCAAGGAAGATTGTTACCATTTTGAAATCACGAAGAGAATTGTGTTATAACACCTAGCTTTTGTTTAAAAGAAGGACTATTAAACTTCAAAAATATTGTTGAGAAGATGTGGCTGTATAAACTGGAAGTGGCTTTTGGAGGGTGATAACTAGGGCTAGGAAAGTCTGTCAGTTCTACTTTCTCCAGCAAACATATAATGCTGTTACAGCTTTCCACTCCAGATCTGGATACCCAGTCTGGTACCCACTGAATATATGTCTCTCAGCAGTGTGTTTGGGTTGTACACTAGAAAGCAACAGGAATGTTGTAAATATCCTGCAGTTTTCTCCTCACTCCTTTAGGAATAAGTCTCATTAAACTCAGTCAAATTTAATGTTGAGTAGGCATGTACACAGAGGAAAAGCAGTTCAATTTACTTCATTTTTACTTGCACTGTCAGTGCTAGTATATCCACATCTCTCTACAAAGATGTAAAACTTCAATCAAAAAGTTTGCACGTTACATTGCCGGGCCCACTCCCCAATAACGACACGGACACATAATTGGATTAAAAATTGGGCCACTTTATTAACTTTATCTTAAACTTTCCTTAACTACTGTTAAGGACCAACCGGGCCGTAATAGCACTGGTAAGGAGTGAATCTTAATTCCTAAACCAATTGAATGCATGTCACAATTTGCTACCACTGCAACAAACTGTGGTACCCTGTCAACAACCTGTCTCCACTGAAACACGTTGTTGACTCTTGTCAGGATGCTATTTGTTAGCTCCTGCTTGTAAAATGCCTCTGGTCAATTATGGAGGTGTTGCATGCTGGTTAAGCATGGCAACAAGTTTAGCTATCAGCTGGTTGGCCACAACCAGTTTGCCTCAACCTTGTCCTCCCTATGGCCAACCAACTGCCTATCTGCCAGATTAAATGGGTCATACACTTTCTTCTTACCAGTGCTAGCTGCCAAAGTGACCAAGGAATAAACAAAACCATAACCCAATAACTCTACCATTAGCAACAGTGTGGGATGGGTGAAAACCCCAATAACCAATAGGTTCAAGCAAAAATTCCCATCCGGCCCTGAAGCGACCAAAATAATCACACTGCTACCTAGGGATGGGGTGGAGGGCAAAAGCATCCCTGGCCCAGCCGAACTGGTACTGCCGGGGCCATGCGGGCAGCCACCCCTTATAAAGGGGAGGCTGGCCATGCCCCCGGCACCATTTTGTGCCATGCCTCAGGGCAGGGGCTGGCAAAGTGCATGGTGGCCATTTTGCCACTGCACGTTCCTTCTGCCCAAGTGTCCCTCGTACTGAGGCAAAAATACGAGGGAATGGAGGTCCCTCTTTTTGGGCAGTTTAGATTTCAGAAACAAACTTGGACTGGTATGGCTCAGTAGATTGAAAAAAAAACAGCTATAAAGCTTGGGGCAAAGCATTCAAATCCCTTCTGTGCCTTGTAGAAGAGGGACTAACTGTAATCACCTGTACAGTGGGAGGTTGATGAGGCTGCATGCTTTGCTTTCTCTGTAGCACTGAACAAACTACATGATCCCAGAAAGACACCAAATGAAGGAATTCATAAACTACTGCTGAGTACTTTATGTGGTTCCCACAAGGTTGTCATAAGTCATAATAAATTTGACAGCATTGATTGTTGTTGTATGCAAACCATGAGATTCTATCATAAACATTTCATTTGGACTTGTGTCTACGTAAACCCCAGCTTTTTAAAAGGCTGAAAAGGTAAAACATAAGGAAATGGTGACCAGTTTTGATTGTTGTAATGATTCAGGGGTGAAAGGTTCATTTTGAGGCACATGAAATGTTACAAGGGAGTTGGCCTTTTTTAAGGTTAAATTTTTTTGGGATATTTGCAGTTTATACTGTTTTAATCTTGTGTGTTTAATTATGGTAACAACATATATATGGTTCCTCCATATTCATGCTGAGTTTTTTATGGTTCTTCTACAACAACTTAAAATTATTACATTCTATAGACTTTTGTTAAGGCATATTAGAAGAACAATAAATGTGAAAAACATTTTATCCCTTTTGAAATCATTGAACATACACCAGGCAAGAAAGACGTGCAGGCAAAGGAAGCAAAGGAGGGACAGGAGCGAGAGTGACAGCCACCCATCTGACTCAGGGGATTGGCTGGCATGTTGCCCTGGTGATGGAGGGGAGGAGGCAGGAGCCCCCACTCTGAGACTCGCCTGCCAAAAGACAAGCAGTGCACAGCAGAAACAACTTCCTGCTCAAGCTACAGGGAGCAGAGCAGCATTTGCTAGCTTCCTTTCTCCCCGCAGGGAACCAGGCGACCCAGGCATGGTGGTAGGAATGAGGGGAAAACTGGTGCATGCCTTTCCCCACTCCTATTGCCTGGGCATCATGCATGCATGCATAATGTGGACATTCCTTTACAGGCGTGTTGATAGGGGTGTGTGTGTGTGTGTGTGAGAGAGAGAGAGAGAGAGAGAGAGTGAGTGAGTGAGGGCGGGAGGGAGTAGTGAGCTCCCATCTCTGTTTCAGCTCTTGCCAGGCTACCAGTTCGAAAGCAAGAAATTTCCAAGTAGAGAAATAGGAACCACTTTGGTGGGAAGGTAAACAGTGTTCTGTGCATTCCAGTACCTAGTCATGCCTGCCACATGACCACAGAAATGTGTACAGAAGCAGACAGTGCTGGTTCTTTGGCTTTGATAGAGAGATGAGCACTGAACTCTAGAGTCAGATATGACTGGCTTTCAAGCAAGGGAAACCTTTATATTTACTAATAACAGCAAATCCCTGATTGGTATTCAAATTTGCTGTGAAGTTTGGCCCTGTTTATGCAAGTTCTTTTCATTTTTATCATTTCATGAATTCATCAAATTCTAATTACTGTATAGGCATGTCGTACGTAAAATTTCTATAATAATAAACTTTAAACGTTTATTTTTCAGTTTTTAATTGGATAATTGCTGAAAATGTAGTTTTTGTAGGATAATTTTAGAAAAATACTTTCCCCGGTAGGGCCCACACCTCAGGTTCACCCTAGGGGTCAACAGATCCTAAATACGGCCCTGCTTTGCACTTTCTTGATCCAGTAACCAGTGTGGCTCAGGATTTTGGCAGTTATAGTCCAAAAATAATTATTTGATGTTGTGTAGATATTCCAGTTCCATGCCTTCTATCGAGTGGCAAACCCATGGTGATAAATGTCTTTATGACTTGCATTTAAAAAAGCCCCCATTCTTTCACACAGGTGAAAGTAGTCATGATACTCCTCAGGCATTTTATAAGAAGGTCAGTTGGCATGTGTCCATATAGGATTGGTCTTTGGTTTCTTGGATCACATATTGCAACTCTTATGTACAAATATCTATTTTGCAGTATCACCTTTTTTGTTTTCTGTGTTCTAAATACAAACCCAGAGGTGTGTCAGCATGGGAGGCAAGTGTCCCATTATTTCCATAGAGCTTTCAATCCCAAACTCTCAGATATTCATGGAAATTCTTCCATGTATACCCATTAATTTCTGGAACTGCAGGTATCTATTTCATACCATTGTGAACACTTTGGTTTCTGTTGGATAACTATTTGGGTTCAGCTCAACATTTTTGAAATTTCATCCAGTTCTTTCACATATTTATGCACCCAATTAGGAATAATACCCATTCCCTAAAATGAGAATTATAATCAGACTGAAGGTAGTTTTTGCTTCACTGGCTTCAGAATAACAGTATCAATGTCTCACTTGAAAGATCTTTACATCTTGCCTCCAGAAAATGGTTAATCCTATAGAGCACAATTGAGCATTTTGGAGCCAGATATTATTGGCTTGCAATTCATTAGATGTAGCCAGTAGCAAAAGATAAAGTGAGGTGAATGTTACACACTTCTTTTTTCTACTTAAGATAAAGGACAAGGGGAGAGTCCAGGAATTCCTCCCTATTTTTCATTAAATAATGCATTATACAGTAATACTTTCTGCTTCTTAACATTAGTAAATTGTAAGGCAAATCCACTTGTTAGCCATAGGTAGAGTAAATCCATTTAATTGATGCGACTTACAGAACCTCATGGGATCTATGGTTCCATTTTTGTTCAGATTAACAAATGAATTTAGGCTTATTTAGTTGGGAAGGATATTTATGTTGTGATAAAAGGCCCATAAATCCTGTACTGAACATTCGAAGTATATTCACATGACAGTGACGTGATTATGATTCTGGCTTGTAAAGTTTCTTTAATAATGTTTAGAGCCACTTTTAATTCATTTGAATTTGATGTAGGGAAACATACATTTGGCTCTTGAACATACAAATCAACCAAATATATATTTATGTTCAGAGTAATGATAACATGCCACTTGGAATGTAATGTAACTTCATAAATACTGTCTCTTTTAATTTTCAACTGAAAGCCACTTAATAGCCCATCCTCAAAATAAGCTATTTCGATCCAATGGCAGGTAACTGTTTCCTAGTCTAACTGATGCAGTTGACAGAAATGTAAAATTGATCAAAGAATGTGTATGTTTAAATATCCAGAGGAAAATTCATGCTAAATTCTAATGAAAACTGGCAGCCAGCATTTGTTTGGCTTAATAGCTGTCATTAAACTGGAACAGTGATCATTTCTAAATTCTTACATTTCACTTTCATTCACTGAGATTTGGAGAGAGAAAAATGGATTTAGTGAAAACTAAAAGTCACATTATGATATCTCATAATTCTCATCTGTTCTCCTCTCCAGGGAAGAGTGAACCATGTTATCTGGACTAGTATCTGAGTCCAAAAATAATAGCAGGGGCCCACTTTCGCAAAACTGGTAGGGAAACAATTGGCCTTACTACAATCAGCTGGTTAGAGTCATCTGCATTTACTCCTTAGCAACTCATGCCTCATAAATAAGGTACAAAAGTTCAGTTTTTCCAGAAATTTTTGTTTCTAGATCCACAACCCAAAACTCCAAGAAATGGCTTGACATTGCCTTGAAACACTATGCCCTATTGCAGGCGCACCCCCCAATAAAGGACTCCGACACTGGTAAAAGTGGATAACGGCATTGGGCCACATTTATTGATTCATGCCCTAGTCCGAATTATAAATTTCTATTGGTAAAACGACCAATCATAATTCTTAAGGCAAGCAGGCCGAAGTAACACTGATAAGGTACCACCCCAAAATTGCCAACGGCAATTGGTTACAATGTATCAATTTGTATCAATTTGTTTGTTGACAACAAACAAATTGTTGACCGTAGTCAATATCTAACTAATGACCCCACCCTCTGACGCGTATCCGTGGAATCACGGGGTGATGCATGCTGGCTAGCTATCGCCATCACCCCGTCGCCTAGTTCGTCGTTGACCGGACAACGTTTAATCAACTTATGCCTGTCTATTGTTGTCCAGTCAATTGCGAACCTGCCGGATACCTGTGGGTCATAATGTTTACCTTACAAGTGATACCCGCCCATGTGACCTAAGTCAACAGCATCACAGAAACCCCTATATCAAACCATAGCAACAGTGTGGGATGGGCGAAAAAACCAGGACCCGAAAGCCAATAGTGGGTCCCAGCCAAAAATTCCCACCCGGCCCCGAAGCGACCAAAATATCACACTGTTAACTAGGGAGGGGGTGGAGGGGAAAAACTTCTCCGCTCCGTCGCTTCGCAAAATGGCAGCTCGGCTGCCTCATGGCCACCCCTTTTATAAGGGAGCTGGCCACGCCCCTAACTACCCGGATGCCTTCGTCCTATGGGGGGGCCCGCAAAGGGCGCGGCGGCCATTTTGGCGCCGCGCTTGCATTGCAGGCGCACCCCCCAATAAAGGACTCCGACACTGGTAAAAGTGGATAACGGCATTGGGCCACATTTATTGATTCATGCCCTAGTCCGAATTATAAATTTCTATTGGTAAAACGACCAATCATAATTCTTAAGGCAAGCAGGCCGAAGTAACACTGGTAAGGTACCACCCCAAAATTGCCAACGGCAATTGGTTACAATGTATCAATTTGTATCAATTTGTTTGTTGACAACAAACAAATTGTTGACCGTAGTCAATATCTAACTAATGACCCCACACTCTGACGCGTATCCGTGGAATCACGGGGTGATGCATGCTGGCTAGCTATGGCCATCACCCCGTCGCCTAGTTCGTCGTTGACCGGACAACGTTTAATCAACTTATGCCTGTCTATTGTTGTCCAGTCAATTGCGAACCTGCCGGATACCTGTGGGTCATAATGTTTACCTTACCAGTGATACCCGCCACACGGGGAGGCTTCCAAAAAGGCTCACCGCCCCCCCCCAAGACTGTCAGCTCGGTCGACAGGCCTGCTCGCCAGTCCACTAATCCAGAGGTCCATACCTCCCTGCGACAGATGGGCCCCATCCCCTGAGTAAAGCTTGTAAATTTGCAGACTGATGGCGGGGAGGCTAATGGCGCATCCCCCGCCCTTGTCAAAAGGAACCGGGCAATAGCCCCGTTCACGGAGCGTCGGCTCAGTCAGAGCCCTGAGGCCGAACACCCCCCTGTAAGCATACCGCGGTATCGTGTCCGACCAATTGAGGGATGTGGCAAGCCACACATAATGTGAGTAGGGCAGGTCACTGCGAACCGCAAGTTTCCGCGATAGGCCAGTGACCCGCCCCAAACCATCGCCCCCAAGGTACGTAACCAGGACATCTGGCGAGCCAGCATCCCTGATGTAGAAAAGGGATGGCAACAGTTCCCGCCATAACATGCCGCGCTTACCATAGCACCTGGGACGTGCGGATGCACCCTGTCCCCGTCGGGTACCCACTCTGTCGCCGCAGCGTAATGCGCTGCCCCATGCAGCGTAACGCGTTGCCCTGTGCATGCGGCTACGGCCCACCAGGCATACTGTCACCGGTGTAAAACGACACCCAGGGTCTGTCAAGTAAAAAAGGGGAGGGGGGGAGAAACAGTGCAGTGACTAAAACTGGTACTCACAGTGGAGGAGGGCGAAGACAAAACTGAAAACATTGTGACCCCCACCCTCCCATACGGCGTATTTCAGCCCTGGAGTACCCAAAACAACTGCAGCAGAAGCCGCCCCTATCCGGAACGAATGGGTGCCGCAACGAGCCCTTGAGAGGCCAACACTGCCTAGTGCCTTCCCGGCACCCCCCAAATTGAAATTTAGTAATAGAAGATCCACCTTGGTGACAGGAAAAATGTGCCATGGTGCGTGCCACACAGTGCACGGAAATCCTGTAGGGCACCAACCGGACAGATGTCTGTCGGGGAACATCGTAGCAGTCTACTCCACTGCCTACGCCATGCTGATTCACTTTAGAGGAGCGTATCCCCAACTGAGCCCAATATTGTCCCCACAGACATCTTCGAGTTCCAGTGCCCTACGACTTGCATCCGCCTTATACAGCATCTCAAGCTCGCTGATGCGGAGCGCTCCAAAAAGGCCACCTTTGTAGCCGCATGAAGTGGGCTGCCTCATGTATCAAAACAGAGGCCAGCCCAGCCCCGGGCCAATTGGGTAAAAACCCCTGGAAAAATCTTGCATCCGCCTTATTCAGCATCTCAAGCTCGCTGATGCGGAGCGCTCCAAAAAGGCGACCATTGTAGCCGCATGAAGTGGGCTGCCTCATTTATCAAAACAGAGGCCAGGCCAGCCCCGGGCCAATTGGTAAAATATTTGGGAAAATCTTGCATCCGCCTTATTCAGCATCTCAAGCTCGCCGATGCGGAGCGCCCCCAAAAAGGCCACCGTAGTAGCTGCATGAAATGGGCTGCCTCATCTATCAAAACAGAGGCCAGGCCAGCCCCGGGCCAATCGGGCAAAAAACCCCTGGGAAAATCGGGTGGCGGTCGCCCGGGAAACACCCACGCACGCGCACCCACCCCTCCAAAACATGTCTCACACGGAAGACATTGGTGCCGTCCACACGACCTCCCACTTTGGCCATAAAAGCCAACCCTGACAGCTGAGATGCTATGGTGCGTGGTGCAAGGCCCTGGGCATACAGGTAAACCATGAACCGCAGAACATGGGCCACTGGGATCGGCCAGGTTCCTGGCAGTCGAAATTGGGTACAGAATGCTCTGAAAGAACTAAATGCGTGGTGATACGCCTTACTCATGCATGGCGCTAGTGACAGGCCAATCGCCCGGGTCACCTCTCCTTGCCAACGTTCCATCTCTCGTCCGGGAGTGGCGAGGGAAATTCCTCCGCATCCGGGGCCGAGGCACGGAACCGGGAGATCTGCAGACGGGACAAAGCAGCAGCAATATCATTATCAACCCTTGGGACATGCCTGGCCCTGAAGAGAATGTTGAGGCACAGGCTGCACGACACAAACTAGCGCACTAGGTCAATAACCCCGGGCGATTTGGAATTCTGTGCATTGACGATGCGGACAACAGCCGCCTTGTCACGCCAAAAATGCACAACCGAGTTGGCCCACCCCTTGCCCCATAGCATCAAAGCACCCAGGATAGGGAAACATTCCAGATACGTGAGACCACGCAGGCGACCCGTGCCTGCCCAGGATGGTGGCCACCCACCATAGGCCCACTTCCAATTGAAGTACATCCCATAACCCAGGGATCCCGAGGCATCAGACTGAATCTGAAATTGAGGGGAAGCCAGGAGGTCATGCCTCCAAAATGAGACCCCATTGAAGTCCCTCAGGAACTGCAACCAGACAAGCATGTCTGCCCTGATACCCCGGGTAAGCCTAACCCTATGGTGGGGCCCGGATAATCCTGCCATGGCGTCGCACAAGCGCCGAGCAAATGCCCTGCCCGGAGCGACGACCCTGCCAGCGAAATTGGGGTGACCATGTAGCACCAGCAGTTCCCTCAGTGATGCCATGCGCTCGGCCCGCGAGTCCGAGATAAGGGCCACTAGCCATGACACCTTATCTCACTGCAACCTAGAAGCCTGCGCTACCGTGTCACTCTCCACCCCAGGAATACTAGGTGTGGAGATGGGCCCTCGGTCTTTTCGGGCGCTAAAGGGACACCGAGTTCCTCCATTAGCGTCTGAAATGCGTTGAGGAGACGTGTGCACGTGTCCCAGCCCCGTTCAGCCCCGAATAAAAACCATCCAGGGAATGGGCTACAGACCGGGACCCTGACCTGCGGACAAAAGCCCACTCTAGGAAAGTGATGAAACGCTCGAATACCGAGCCCGAATGTAACAGCCAAAAGGCATGGCATCATTGAAATAATATGCTCCCCGGGACGGGGTGCAGGGACAGGGCCAATGACCCTGCCCGCATAGACCCTCTCATCAAAGCTGGCAGCAGCCACCTCCTCCCTCCCCCTAAGGGATCAAAGATTGGGGGCATCCTGAGGGGACCTATTACCCAGAAAGGGATCCGGAACCCCTGCCTAGAACCCTGAAGGAGATAACCCGCGTCCTCTCCCTTCGGGTACAATGTGAGCCAACGCTCCAACATGCCCACCTTAATCGGGGAGAGAGCCCTTTGGTGGACTAGTTCCATCTGTGGCAGTCTTGCCAGCCCCCTGTCCGCCCCTCCCTCTGCCCCGCATCCCTCCGAGCCCGGGACAGGCAGGGGCCGCATGGGGGCCACACATGTGGGACACTCCTGTCTGTATTTGCAATTCTCCCCATTGTAGGAACCATTGGACAAGAAAGTCCAGGACAGCAGGCGGGCTGGAACCCCCTGAGCAAGGCGCGTGGGGGTCACGTACAAAAGCCACCGCCTCTGGCATGGCTCATCCCACCTAATCTCGGGGTGCGGGGAAATCCTCCTACGGCATTCCTCGTCATAAGCCAACCACGATGGGCCCGGAAAGTCAACCATCGCCCGGTATACGTTGTCCAAATAGTGGACCATCGGAATTGCCAAATCCGGCCGGGCCCAGGGGTACACCGCCATGCCTATGAGGTAGGCCGGCAACCAGTTGGCCCACGTACTTGTTGGCTTGCGACAACGTGCCTGCTACTATCCTACCCCTTCTGCCCCGCGCTCTCCTCCTTGGTGGGCTCTCTCTTTATGAGTGAGAATAAATCCACGTACTCCCCCCGCCAAATTTACTCTCCGGTGGCCTGTGGCAAGTGGTCACCCAGCAGTAAGGAATACCCGGCTGTCGGCAAGGCCGATACAGGCACCGCAGAGACTGCGGGCATCTGCAAAGGGGCTTGGACCAACCCAGCCACCCAACACGTTCCCCTCAGGGTAGGAAACACCCCCCCCCCACCACGGAGCCCTGGGTGGTAGTTGTCATCGCCGGGTGGGGCGTCAGCGGCTGTACCGCCGCACCACCCACGCGAGGCCAAGGCCCTTGGAAAGCCCCCCCAACATGGCCACGTGTGTAGGTGCACTAGTTTGAACCGCGTACTCACACGCTGCACCCCCGCGGGCCGCCCCCACCGGGGGTTCCAGCCCGCTGGGGGCGTTGGAGCTCACGACCGCCGTAGAGCTCGTCACTGGGGGCTGACCCGCACCGGCCGTAGATTGGGGAACTGCGAGGCAGTGGCCGAGGCCGTGCCATGCGCCTCAAGCAGCTCGACCCATCCCGTCGCCTGCCGCTGCCCAGCAGACGACGCGTCGAAATGAACCCCAAAGGGAGCACCAGAGTGGCTAGCCCGGGCCAGGGATGCCTCGAGGGCCGCAACACGGGCCAATAAGGCTTCAACGCTGACAAGGGAGAAAAAAGGGGGGCCAGCCGGCCCGTCTACTGCAGGCATGGGTACAGGTCCCTGTACCCCGGGGCCCGAATAGGGCCATAATCCCACACCCGGGCCCGTTAAGGCCGATGTAGCAACCTGCCAGGGGAAGGGGACCGGACCACCCCCCAAGGTTGGAAGGCCCCAGGGCGAGCTGCACCCCTATAGAGGAAGGGCCAGCGGAATGGGCAACATCAGGAACGGTGTCCACCGTTCGCGGGCCGAGGGCCGCAGCCCCTACTGGACCCAAGCATGGGCCAGCAGTCTCCGGCCAGGGAAAAATGACCCCCATTCCACCGGTCCCGGTGGGTGCAGGCAAAGGCGGCCGCTTGGAGGCGCGGCCGCGGCCCTCCGGGAACCTCACGAGCCGCGCTCGCAGCCGCCTTCTTCTTCGAGGGCATCTCAGCCAATCGATGGGAAGCAGAAACGAGAGAATTCAGCAGCCAAAAGGCTTCCCGGTAAAAGCCAAAAGCGACGGAGGTAAGAGGGAAAAACTTCTCCGCTCCGTCGCTTCGCAAAATGGCAGCTCGGCTGCCTCATGGCCACCCCTTTTATAAGGGAGCTGGCCACGCCCCTAACTACCCGGATGCCTTCGTCCTATGGGGGGGCCCGCAAAGGGCGCGGCGGCCATTTTGGCGCTGCGCTTGCATTGTCAATACAGGTAGATGAACATGATAAAAGCCCACCTCAGCATTGTCAATACTAATATCAGCAATCAAGATGGTCTACAGGATCTCCTTTTGTCCTCATTAACATTTCAAAGCAAGTGGAAATTGCAGAACCAGAATCAGTTTTTCATGGCATAACCATTTCTCACATTAATAGAAAAAATGTGGCAGGGTTTTTTAAACCTGTCTTTCCTCTTGTGAGCTCATTATAGCACACATTAAACTCCCTTTCCACTTTCTTTTCACAACAACTGTATAAGGTAAAATAGACTGAGAGAGAATGACTGCAATAATGATAATGCTTTCCCCTTCTCTTATCATATTTCACAGGTTTTACTTTCTTGCTTCTGCTTTCTTTTAATATCATTTATTTATTTAATAATCTTCCATCTTCTACTTTAGTATGTTTATGTCAGCAAATCCTGGTGGGGCTCTTCTGTTTACATGTCACTCTCTCAACTATATATACCTGTAGGTTCTACAGATAGGGATGAGCAAAAAGTTTGTTTAGTTAGATTTCTGGTAAGTATATGATGAAATTTAAACATATCTTCATATCCAGGATGGAAAAACTGGAAGTTAGTAATGTGAGTGATGAATTAGTGTTGTTACTTTTCATTTCCCCCAAATAATGCTCACTTTAGATCCTTGCTTGTCTCAATGTTACATGCAAAGATGAGGAATTGAGAAATTGTCCCATTGTCACTGAGGGTGGAAATAAGTTTTCTGATATATATTTGATTCTCCTACTGACAAGGATAATGTTTTGCACAAATATGCCAATTTTGCAAAATTACCTGTTTTGCATAAAGTTGTACAATATGTGAAATGGCCAAAAGTTTGACTGGCTGCTGCTTTATTTAATAATCCTAAACACTAGATGGGTTGTTTACAATCATAGAATAATCTCATACTCTCTCTGTCTCCCTCAGTGTGTGCATCTGTGCATGTTCATGTTTCCCTCTCAAAGGGAAAGGAAGTTACATTCATTTCTCTCAAATTAAAGAGACCTTCAGGTAAAAAAAGTGTTCTTTGTCCCAGGCATAGGACATGGGATTCATCCCGGTGCACACTTGCCTCTGATGCCCTGGGGCGCAAATAATAATTTATCTGCCTGGTGCACTGGGATGAATCCCATGTCTGGGACAAAGAACACTTTTTTCCTACCTGAAGGTCTCTTTAATTTGAGAGAAATGAATGTAACTTCATTTCCCTTTGAGAGAGAAACATGAATATGCACAGATGCACACACATGTAGAGACAGAGAGAGTATGAGATTAATTAATAATTTTATTATTATTATTTTATCCACCCAGCACGCTGCATTTTAGATTAAGCCATTGCTCCAAGCTCCCTGGTTCAATTTCAAGCAATGGCTTGTTGTAAAGTGCAACCTGTCGGGCAGACTAAGTGGGGGGTGGCAACCAAGCAGTTTCTGGAGGCAGTCTTCTCCCCCATCCCTTGGTCACCACCCCTCACCCCTGTCCAGTGCCCTCCCATGGTGCTCAGCACACCCCTGCTGTGTCCCACTCTGGACCTAAATTGAGACCTTGAATGTTTGTTGTTGAGGTTTCTCACATTTATGAGAAAGTATAAATCAATGAGAGGAGAGAATTTTAGTGAGCATTCTCTGCACCCAAACTCCACATCTTTCACACTTACAGGTCTGAAAAGTACAACATGGTCCTTTTCTTGCTTAGAGTAGTAACACCTACTCATTTAGTCAATGAAATTGGGAGATTTTTTTGCCTCAATTCCCTTTTGAAAAAATTGCCCTGGTTGGAAAATTTCTTTCTCTTTGAGATGCGAATGTGAGTTTTTGTTGCCTATCACTTTTCATGAGAAACTGTGGATACACTTTTCCTCTCACAGCACTTTTTGTGAGCGTGACAAACCTTCAGAGGAATCTCTTGGGGTTCCACAGGCATTTTTTCCCCTGTAAGAATTGCCAAGTATTGCAGGTTTATTACATTCCCTGCTCAAAATGTCTTCTTTCCTATGCAAAATCTGCAGGCTTATTACATTCCCTGCACAAAAGGTCCTCTTTCCTGTGCAAAATCTGTACCTACAAATTTATGGACATAGATACCACAACTGTCATCATAAGTGTCTCTGCAATGAGATTCCAGTTTTCAAAGAGACCATGTTGGATTTATAAGGATATCTGGAAAGATCCAAGGCCATCCTACATTTAGTGAACATCTGCATCTGAGTTCCTAACTGCAGCACATGAAGGATCCATCAGGCAGCTAGATTTTATGGCTCAACAACATGACAACATCTACTTGGATAAGGTCATGAAATAAGAAATAAATCAAATGCAGTAGTCCTTAAACTGCTGATTCTGTGTGATTACTTTGAATGGACTACACTTCTGCCTAGAAAATGCTCCTAAAATGCTTAATATCTTTGTAAGATAAAAAGCATTTGTTTTGTAAGAGTTTTTTATATACAGTAGAGTGTTTTCTCTGTAAGGGGAAATTAATTGGGGGAAAATTTCCCCTTTTGGGGAAAATTAGCAGGTCTCTGTTATATTGAAAGGAACAAAATGTGGTGACAGAAAGCAAAAGGCTCATTGATGAGACTTTCATCTAGTAAGTGACAGAGCTGTTAGATTCTGTGCTTTACTTCTAAGCTAGGCAAATTGACATTAACAGTCTAATATTTACAGCTTCAAGGTGAAGAAAGCTCTAGAGGACTCAAAGAAGGAAGAAGGTAAGCAGAAGGAAAGTTGTCATCTCTTACAAGATTACAGGCATAGGTCATCACTCTGAGCTATTCTATGTTAGCCATGAGGGAAAAGCCTGGCAGGAGAAGCAATGTGTACTATTAAAATTCATAAGGCCCACTTACTCCCTCTCTGTTCTTTAATGCAGGTGTTTCTCTCTGTTGTTTTTCCCTAAGAAAATAACCTTTACTTACCTGCATTACAAAGATCTCCAGCCCTTAACAAATAATTCTGCAACATTTTATGACAAAGGTTCTATTTCCCCAGAGCACATACAATAGTTCTAGTTGAGTGAATTATGTCTGTGTATGTATATGTGTGCATGTGTATAAAAACTAGCCATATACAGTATATCGGATAGATAAACTCCATATACAAGTACAAACTAATGTTTCACTATCTGGCCATTATTTGGCAAGCACCTTCCCAAAAGAACCAGAGCTGAGATTAATTCACCCACTCCCACACAAAAAGAAAACCTTACTTTGTGAAGGAGGCTCTCTGTGGATGTAGAAATAGATTGTGAGGATGCTTACTTTTTCCTTTCCACTCCATTTTGTTTAATTATTTTATGTGGCATATTTTAGTCTACCTCTCAGGAAGCTTGCAAACAAATTAAATTAACAACTCAATTCAATTCAAAAAGAAGTGTACATTTCTCTTTCTCTCTCCACTTTATCCTCTAATTCTGTCAGCTAAATCAGGATTAGTTAGAATGATTGACTGAAGGTAATTCATTGAGTTCTGCAATTCAGGAAGGCTTTGATTCTACCTTTCCCAAATATCAGAAACCAACTGAGTATTCTTTCCTTAGTCTTCTTTTTGTAATCTCAGATATGCATCTTCTAACTCTAGATGTGACACAGCAGCAGGAGAGGGACTGTAGAGCAACAGTGGCAAATAGGGGGTAGGTTAGCTGACCATTTACTTCCCTCCATTCTCATACACAGCATCTCAGTTGTAGTACATATACTCCTGAAACAATGTTTTCTTAAAACAAAATGTTACTGTAGGCTTCTTGCTCTCATCTACATATAACTGCCATGATGCTGGCCCTTGCACTGGTTTCGAGAGGCTGGTTGTGATCAACAGGCTGTTCCATTTATCTTTTCCCGCACACTCCATTACAGCTTTTTGTCACCTCTCCTTCCTGAACCACAGGTCGTCATGCTCTTCCAATACAGGGAGTCTGCAGGTATATTTGGTTTAGTAGCATGTTTAAGCAGAGAGCAATATTGCTTGGATATGCCTGGTAGACTGACTGAGACAGAGTCAGCTAGTGAAACTCACACAGAGCTTTATTTTCCAATAAGCATTTTCAAATAAGCATTGCATAGCATTATACCTGTATAAAGACAAGAACAGAAAAGAAACATAGAATAGTTAGTCAGGGGTTCCCCTTAGAATAGCTCTGGCGGGCTCATTCTAGGGATGGGTGTTTTGTTCCCCCCCGGGGATTGAGTTCAACTAACAAAGTGGTGCCTCAAGCTAGAAAACCGATTTGCTTAAGAAAAGCCATTGTTTATATAGAGAAAATGAGCACTTCTGTCTCCTTAGGAATCCTTCTTATCTGATAGGAAAGACCCTATTTGGGCAAGCTCCTAGAAGCTTCTTCATTTCTCCTCCCAGGAGTTGGGGCTGTGTGCAGAGATAGGCAGAGAGAGCTGTGTGCATAGCTATGTGCTTAGTGCAGAGATAGAGCAGTGAATTTCTAACTGCATAGTAAGAAATGGTCTTGAGCTGACAAGGCCTAGCAGAGGCTTAGCTGTTTTAAGAAAAGTGTTGTCAACTCAAGATCATGACAGTAACAAGAGCTCTGTTCAGGCATTAGGTCTGAAGAAATGTAGAGGTGTAATTCTTGCCTGCATTCCCACATCCCTGCCACACATATATTCTGACGTGCTTTCAATTCAAAATTTAGTAGCAATTTGAAACATGTAGTCGTCATAATGTCTTGAGTACAGAAATAGAAAGAGCATGATACAAATTGATGGATTGGGTCTTTTTATATGAAGGAAAATAATTTCTAATTAGCAGCACATCATCTATGCACAAAATAAATATTATTTCTGCTCACTTCTGTATGACAGCATTCATTTTCTCATCTACTACCAACAGACAGTCAAGAACATTGGATAAATATAACAAAAATATTTGTTTCTATAGTCAGACAGTCACAGGTATAAATGTCTGGAAGTGTACCTGAAGTAGTGGGGATACATTAAAGTATCTCAAATTATGCAAGGAACTTGCAGAATTCTTGACATTAAATTATGAGTTCTAGTATGACACATTTCCTTATACCCATTTGATTGCTCAGAGATTTAGCAGTAACACATCTCTCTACATGGAGGATCTGGTAATTTTTGTAGTGGATTTCAAAGATCTTACTGGAATAAAACATCAATATATGTAAATGAGGTCTATCTGATGAGTCTGAGGATAAAGGTCAGAATGACAGCCTGGATGTGTTTTCTCCTCCCCACTTCCAAAATATGTTTGTAGAATAGGAGATTTCTTTTCTCTTGCTCACTCTGAGATCATTTCCTGCTTCTTTTCCCACTGATCTGAACAGTGGTAGATTCACACCAGAAAAAACGGAGTAGCCATAATTGTCAACAAAAGAGTGAGAAAAGAAGTAATGGGATACAATCTCAAAAATGATAGAATGATGTCAGTCAGAATACAAGGCAAACCTTTTAATATCACTGTAATCCAAATATACGCACCAACCACGGGTGCAGATGAAGCCACAGTGGACCAGTTCTATGAGAACCTACAAGACCTCATAGAACAGACACCAAGAAACGATGTCCACATTATCTTGGGAGATTGGAATGCCAAAGTAGGAAATAAAAAAGTAGATGGAATAACAGGCAAGTTTGGTCTTGGAACGCAGAATGAAGCAGGGCTAAGATTGATAGAGTTCTGTCAAGATAACACACTGGTCATAGCAAACACCCTCTTCCAGCAACACAAGAGGCACTTTACACATGGACATCACCAGATTGCCAACATCAAAACCAGATTGATTACATACTCTGCAGCCAAAGATGGAGAACCTCCATACAGTCAGCAAAAACAAGACCTGGAGCAGACTGTGGCTCAGATCACAACCTACTAATAGCAAAATTCAGACTTAGACTAAAGAAAATAGGGAAAACAATCAGGCCAGAGAGATATGACCTAGACAACATCCCTAAGGAATACACGGTGGAGGTGAGGAACAGATTTAATGGTTTGGAATTGATAGACAGAGTGCCAGAAGAATTATGGACAGATGTGCGAGACATCATGCAGGAGGCAGCAAGGAAAACCATACCAAAAGAAAAGAAGCATAAGAAAGCAAAGTGGTTGTCTGATGAGACTCTTAAAATAGCAGAGGAAAGAAGGAATGCAAAAGGCAAAGGAGAAAAGAAAAAATACAGTCACTTGAACACAGAATTTCAAAGAAAAGCAAGGAGAGACAAGGAAATCTATTTAAATGAACAGTGCAAAGAAATAGAGGAAAGCAACACAAGAGGCCGGACTAGAGATCTTTTCAAAAAAATTGGGGAAATCAAGTGAACATTCAAAGCAAAAATGACCATGATAAGGGACAAAGACGGCAAGGAGTTAGCTGATGCAGAAGAGATTAAGAAAAGATGGAAAGAATACACAGAGGAACTTTACAAAAAGGACCTCAACACCACTGATAATCACAATGATGAGAACATTGAACTTGAGCCATACATCCTAGAGAGTGAAGTCAGAAAGGCCCTAAAAAGCACTGCAAACAACAAAGCTAGTGGAGATGACGGTATCCCAGTTGATTTTTTCAAAGCTCTAAAAGATGACAGAATCAAATTACTGCATTCGATATGCCAGCAGATCTGGAAATCAAAACAGTGGCCACAGGATTGGAAAAGATCAGTATATGTTCCAATCCCAAAGAAGGGTAGTGCCAAAGAGTGTTCAAATTATTAAACAATTGCGCTCATCCCACATGCTAGCAAGGTGATGCTCAAGATAATACAGGATAGACTTCAGCAGAACATGGAGAGAGAATTGCGAGAGGTGCAGGTGGGTTTCAGAAGAGGCAGGGGGACTAGAGACCACATTGCTAATATACGGTGGATCATGGAGAAAACAAAAGAATATCAGAAACAAGTATACCTCTGCTTTATTGACTACACCAAGGCCTTTGACTGCATGGACCACAATAAAATGTGGAAAGTACTTAAAGAAATGGGAATACCAGAACTCCTCATATGCCTCATGAGAAATCTGTACAAGAGTTAAGAAGCAACAGTTAGGACAGAACACAGAATGACAGAATGGTTTGGAATAGGAAAAGGAGTAAGACAAGGCTGCATTTTATCACCCTACCTTTTCAACCTATACACAGAGCACATAATGTGCAATGTAGGGATGGAGGAATCACAATATGGGATAAAAATTGCTGGGAGAAACATCAACAATTTGAGATATGCAGACGATACCACCCTAATGGCAGAAAGTGAGGAAGATTTAAAGAAGCTACTGATTAGGTTGAAAGAAAAGAGTGCAAAAGCTGGCCTGAGACTTAACATCAAGAAAACCAAAATGATGGCAACAGGCCCTATCAGCACCTGGAAAGTAGGCGGGGAAGAAGTAGAAGCAGTGATGGATTTTACTTTCTTGGGATCTAGAATCACTGTAGATGGTGACTGCAGCCATGAAATAAAGAGGTGACTGATTCTAGGGAGACAAGCCATGAGAAACCTGGGGAACATAGTGAAAAGTAGAGACATCATCTTGCAAACAAAAATCCGTATAGTCAAAGCAATGGTATTCCCGGTGGTAATGTATGGATGCAAGAGCTGGATCATTAGGAAGGCTGAGCGCAGAAGAATAGACGCCTTTGAGATGTGGTGTTGGAGGAGAGTTTTGAGAGTACCCTGGACAGCGAGGAGAACAAATAAGTCAATCTTGAAAGAAATAAGTCCTAACTGCTCCTTAGAAAGTCAAATGGTAAAGATGAAGCTGAAGTACTTTGGACACCAAATGAGAAGATAGGATTCACTTGAGAAAGCCTTGATGCTGGGAAAGGTGGAGGGCAAAAAAAAGGGGGGACGGCCAAGGATGAGATGGCTGGATGGCATTGTGGATGCAGCGGGCACCGAGCTGAGCAGGCTGAGGAGGATGGTGGAGGACAGGGGTGCCTGGAGATCAATGGTCCATAGGGTCGCAAAGGGTCGGAATCGACTGTGCGACTGAACAACAACAGATTCACATGGTATCTCTCCATCATAGTTAATCTGCATGTGATAAGTGCATTGAATCCTCTTTTCTCTGTATTATCTCTTGAAGTATTTCCAGAAGCAATAATGTATAGTCTCTACTGTTGCCTGATTAAAAACATGCACAGTAATTACTCTTGTCTAATAACCACATTATCAGTGTTAGCCTTTTACACTCTGCTAGCATAAGTACCAAATATTCTTAGTCAATGTGTGCCATCAAATCATAGTGTCCCTAAAAGGCTTTTCAAGGTATGTGAGATTTAAGGAGTGATTTTGCAAGTATCATGCTACCCCTTTCCATTATTGTGTGTGTGTGTGTGGTTTTATTTGTTTGTTGAAATAGGTCTTCTGAGTCTTATTCTTATCCACTGTGGTATAATCACTCTCCTTATTGTACTGATTTATAAAGTAGAACCATGTAGTTCTCATTAGAATTTAGAACCTTTGAAATATTACTACTAATAGGAATTATGGGGGTTCCTTTCCTAGGTGTTTGCTTATTTATTTATTTGTTAGATTTTTATAACTACCTTCTTTGCCTAAGCGACCCAAGGTGGCTCACAACATTAATTAAAACCCATACACGATACCAGTTAAAACCAAATACTATAAAACTCTAAACATCCACAAAACCTCCCCAATCCCCTTAAAAGAAGAACACCCAGGCAGGAGTAAATAAAAATAAAAATAAATGTTAAAATCCTGGCTGGTGAGGATGAAATATTAAAGCCTCCTTCCCACTTGGCAATGACTGTAAGATTTATTTTTTGTGTGTGTGTTTTTGTGGTGTGTTTTTTTTTTTTTTGGAGTGGGATTTTGAAATTTGCATTGGGTAATTTTTTTTGATAAGATCTGCAAATCTGGTATTATCCACAGAACATTTAATTTATTTGTTAATCCTGTTTATTTTTTTAAAGACAACTGTCTTTTTAATTTCATGTAAAGTGAAAAACTTTATTGCACCTGATCATTTGTTTCAGTGTGTTATCTTGATCCTTTGAGGTACTTTTTAAAATCAAGGATGAGGAAATGTGGGAATTCATGGTATGCTTGCTCTTCCCTGATCCAGGTAGTGTAGCTCAATTAAAATTTTGGCTGTTCTCATGATTAAAATTACAGTAAAACCTCAGCTAACACTAAAACTTGGCTCCACAAGTCTTAGTGTTATCCGATTTTTTAAAATATATTTTTTATTTTTATTTTTTTTAAACAAATACAAATATAAAACAATACAAATATAAAACAATACATATAAAATACAAAAACATCCAGAAAAAGAAAGAAAAATACAATCTGTCCTCATTAGATTTAACAAACATAGCTGCTAACATTGCTAAATCATATACACTTTTGTGTAATTCAATACTCTTCATACTACAGCTACATAAAAATAAAAACAACATAATACTTAATTCACACCCAGTGATTATTTACAATGCTCTGGAGAACTCAGAATGACACATTTTATATCCAAAAACTTCTTTGTTCGGGTACAGGTCTGTTACATTCAACATCGATAAGTGAGTGATCCACAAAGAGTTTCCGAATATTCCAAAATCTATTCACTCTCATAATGCCCTTTTTTTCTTTTATTTCCCATGTTAATTTTTCATTCAATGCTAAATTCCACATTTCTTTATACCACTCCTCCATCTGTATAAATGTATCATTTTTCCAATTTCTTGTGATACATTGTCTGCCCGTTGTAAGCATTATTTTGAGTAGTTCTTTCTCATCCCTATTTAAATTAATAAATTCCACATTTGTTAACATGGTGGTATCTGACTCCAGTTTGATTTTTTCCCCATTATTTCACTAATCTCTTTTTCAATTCTTAACCAAAAATCCTTAATCACCTTACAACCCCACCACATGTGTTCATAAGTTCCTATTGTGTCTTTACATCTCCAACATAACTTATCCTTTTTATTATCAATCTGATGTAATCTCACTGGTGTCAGAAACCACCTCCATAACATTTTATAATTATGTTCTTTAATTCTAACTGACATAGTTCTCATTATTCTCTTTTTCCATTTGTTTCTCCATGCATCCTTTTCTATCCTTATATTCAGATCTTGTTCCCACCTTTGTTTCAAATCCTCCTGCGGATAACCCTCCCTATTTAATAAACTATACATTTTTCTAACTAAACCCTTAATATTTCTATCACCTTTTCTAATTTTAACATCAATTCTTCAAATTCTGTCTTCTCTCCATCTACATCAAATTCTCTCAAATATTTGCCATTCCAATTATTAACCCTCAGTATCTCAAGCTAATTCATTTTCAATTGTTCGAATAACATTTTCTTTCTACTTTCATCTCCACAGATCCGTAACCAGTCTTTCACCAGGAAAACTTCATTTTTATCAAATATTTCTATTATTATTTTATTTATTTTCAATGGAAAACTTGCCATGTCTGCCAATTCCAAAATTGGAGAACTATTCGGGGCCAGATCCTTCTTTAATTTTTTTTCCACACATTCATCAATCCCCTCATCATTGTATTATTAGTAACTATTTTCCCCATTCTTCCTCCCAAAAAGATCATTTTACCTATATTCCTATAATCTTTCATCTCAATCTCCTCCCAAATTACTTTTTCCCTTGCCAAGATCTTCACAACATTCTTAAGTTGAAAGACATGGTAATATGTCACTAAATTCAGCATTCCTAAACCTCCTTCTTTTTGAGGTAAGTACCATCTTTTTTTTTTGATAGTCTGGACTTTCTCCCCCCATTACAAAAGTTATTAAACAACTTTTGAAACTCATTAATTTCCTTGTCCTTCAATTGAATTGCTAATGTATCAAATAAAAAAATAATTCTAGGTAACAACATCATTTTAGTAAGTGCAATTTTCCAAAACCATGACAGTTTCACTTTTTGAAAACTTTGTATTCTTGTCTAAATTTCCATTTTCAAACTATCATAATTCAATCTTTTAAGCTCTTCCAATCTATTTGATATAATTATACCCAGGTATTTCAACTTATCTTTAATTTGGATATTACTCATTCCCTTTATCTTTCTCCTCTCCTCTTCTCCCGTATTACACAACATCATTTCTGATTTATCCCAGTTAATCTTCAAACCAATAATATCCTCAAAATCCCTAAATTGTGTTCTAATTCTATTCATAACCCTCTCCGGATGTTTTGCAATTATCAATGTGTCATCTGCATACATACTTATTTTGTTCCCCATTATCCCTTCTATTTTTCCATCCTCTCTTATAGCTTTTGCCAATATCTCCATCGCCATGATAAACAATATAGGGACAAGGGACAACCCTGTCTAGTACCCGCCTCTAATTTTACCTCATCTGTAAACTCATCGTTTACTCTAACACTAGCTATTCCTTTCTGATATAATTGATCTATTACCCTTCTAAATTTATCACCGAATCCGTAACTTTAAATTATTTCCTTAATTGAAAACCATTGTAGGGAGTCAAATGCCTTAAAAATGTCCAAAGATATTAGTCCGACTTTTTCTTTTGTTTGATTCATATTATCGATTAAATCTAAAACTCTTCTAGTTAAATCTGCCATATGCCTCCCTTTTAAAAATCCCACTTGATCTAAATGTATATAATCAACCATAAATTTATTTAAACGATTAGCCACTATTGCTCTGAGATCTTGGCATCCTGATTTATGAGAGAGATTGGTCTATAGGATTCCACTTTCTCTAAATTCTTTCCCAGTTTTGGCAACAGTACAATCGTAGTCCTATACCATGAAGTCGGGATTTGCCCCCCATCCAGTATATAGTTATACAATTTTACCAACTTTGGTACCACAACATCTTTAAATTCCTTATAAAAATCAGCTGGCAATCCATCCTCTCCCGGAGCTTTCCCCAATGTCAAACCCGCATTTACCTCCTTTACCTCCTTTTCTGAGACTTGTTCTTCCATTTTATCCTTGTGTTCCTGTTTTATTCCAGTCATTATTTGTCTCTCTAATTGCTTTTTAAGTTTTTCCACATCTATCTCTTTTTTTGCATACAAAGCTTGATAGAAATCCTTCACAATTTTACATTTATCTCTAATCTTGTTACATCTTGTCCCTTGGTTTTCAACCAAAACACCAATTTCTCTTTTTTCCTTTTTGTCTTTTGCCGCTTTTGCCAATAATCTTGAATTTTTATTGCTATACTCAAAGTACTCTCTTTTTACCTTTTCTATATCTTTACCAACCAATTCAGCCTTCAATCTTTGTAATTTGACAAATATCTTATTTTTAAAAAATTTAAAAAAATATTTTCTTAATACACATACAAAAATGAAAAAAGGGAAAACACCCAGAACAATATAAGAAAGGAAAAGACAAAATGCACAGTAATATAAATAAGCAGAAAAAACAAAAAAGAAACAAAAAGAAATATCACCACGTGCTATATACAATGCTACAGAGACAGAACTTCCCCTTTTATCTATTATTGTCTCAAATATGCAATATAATCCGGCACCGACAATTGCCCATCAAGGTATAATCTATCAAACATTTCCAAATTTCCTGAAATTTGCTTTCTTTAATTAACCCTTTTCTTAAATTTAACTCCCAGGTGAGCTTATCATTCAACGCTGTATTCCACAGCTCCTTATACCAATCCTCTATTTTTGGGGTAACATCACATTTCCAATATCACACTATACATTGTCTAGCACTAGATAACATAATTGCTAATAATTCCCTTTTTTGATACTCTACCCCCTCCACATCCGTTAACACAATTAAAACTACATTCAATTTCATTCTTACATCTAGAATTCTCCCAATTTCATGTTCCACCTTCATCCAGAAAGATTTCGTCTCTTTACACCCCCACCACATTTGTTCATATGTTCCAATTTCCACCTTACACCTCCAACAAAATTTCGACTTTGTATTGTCAATTTGGTATAGTCGTACCGGAGTCAAATACCACTTCCACAGTAATTTATAGTTATGCTCTTTTATTCTTACAGACAAAGACCTCATTATTCTCCTTTTCCATTAACATTCCAGTGCTCATCTGTGATTTTAATATTCAAATCTAGCTCCCACGTTTCTTTTAAAGCTTTCTGATGTTGATCTGAGTCATCTAAAACCTTATATATTTTGCTTACTAACCCCTTAACTTTTACCTGCCCACTTTTTAGACTATGTACCAACTCTTCAAATTTTGTCCATTCCCTATCCAAGCTCAATTCATCTGTATATCTTTTATTCCAACTGTCAATAGATATCATTTGAAGCCAGTTCAATTTCAGTTGTCTACCTATATCTAACTTTCTTTCCTTGTCTCTACATGCTGCTATCCAATCCTTTAATAAAGTAACTTTGTTCTTATTCAATACTTCTTCTACTCTCCGATCCATTCTCAATGGGAATGATTTCATATCACTCAAGCCTATTATTGGAGACAACCCTGGGGCCAGTCTATTTTTCAATAGTGTCCAAGTTTTTAAAAGAGCTTTTAACATTTTATTTGCAGTAATAATCTTAACTTTCCCTTTGACCAAAAACATTAATATTTCTTCACCCAGTTTCTCTTGCAATTCAATTTCCCCCCAAATCGGCTCTTCTTTCACAAAAATTTTACAAATATTCTTCAATTGAAATGCCCAATAATAGTTTTTAATATTTGGAATTCCTAACCCATCCTTTGTGAAGAATACCATAAAAACTTTGGTATCCTAGCCCTTTTTCCTCCATTACAAAAATTATTTAATATAGTTTGAAAAACATTTAATTCCTTCTCTTTCATATATATTTACAGGGTGTCAAATAAAAAAAAATTAATTTGGGTAAAAGCTTCATTTTACATAACGAAACACGTCCAAACCACTACAAATTTAGTTTCTCATACCTTAAAATCATTTCTTTTAATTCTTTTTCCAATTTATCATAATTTAATCTCTTTAAATCATCATATTTATTTGAAATGTTTATCCCCGGGTATTTTATATTATCTCTAATTTGTATTTTAAATTTAGCCTTTAAACTTTCTTGTATGTCCAAATCCATATTAAAAAAAATTCCTTCTGACATCCCAATTTACCTTGAGTCCCGTCACCCTTTGAAATTCCTCTAAATGCCCATATATCTTCCCTAGTGCATTCTGTGGATTTTTTTTAATTGTTATTAGGGTGTCATCAGCATATTGGCTAATTTTTATACCCTCAATTCCAATTAATTCCTTGTCTTCCCTTATTACATTAGCTAACAATTCCATGGCCATGATAAATAAAGATGCCGACAATGGGTCTCCTTGCCTTGTGCCCGCTTCCAATTTAATCTCCCCTGTTAATTCCTCATTTAATTTAATCCTAGCCGAGCCTTGCTGATACAACTGCTGAATTACCCCATTCTTTTTGTCCAAATCCATATTTCCTTATAATTTCCTTTATAGTTATCCTTTGGATTGAGTCAAAAGCTTTGAATATATCCAGGGAGAAGAAGCCTACATGCTCCTCTTGTTGCTGAGCAATAATTGTCAAGTCAACCATCCTTCTCGTCAAAGCCGACATATACCAATCCCTCATAAATCCAACTTGATCCTTATTAATGTATTTGCCACTAAAATTATTCAATCTGTTAGCTAAAATCGCCGTGAAAATTTTTGCGTCCTGATTCATCAGGGAAATCGGTCTATAGGATTCAATTGTTTCCATTTTTTTCCTACCTTTGGAATTAAAATTATAATTGTACTATACCACAAATTAGGAACTCTCCCTCCCTCCAAAATATAATTAAAAATCCTTTCCATTTTTGGTAACAACATCTCTTTAAAGTCTTTATAAAACTCCACCGATAAACCATCCTCACCTGGAGCCTTGTCTATCCTTAACCTTTTAATGACCTCCTTTATTTCCTTTTGTGTTATCTTTTCATCCATATAACTCCTATGTTCTGAACTTAAATTTATTCTTGACCACTTATCTAGATATCGCTCTAATTCCTCCTTATTTACGTCCTTCCTCGAATACAACTCCTGATAAAAAGCCTTAACAATTTGAATTTTATCTTCTAACTTGTTACACCTTCCGCCATACTTATCTATCAAAACTGAAATTCCTCTTTTATCTTTCTTTTCTTCAGCCGCTCTAGCTAATAGCTTAGAATTTTTATTACTGTACTCGAAGTAATCTCTTTTCAAATAAATTAGATTCTTCTTAACCTTTTCAATATCTTTTTCAATAGATTCTCTTTTTAATTTTTGCATTTTATCGAATATGTCCCTATCTCCCATTCTTGCATGAATACCCTGTAATTTCTTTATTTCGTCCTCTAACTCTTTTTGTTTTTCCTTATTTTGCCTATTGTTAATACAGGAGAGCCTAATGCTTTCTCCCTTGAATATTGCCTTCATGGTATCCCATAATATTCCATCATTGTATCATTAATTTCCCAGCACTCTTCCCATCTTTTTATTATTGTTTCCTTACTCTTTTGGTCTCTATATAACCTTGTATCATAGTTCCATGTACCCCTTTTTTGTTTTTCATCACTTAGTTTAAATTCCGTAATTATTTTAGCATGATCAGATTCCTTAATCATGCCAATTTCAATATTTTCAACCTTATCTATCATGCTTTCTGAAGCCAAAACATAGTCAATTCATGAATAAGAATTGTGCACATGCGAAAAAAATGTATATCCCCATTCTGTGCCTCTAATTTTCCTCCAAACATCATGTAGTCCCATCATTTTTAACCACCTATCCATCACCCTATTAGTACATGTGCCTTTTGCCACTTTGTAGTATCCAAACCTGATCTAATCAGATTAAAGTCTCCAACCATTATTAACTTGGACACCCTTTCTGATTCTATACTTTGATAACCTTATCTAAAAATTCCTCCTGTTTTTCATTTGCGCATATACATTAACAAAGGTTATATCCTCATTATTATTAAATCCCCTTGTTATAAAAAAATCTCCCTTCTGGGTCTACAATTGTCTTTACTTTTATAAATCCTAACTTTTTTGATATTAATATGGCAACCCCTCTTGCCTTAGACGTACCCAATGCCTTCTCATAATATTCTATCCTCTTTATATACAAATTATTTACATCCTCACTTTTTTGATGCGTTTCTTGCAAGCATATCACATCTGGCCTATCTTTCCTAATTACCGCTTCTAAACGTTTCCTCTTAATAAGGCCCATGCCTTTAACATTCCATGATAACACCCTAATTGATTTCATGATTCTTTATTGTTTTTCCCTTGCAATAAATTCCATCTCCTACAAGCATGTGCTAATCCAACCCACAAAACATACAAAAACAATTGAACACAAAACATAAAACAATAAATCATCACCCTCCCACCATTTCCAAATGAAAGAGAAAGACACCCCTGTAAAACTATGATCAAATATATGATTAAGCATCCTCTTTGAATGCTCCTCCTGTAACCACTTTATCTTCTTTTCACTTTCATCCTGTGCTAGCTTATTCTTATATCTATTACTTGCCAACTTTATACTTTCACCTCTGAAAACTGATTTCATGGCATCCCGGACTATATTAAAATTTACCTCATCATTATCATTCCATTGCCAACTTTCCATCCAACTCCCTATAATTTGTTCTTTACACTTTTGATCTTTAAATAAATTAACATCATATCTACATTTCCTCCTCCTTTTAATTTGTTTCTGTAGACTCAATTCCAAAACCACTTTGGCATGATCTGATTCCTTAAAATTTCCAATTTCAATCTCTTCCATATTTTTAATCATATTTTCAGTTACAAATACATAGTCTATTCTAGATTAGGAGTTATGAACATGTGAAAAATAAGTATAAGCCCTTTCTGACCCCTTAATCTCTCTCCAAGAATCCTTCAGACCTAAAACTGTCATCCAATTATCCAAAATTTTCCCTTTAATACCTGTTCCACACCTTGTTATGTTTATACAATCCAAATTTGATTTTACTAAATTAAAGTCACCTGCCACTATCATCTTTACTGATTTTTCCATTACCACAATTTTACGGATTTTTTCTAAAAATTCCGCTTGATGTTCGTTTGGAGCATATATATTCATCAATGTTATTTCCTCATCATCTATCTTCCCTTTCACTATCAAATATCTACCTTCTGGATCCGAGATACTTTTTGTTATCTCAAACCCCAATCTTGTAGAAATCAGAACTGCGACTCCTCTTGCTTTTGATGTACCAAATGCCTTTTCATAATGTTGCATTATGAAAAAAAAATTGTTTGTGTCATGAGATTTTTGATGAGTTTCCTGTAGAAAGACTATGTCAGGTCTATCCTTCCTCAATGCTGATTCTATCCTCTTCCTATTAAGCACAGATCCTGTACCTTTTACATTCCACGTTAAAACTTTAATACTTCTCATGTTTTGATTTACCACCCTCGTCTGCCTCTTCCAAGTTCTCCAATAGACGTGCTACCTCTAATCCACAATAATTAAAATAAAACATCAAACAAAAAACACACAATGTCGACTGCCCCACTTTATCAAAAAAAGCCGCCTTTATCCTCCAAAGGGGGAGGGGGGAACATGCAAGATGTACGTAGTAGTTAATTCTCAAGCACACCATCCCCAGTATAAAAACAAATTTGTAAAAACATTATCTTATATAAAAATTCATACATGCAATCCTTTTGCTTTCTACCCTTTGCTTGGCTCTTCCTCAACCACAATTAATGATAATTCCTCCTCTACTCCTCCTGACTGCTCTCCTCCTGTGGCACCACCCTCATCTACTCCTTCATAATCTCTTCTTATAGCTCCTGAGTCCAGTAGTTCTTTTCTCAAAGCTAACCACTAATTTGAACTCACCTTGACCAGATCAAGTAAACTCAAATACTCTAGTGCATCAGTCCCAGAATCAATCACCTGCATTTTTTTTTTCACAGAAGAATCTTAACTGTTGTGGAAATTGCCAGTTATATCTTACACCTTTTTCATCAACAATTTAGTTACTGGCTTCATCTTATACCTCCAAACACATTCTTTAATAGAAATGTCATTATATACTTCCACATCAGACCCATCAATTTTCAGAGTGCCAGAACCAGCTTGTTTTAGAAATGCCATTACTTTGAGCTTGTCTCCCCAATTTGCAAATTTAACCAAAACATTTCTTTTAGCAACTTTACCCCTTCTCTGACCCACTCTATATGCACTTACAATATCCTCCTGTACAAAATCCTTCCCCATTTTCAAATTGTTTAACCATTGAACAATTCTATCTCTTAGCTGGTCTGGTGTTCTTACTGACATGTGGTGTATCACAAAGTTCTGTTTTCTCATCAATTCTTCCATGACATCAATCCTTTTTTCATGCTCATCCACTTTCAACTTATTCTCCTTCATTTCCTCCTGTATCCCTTTTATTTCCCCTTTCATAGATTTCACCTCATTTTGCATCAACCTAACATTTCCCTCTATTTTTTGTAAGCTTAAATATACTTTTTTAGAAAAATCCATAACTGTTGAAACCACTTTGTCTGTTTTTTCAAATTTTCATTTTTGTCCTTCACTCTTGCCTCTTCCATCTAATCAAATTTTATGAAACAATTTACCAAATTCAACCATAATTTGAGTCTGGTCATAAGGTTCAGGTGATGGTGATGATGATGGGGGAGCCTCCTCAACTGGTACTTTATCCTTCCTCTTAGATTTCACCACAGGCTCCTCCTCCTTTGCTTTTCCCCTTGTAACCTTATCCATGGTGACTTTAACCAGAAGCTTTAATGCTGCAACACTCTTAGCTCTTGCTGAACTCTTTCCTTGAAACTGCTCCAGCACTCACACACTCTCGTACCACAATCTTTTGGAATTTCCAACCACTGTATATCCAAAGCAAAAATGATGAGATGAAAAAAAAAAGATCCCAAAAACCCAACTTCGCTTTTCCAGGCTGACAGGAAAAAAGAAACCAAGTTGAAAGATAAAAATTTGTAATCCACAATGCAGCTAATATGCCTTATAATCCACTCAAGCTCTTCTCCTTTATTATAATATCCAAGTTCCACACAGCTTTATCATCCAAGCTTACTAGCCAGCCCCTTTGATGGAAACCACACACCCAATTGTTATATTGTATATAACCTAGAGTTCCGTTCACAATGCATCCAAAATCCCAGTGTGAAGAAGGAGTACCGAAGCAAAAAAATGAGGGTGGAAAATCCACAAATCCACAATTAATAAACCAATAATATTGTGTGTCAGAAAATGGGATTCTTCGAGCCCAAAGCTGCCACAAAAAAATGTCCCAAAACTATAATCCAGTTTGCCCCATGAAAGATTTCCAAACTGGCTGCACTGACCACAGCTCCAAATCAGCAATGGCAATATCTGAGTGAGGTCCTTCACTTTCTATGCCACCCCAAGTAACCACCTTCCATGTTTATGCAATACCAACCAAATTCAAATAGTTCTTAAAACCTTTCTAACTTTCCCCTTCTTTTTTTTTCTTACTTTAGTGGTCACTTGATGGCCTCAGTCCTATTTGTTCTCCAATTACTTCACCATACAAGCCACTTTTCGTCCCCGCTCTCCTAAGTTCCGATTTTAAAACTGACCCTCCGCCATTGTTCCTTCTTCCCCCACTCAGCTCGAATCCTCCATACTCATTTACACTTTGCGACTCGCTATTATGGGGGGATCTCACCTCCGCCACCACTGCTCTGAAGTTTAGATCGAATCCTTGATTTCCTTGTGCTTGTCCTCCGTTATTTCCAAGCGCTGAGCTCCCGTCCGAATCCAAGTCTGAAGCGGCTCGTTCGGCCTGACTTTCACCACGCCTCCCTTACCGCCTTGTTTACCACTTTATTTTTCAGAGTTCGAGCCCACGCCACACCTCTTTGTTGTCCAAAGCACTTCGGAAATCCGGATTTTATATTTTTAAGACAGCCCATCTGGTAGTTTCACTTTAAAATGCGCTTTTTCTCCCCATTTCTGTGCGAGTCAAGACAAAACACGTCTTGCTCTCAGCACATCTTAGCCACACCCCGTTATCCAATTTTTAATGTTATCCAATGCATGCATCAGATAACGTTTGATAGGATGTTAGGGTGCTGGGGTACCCCAATGAGGCTTGGCTGTGTTTAGCAGAGCAAAGCAGCTAGCTGTGTACGCAGCAACAGCTCAGAGAGATTTCCATACAGACAAGCAGGTTGTATAAGGAAAAGAAAATAGCTTTACTTTTCAGCAAACACAGGACAAGCACAAAACATATGTCTGAGATAAGCAGCTCTCAGTACAGTTGGCTGCAGTCCATAAGAGATAGCAAATGTCCAAGTAAACAGTCTTTGGCAGAGATTACCTCTGAGCAGATGCAGACAGTAGTTTCCTTCCATTTGCAGTAAGCAGGCTTGCTATTCAGTTGCAAACATGAGGCAAACAGAGCTCAGTCCTTAGAAGCCTTTAGCAGTATCATTGCAATCATTCAGTATCCAGCCTCATAGCTCATAGTTCCATAGCTTACCATAGCTTCTAACAGTGTAACACCATAGTTCAGATAGCCCACATGAGACTGTAGCCCTTGGAGAAAATACTCCATGGATAATATACCCCAAGAGAATGCTCAGAGTGCATTTCCTTTATAGTAGCAAAACTGCTGAGCCATTCTCTGATTCGGTTCAGCTGGGGCAGAGCACAGAGAGCCTCTTAAAGGAACAGGCCGGTGGTGGTGGTGGCAGCGGTGATAAAGTTTTTGTAGCCAGCCGGCCGGCTGCACAACTGTTCCTCCTTCCCTCAGCCGGACTGGCTGAGGGAAACCGGCAGCAGCAGCGGCAGCAGCAGAGATTTTGTAGCCGGCCGGCCGGCCGGCCACGTTCCTCCTCCCTTCAGCCGGACTGGCTGAGGGAAATTGGTGGTGGTGGTGGCTGCGAAGGCAGAGATCTTGGCCAACAATAACAATACAAACATAGATAACCTGGATACTTCATAAACTTATGCCTCCAAAATTCATGCTCCATTGAAGTGCCAGAATAGAAGTTGCTTGCAGAGGAGTCTTATGAAGTCTCTTTAATTCAAAAAGCAGGATAACTTTGTTTCTCACTTTTTTCTTTTTTTAAATGAACCAAGGGAAAAAGTAAGGACATAATGAATACTTGCTATTTTTGTTGCCCTGACAAGACCCCTGGCAATTAAGATTTTATGGCTTCCTAAGAAAACAAGAGTCTTCCCTTTTATTTAATTTCTGCTTTAGTCCCCAGTCTAACACAGAAAACCATTAAATTCTGCATAACTTAATGCCATTTCTTCTTTAATCCTGTAAGGAAAAAAGCCACTCAAAACAGGAATGGCAATAATCCTCCCTAGCTCACTGTTTCTTCTGTTCTTTATATGTGAGTGCAGCACTAGGAATGTAATCATCCTGTATAATTTTTTTCCCTCCTAGATCAAACTTATCATGCAATTTCTGGGTTGCGTGATTTCCACTACTGATTCAAGTTGAGGACCCCTGTCTCTGGCTGGTTCAAAAATATGGGAGAAATATTGCCCTATGAACAATGCATATACAAAGCAATAGACAAGGAATGAGTTATTCCTTACATATTTTAATAAAGCCACATATACTTTCACTATTACACAACTATATGGCAGGACAAACAATGGTGTGACTTGAACAGAATGAATAGGGACTCAGATGTAAGCCAATGAAAGACAGAGGAATTTATACTGCCTGAACACTTCCATTATTGTACACATTTTGACAGTTTTATTAATGCATTTGCATTTTGCAGGATCTGTATTCAGTTAAATAGATAAAAGCCTATTTTCCCTAAGTCTCCCATTGTTCTGTTTTCTTCCATGGCAGCAATAATTTTATTAAACACTCAAAGTACATAAATAGCTATTTGCTTAATGCAAAGTTACCATACTCTTAGCTATGCAGATAAACATCACCATAATTTAGAGTGATAGTCACTTATTGACTCTATAGGAGTTTTAAAGATGCTGCTAGCAAAATGGCACCATCTCTTTTCCAGAGATATGGGGAGAAAACAAAAAAGTAAAAGCTATTAGAACATTACAGATATTTTTCACAGAGTCTTGGCTTTAAGAATTTGGCTAGTAATGCTTGCCATTGAAACAAAATCAAAGAAGGAAGGAATTAAACTAGTTGACTTGAAAGCTGCCCTAGGAGTGTTTGAATCTTGCTGCTCTCAGCATAGATATTAATTGAACATTCCAGCCTTTTCCACCATTTTCTACTTTAAGCCTTCACCTCTGCCTCTCTCTATTAGAAATTTACAAGCTTAGGGAGCTGTATGGACTCATTTGAGTCAACCAAGGGGTGTTTGTTAAGCAAAAAACAGTTGCCATACCTTATGGTGGTTGTTCCAGACAGTGGGCTTATATAGTACCAAGGGGAAAATATAGTATCTGTTTTTTTAAAAAAAAATACTTTACTGACTTCCAGCTTAATCTGTATCATGTGGGTGATATCTTTTATTCCCACCTTCTGGTCAGGCTCACTTGTTCAAAGCCAAAAGGGATAGAGAGTCAGGAAGAAATCTGAAGGATACGTGAACTTGGTCTCATCATGATTTATGAGCCTTCATGTTCCAGAAAGTCTAGCAGCAACAGCACAGGGCTTGGTAGAAACTTTCCCCAATCCATGGTAGCAATGTAGGGCTTGAAGTAACTTCCTGTGTGTCATGGGTGGTACAGAAATGATTGCATCGGATGCACTTGTCAAAGTGACAGCAACCGATGCCTCTTTCTACAGTCAGTTGAGCCAGAAGCAGTTTTGGCTCCTACCTGCCATAATTTTGTGATAACACAAGGACCAACCTCCTGGTCTCAGGTTTTGGTCCTGAAATCCCAGAGAATGAGTTACTGCACCCATAATCACATATCATTTTTAAAAGGACGAGGTATCAATGCAATAAGTAATGGTGCAACTGTATTAGCACCCAGGAGCTATCTATTCCAGGTTGCTTTGGAACTTTGGGGCTTCATAAGAAAAACATGGCATCTGGCAACCCTGTGAGTGGTGGCCTTGAATAGAGCATTCTAATCAAGCCCTGCTGTTCCAAAGCCAATATTGGGATGTGGCTTAATAAGTGATCTACTTTCATATATTGGTAAATTAATCACTTCTCCTGCTCAGCAAAGGGCAAAAGAAATAATATTTTGTTTGTTTAAGATTATGCTGATGTGGTAAGTGAGTTATATAAAAATAGTTTCTTTGATTCAGAAATTCACTCGGTTCCATAATATGCAATGTGAGGAAAAATATTTTTTAAATCGTTGGAGGCAGGGAGCTGCTTTTGGAGCCGCGGAGAGGCGAGCCCCAAGTGCAGCGAGTTCTTTCTTTCCCCATCTCCAACGGACCCCACCAACGCCGGGGCTGGGAGGCCAAATGGAGTTCGCCTGGCAGCCGGCCGGAGAAGGCAGGGAAAGAAAGAACTTGCTGCACTTGGGACTCACGTCTCCAGCAAGTTCTTTCATCCCCGCCTCCTCCATCCGGCTGCTGGTCGAGCTCTGTGCAGCCTCCAAGCCCCGGTGTTGGTGGAGGTGAGGTGAGGTAGGGCCGGAGAGAGGCAGGGCCACTGGCCACAGCTGACTCCCACCCCAGGCTGATGGCGGGGGCCTGGGAGAGTCGTGGCGAGGCTTGTCGGCTGCTCCTCCGGCGTTCTCTTATCCCTTCAGTCAAGGCAGGGCCGGAGAGAGGCGGGGGCAGTAGCCGCAGCTGACTCACACCCCGGGCCGTTGGCGGGGGCCTGGGAGAGTTGCGGCGAGGCTGCTCCTCTGGCGTCCTGGAGGACAGAGATCCCTGGAGGACGATGTTCTATAGGGTCGCAACGGGTCAGAATCGACTGTACGACTGAAAAACAACAACAAACTGCAAAGTTAGAGAATTGCGGTATTTAAATTATTATTATTATTATTATTATTATTATTATTATTATTATTATTATTATTATTATTATTATTATTATTATTATTATTATTATTATTATTATTATTATTATTATTATTATTATTATTATTATTATTATTATTATTATTATTATTATTATTATATGTTGCCCTGCTCTGGCGATGATCCTGAGGACTTGGAATTAGGCTCTGATGTGGTTGTTGAGCCCGCTCCTTGCTAAATCCTATTTAAGTTGTTGAGCCGAAGACCCCTCTTAAAGTTCTGTCAGTTACCTGTGTTTCTTTGACTTTGCCCTGCAGTTTGTGCAATGTATCTCTATGGGAATGATGTTATACAAAGCATCGGTGGCAATAATTTGGACGCTGTATGAGGCATCGTGGCTAGGATTTTGCATGCCTCATACAAAGTTGGAATTCATACAATGTCCTAACTTGTGGAACCAAGTTTGGACATTGTATGAGGTATTACTGTGTGTGTGTGTGTGTGTGTGTGTGTGTGTGTGTGTGTGTGTGTGTGTGTGTGTGTAGTCTTCAAAATAAAAACAAATCACTTACCCTCTGACAAGCAGAAGTAATTGATTTGCCAATATCCCCAAATGGTTTGCCTATGAAGCACATTACCAGTATTTGCAAATTGACACTCATGGTGATCAAGAAAATGTGTTTACCTTGAACTATTTTAATCATTCCAAATAAAAAGATAAGTTTGGGTTAGAGTGGTTCCCACTTGGTTGGAACTCTAATAAGAACATCATACAATCAATGTTGTTGTTTTAACCATGCTCCCAACTGTTCCAACTGGGCTACGCAGCAGGATAAATTCCCTCTTAATCAATGACAATTCTGGTGCTTCTTGATTGAGAAGAAATATGTTTGGCAGATGCAGGGAAGAAACTTGCATCCCACTCCCCCAATGCTTGTGTTAAAATACCAATCATTTGCCATCAAGCCATTAACTTTTGATAAATTTGAATAGCACTTATACTAGCTGAAATTTATGGCACATTCTCAGTTGCTAAATAACAAAGGAAAGTACAGGGGATTTTTTCCTACTTTTATTTCACCACATATCAAAAGCTTTGTTAATGGATATTACATTCTTATAAAACTTAGGGTGTAATTGTTGTACACTAAGAGTAAAAGCTTTTCTCAATGGAAACTGGAAATTAAATAACCTTCTAATCAAACCCATTTTAAAGCATAGAATGGCACAACATATCATTCTTCACCAGACAGTAAAGACCATTCACATTGTATATATTTTAAAAGCCTATTTTAAAAATCCAGTTTTGCAACTGGCATTCTGAACAATTGATATGAAACCCATGAAACTGAATAAGGTTTTCTGTAGGCTGTGGAAGCAAATATGTTGTTTAATTGAGTTTGATAGACTTGGTTTCATTAAGCATATTTCCAGGAAATTGTCCTCTGAGCAGAGACAATTATTTAGAACAATCATAGAAGATAAAGAAAAATATAGTACATTTCTACAGATAACATTCCAGTTTCAGTTTTTAAAATAAACAGAGGTGGCAAAGTCATACTCCTGAGCTACTTAGTGTTATTCTCAGAGTTGGCTTCTCATGTACTGGATTTGTACTCTGCAGTGGTCCTCAGGTTATTCCAGGTCACATTCAACTAATGGCAACAGAAATAGGGCTTGCAAAATATTTAAAGAGTAATTTACCAGTAAGGTTCCATGGCCTAGCAAGGATTTGAATCCAGTTCTAAGTACAGTAATACTTCATACAAAGTCCGCTTCATACAACATCAAATTCATACAACATCACCTAATTCCTTGAAAAAAGTTGCCTCATACAAAGTCGCTGCGACTTTGGGGTTTTCCCCAGGTTGCATTGTGCCTGGGCAGTATAAAAGACAAGACACATGCATGCATTGCTCTTGTGGGTTTTGCACAAGGCAAAGAGTGTTTAGGAGTGGTTTTGAGTGCAATTTTGGATTTTTTTGATTTTTTTCATCAGAATTTTTAGAAACATCCTGGGATTTTTGCAGCATTCTTCAGATTCTTGGACAATCAGGGTTGTTTGACATGTTTTTGTAATGAATTTAGCCTTTAGACAATGATTTCTTAAAGTTCTGTCAGTTTCCTGTCTGTTTCCTTGAATTTGCCCTGAAGTCTGTGCTGTTACAGTACAATGTATATCTATGGAAACGATGTTGTACGAGGCATCGTGGCAAGGATTTGGATGTTGTATGAGGCATCATGGCTAGGATTTTGCATGTCTCATACAAAGTCCAGATCCGTATAAAGTCCAAACTTGTGGAACCAAGTTTGGACATTGTATGAGGTATCAGTACTTATCTGTCAATCTGTTGACTACCCCACATCGGTTACTGCATTCTGTTTTTTTTAATGGTAGCTGTGTTAGTCTGTGCAAGCATATCAGAGAGGAAACAAAACAAAAAAACAACAAAAAGGCAATAAATATTGTGACACCTTAAATACTAACTCCTATATTCAAATGTGAGCTTTTGTGGATCATGTCCATTTCATCTGATAAAAGATGCATCTGAGTGTGGGAGAGCACTGCCATGTTGGCTACATATGGATCTCTTTATCAGCCACAAGGGGGAAAATGTCACTAATGGTTAGCCAAATATTTTAGAGAAGATTCTTTTGCCAAGGCAAACAGCATTGAGTTGTAATTTGGGATATTGTCATAGTCCACCTAACAAATGGAGTATATTAGTTCTAAGTGCCAAGCTTTATTTATTTTTGGAGTCCATGAAAGCACTGCCAGGTCTGGGAGGACTGGAATGTTGGTGGGCACCAGCACCAGGTTTGTTCCATACTCTTAACCACATCCTGACTCTTCTGGATTCACCCCACCCTGAACAAATAGGTTATTGTAGCTGAGTGACTAGTGAGGGATCCATTCAATCAAGTTACTATTATGTGTTGTTATGCCTCAATAGTGTTTTTATGCAGAAGCCAAATTATTCTAAAAATATAATTAAGGATAAATCACTTTTACTTTTTCACATCTGTTTGTTAAATATTTCAAATTTATAAAGGTCAAATTTATGAAGGTGTTTTGCTCTTTTCTTATTAAAAAATAAAAAAAATCTTAGCCTCCTGCATTGCGTGAATTTAGTAAATACACCTGTTTACAATATAGAGAACATATTACACTTTATTACAATGTAACAGTGAAGGATTAGTTGCTCTGTGTGTGTGTGAACCCTAATTCAGCAACCTAGACATAGTTAGATACACAGTGATTTAAAGACATATATTTTGGAGTTGAACACTCACATCTAAAGATGTGTATGGATGAATTTGTCAGTTGGATTTTTAAAAAAATCTATTCCAGATGCAAGGAAATTTGAGCATTTTTGAAAATGCTTGCTTAAAACAAGATGATGTGTAATTATCACCATAATGTGTGTGAAAATGAAAGAACAAAATTCAACCTGAAACCATTCCTCTAATATAATTTCTGTACTGAATTTTTTTCCACATAGTGTGAAGTTCACATCTAAAGAAACTTCGCAGGAGATAGGAACAGAAAATGAATGAGGTGATTTTCACAAGCATGACATTTGTGAAAAGATTTCTTGAAGAAAGAAAGAATGAAAGCTGGCAGCCCTGCAGATTAAAGGGTGGTGGGGAGAGAAGTGCTTCAAGACACTTAAGAATAAGATTTGAAGAGAATAATTTAATTTCTAATGAGTTTAGAAAACAGAAAATAAAATAGAAGGAGTTTAGAAAACAAAACACATTGGGTGAACAAAAAGCATGCCATAGTCCCTTGCTTTCAGTTTCACTGCTAAGACTGCACAAGAAGTGGGGGAAATTTTCCCTTGTTAATGCATTTGCCTTGGGGAGATTAGAGTAGAAATGGGATGTAAAGAATAAAAGTTGCACTAAATTTAAATGTAACCTCTAAGATCTTTAAAGTGCCATCATTCTTAAATGTTAATAGTTTCCTCAGAACATGAAAATGTGTTCACTGAAAGTTACTCATTCCAATGTTGAAAGAGTTCCACTTATTACATTCTTTATAGAGAGAGTTAAAAGCTGCAGTTAAGGGAGGTATATATTATTTACCAACTTTGATAGAGAATTCGTGTATGATGACTTCAGTTCTGTTTCCATCTGCTTGTCCTTCTATCCACTGTTGAAATATACTACATTTTTTCCACATGTAAAATCCATTTGCCTTTACCTCTGATGCAAATAGTTTCATGCTGAGCAAAATTGGCCACTGATGTATAGGTTTGAAAATGTAAGTTACATGTGTTTGACAGAGGTTGGATTTTGCTCTTAACCTGGTTTCTGTGAAATGGAAGCAATAAGGTTAGAATAATGGTACAATAGTGGCTAAGACGGTGACTGGAAGGCAGCAGGTGAGCAGTTCAATACCCGAATACTGCAGGACAGAGTGAGCTCCCATCTTTGTCCCAGCTCCAGCCAACCTAGCAGTTCAAAAGCAAGAAATTGCAAGTAGATAAATAGAGACCACTTTGGTGGGAAGGTAAACAATGTTCCATGCACTCAGGTGTCTATTAATGCCTGCCACATTACCATGGAAATGTCTGCAAATGCAGACAGCAATGGCTCTTCGGCTATGTAACAGAGATGAGCACTGAACCCTAGAGCATACCTGTCAACCTTCCCGGATTGGCTGGGATTTCCAGTTTTTCAGTGCCGATTTTAGTCATTTCCCGCCCGGAGCTGCAAAAACCCCGGAAATTAGCAGCGGGGGAAAGGAGTTACTGTGCATCCCTTCTGTGCAGCTCACTTCTATGCATGCATAGAAGGCTTTTACGCATGTGTAGAACCCTTCTACGCTTGCGTAGAACCCTTCTATGCATGCATAGAAGGCTTCTGTGCAGAAGGGCATCGTAGAAGCTTTCTACGCATGCGTAAAAGCCTTCTACGCATGCATAGAAGCGAGCTGCACAGAACGGTTCTGCACAAGTCGCTTTTACGCATGCATAGAAGGCTTTTACGCATGCATAAAAAGCGACCGGCACAGAACCATTCTGCGCAGGTCCCGGATTGTCCGGAGCTGCGGTTCAAAGGTATGCCCTAGAGTTAGATATGACTGGCTTTTGAGCAAGGGTAACATTTACCTTTACATTTAGAATGGCTTAAATCCTGTTGTAAAACTTCACAAAGGCAAGTGCGGCGCCAAAATGGCCACCGTGCTCTTTGCCCCCCCCCCCGGACTCAGACATCTGGGTAGTTAGGGAGCATGGCTAACCCCTTATAAAAGGGGTGGCCACGAGGCGGCCCCTTTGCCATTTTAGAACAGCGACAGAGCGGAGAAGTTCGCTCCGACGCTGCTATTTTGACTTTTGTTCCTTGATCGGGGATATCTCTCCTCCGATCAGCGCTTGTAGGTTTGGGTGGCTATGGCACCAGAAGGGAAGACTCCTGCGGCCCCACAGCCACATGCAGAGGGAAGGGCTCGCCCTACCCCCTTGACCACCTCACTTGGGCCACCATTGGGCCAGAGGGCTCGTGCGAGGGTGCCAAAGGGGGGCAGCAGGGTTCCTTTGACCACTGCCACCAATGTTGGTGACCAGGCGCCTGCCCCCCCGCCCAGTCGTAGGGCTCAAGCAGGGGCTGTTCGGGCCTGCTACCCGGGGGTTTCCACCCCCCATTGACTCATGGAGGCCCAATTGGGCACGGTGCGGGATCACGCCCCGTTATCGCACCAGCACCCAATGGGCCGGATTATTTGGCCTGGCCATATTGCGTCCAGGGACTGCCACGTGGCTCTCCACCTCTGCCTAGTCAACCATTGACTGGTGACCTACCCAGCCCACCTGGCCCACCTTATCATGGTGGGTCAGACACTGTTGATATGCTGCTTGCCCGCATAGCGGCCCTCGAGGCATCCATGGGGATTGCCCCATCACCACTGGATTATGGGTTTGGCCATTCTTCGGCCATGGCCCATAGGCCTATTCCGGCCTCTCAGCGGGCCATCAGCTGGGTTGAGCTGCTGGAGGCCGTCAGGCCAATGGATGCTGGCGCTCCGCAGCTCCCCGTCCAGCTGTCCCAGCATTGCATCCCGTCGTTGACTGGTCCTACTTGGCCTGGACACCCAGCGGCTCAGAGCTTGATTTCCATCGCGAGCTTTGACGCCCGCCAGGGGCTGGAACCCCCAGTGGGGGCGGCCCAGGTGGGTGCAACAAGTGAGTATGCTAGTCAAGTCAGCACACCGGCAACACTGACACATGCTACTGGTAGGGTGCAGTGGCCCTGGCCTCACCAGTCTGCTGCGGGTGGCCAGTTCACTGTGCAATACCCTCTGACCTCCGGGGCTCCCAACTATTCTCAGGTTTGCCGGGGATAACACCCCATTGGTTCCAGCTCATTTTCCTGGGGCGCAACAGGGCCCATTGTAAATTCCTTCACTTCACTCTGTGCCGACTACGGCCATGCCGACGGCCGGCTACTCCCTGCCCCTGGGCGAACATTTATCCCAGGCCACCAGGAAAAAGATATGGTGGGTGGAATATGTTGATATTTTTACCCTCCTTAATCGTGAACCTACTAAGGAGGAGAAGGAGGGGCAGGACAAGAGGGACAAGGAATTGTCCTGTTGTCGTAAGCCCCCTCGTACGTGGGCCAACTGGTTACTGGCCTATTTAATATACATGGCAGTATATCTTAGGGCTCGTCCTGATTTGGCCATTCCAATGGTCCAGTATCTGGACAATATTTACCGGGCCGTCGTTGATTTTCCTGGCCCGTCATGGTTGGCCTATGACGAGGAATTTAAGATGAGGGTGACCCTTCACCCGGAGATGCGGTGGGACGAGCCCTGCCAGCAACTGTGGCTCCTTTATATGACCCCTACACAGCTGGCACTGGGTGACCGGTACCACTGCAGCCATGCTGTACAGCGGTCTGCCACTACACAGGTTCCCCACCAGCCGGCGGGGCAGGGGGTTCCAGCCTGCGCACATCAGGACTCCCCGAATTTGCTGTCTCTCAGGAGTAACGAGGACATTGCTGCGGAGAAGATAGCCAAAGAGGTTAGAGAGAGTAGGGTTGCTGGACTGTTTGATATGCCCCCCATACCCAAATTTAAAAGTATCCCCTCTGGGCTTTGTGCCTAAAAAGACCTCAGGTAAATTTCGTCTGATTCACCACCTTTCTTACCCTGCGGGTTCCTCGGTCAATGACGCTATACCGGATTACCTTTGCTCGGTCCGGTATATGTCCTTTGACCAGGCCTTGCAGATGGTACGCTCATGTGGTCACGGGGCGCTACTAGCAAAGTGCGACATCAAATCAGCATTCCGATTGTTGCCGGTGCACCCGAACGACTTTGAGCTTTTAGGTTTTTGTTTTCGGGGCAAGTTTTATGTGGACAAGGCCATGCCTTTTGGCTGCTCCATTTCGTGCTCGGCCTTCGAACGCTTTAGCACCTTTCTTCATTGGGCTTTCATTCGAAGGTCGGGATCCTGGTCTGTGGCACACTACCTCGACGATTTTTTGTTCAGGGGGTGAACATGACTCGGGTACGTGTAGACGCCTGCTTACCATATTTCAGGGGCTCATGGAGGAACTTGGTGTTCCTCTGGCACCTGAAAAGACAGAGGGCCCAGCCACCACCCTTACCTTTCTTGGTATAGACATTGACACCGTTGCCCAGACATCCAGGTTACCCATGGAAAAGGTGACTCGGATCTCAGATGCGATTTTGGCAATGCTTGCCAAGTGCAAGGTGTCTCTCCGGGAGTTGCAGGTGCTCCACGGCCACCTCAACTTTGCCTGCAGGGTGGTAACACCAGGTAGGGCCTTCACCACGCATCTTTGTGATGCTATGGTGGGTCTTTCAAAAAAGCACCACAGGGTCCGGCTGACTAGGGGATTGCGGGCTGACCTGTCGGTTTGGCTCACGTTCTTACAGGGCTTTAATGGTGTCTCCTTTTGGAGGGTGGAGCATATGGTCAACCCTCAATTCCAGGTCCAGTCGGATGCCTCATGTTCCCTCAGGTATGGGATTTATTTTGAGGGTAGGTCGGCCCATGGTAAATGGCCCCAGGAATGGCAAGGCACGGATCGCTTACGTGATCTTACGTTCCTTGAGGTTTTTCCCCGATTTTAGGTGCACTTATGCTCTGGGGTGACATGTGGGCTAATTCTGTAGTTCACTTTTGGTGTGGCAATGCTGCCGTAGTGCATATTGTTAATGCCCAAACATCTAAGTCTCCCAGAGTCATGGCCTTAGTTCGACAATTTGTTCTTAGGTCCTTGTGCCTTAATATGCTATTTAGGGCCAGACATGTGCCAGGCATTAACAATGATATTGCTGATGCTTTATCCTGCCTGCAGATCTCCCGGTTCCATGCCTTGGCTCCAGATGCAGAGGAACTTCCCTCTCCACTTCCGGCCGAGATGTGGACCTTTGGCGAGGAGAAGTGAACCGGGCGATTGGCATGTCTTTGGCACCTCACACGCGTAAGGCGTATCAGCACATGCTCCTCCAGTTTAGGGCTTTTTGTAGGGAGAGGCACTTGCCTGCCATGTGGCCGATCCTGCTTGACCATGTTTTGCAGTACATGGTGCACCTTCATGGTCAAGGTTTGGCCCCATGCACCATTGCCACCAGGCTTTCGGCCTTGGCATTCATGGCTAAGGCACGGGGCTTTACTGATTGCATGGGTGGCTTCTGTATATGCCATGTGTTAGAAGGGTGGACACGTGAATGCGGCCGCCGCCCGGACACACATCAACCTGTTTCACCATGTCTTCTGACACACCTTGCTCGAGACTGGCATGGCCGGTGTTATGATAGGTATGAGGAGTCTCTTTTTCATGCAGCTACCAACGTAGCTTTCTTTGGAGCTCTGAGAATCAGCGAGCTGGTCCCACTTTCAAAGGGGGACATGTCTCGTAGGGCACTGGAACTGGAAGATGTATCTCTCAACCATGAGTGAGCTCAGTTGAGGATTCGTTCCTCAAAGGCTGATCAGCACGGGAAGGGTAGTAGCGTGATGCTTTTACGATGCACGTTTGCTGACATCTGTCCGGTTGATGCTCTACATGCGTTTTTGGCAGTGCGTGGTCCACGCCCTGGCCTGTTGTTTTGCCACCAGGATGGGTCCCCCCTTACCAAATTCCAATTCTGGAGGGTTACTGGGACGGTACTTCACAGTGCGGGCGTCCCTGGGGCTTGTTATGGTACCCATTCGTTTAGGATAGGCGCTGCGTCAACTGCGGCTGCATTTGGGTACTCGGAGGCTGATATACGTTGGATGGGCAGGTAGGGATCTGCGCGCTTTTCTTTGTATGGCCGTCCCCTCACTGCATGAGTGCCTTGTTATGCCCTCAATTCTCTCTCCTTCTCTTACAGACCCTGTGTGTTTCCGCACACCGGTGGCAGTGTGGCTGGTGGGCCACAGTTATGTGCACTGGGCGGCACAGTACGCTGCGTCGTCGGAGTGGGGACCCCATCTCGGGCTATGTGCATCCGCACGTATGCAGTGGTATGGTGTGTGCGGCATGAGTTGGCGGGAACTGTTGCCATTCCTGATGTCCATCAGGGATGCCGGACCGCCAGATGTTTTAATTCTGCACCTTGGCGGCAATGATCTCGCACAGATTACTGGCCTTGCCTTAAAGATGTCAGGGTGCAGTGACCTGGCGTTCTTTCACCATTTATGGCCGTACACACGCTTGCTATGGTCAGACATTGTGCCGAGACACTGTTATAGGGGAGGCATTGACCTCCATGGTCTGGACCGTGCCCGGCGGCCGGTGAACAGGGCTGTTGCCCGGTTCCTTACGGAGAATGGCTTCGGTACAGCCATTCATCACCCGGGGATAGGGTTGCAGGATTCTAGCCTGTATTCTGGAGATGGGCTTCACCTGTCAACAAGAGGTATGAACCTCTTTCTGGAGGATGTGCAAGTGGGCCTGGTGACCAAGTTGTCAGTCAGGGGAGGCGGTGAGCCATCATGAATGCCTCCCCGTTTGGCGGGTAGCTCTGGTAAGGTAAAATGTATGACCCATAGGTATCCGGCAGGTTCACAATTGATTGGCCAACACGTAGATAGGTACAGGGGAAACAGGCTTCGCCGGTCAAGGGCGAACCATGAATGGGGTGATGCTAGGAGCTTCACAGCCTGCATCACCTTGATATTTTAATGGATACACGTCAGAGGGTGGGGTCAATAGATAGTATATTGACTTCAGTCAACAATTTGTTTGTGACAACAAACAAATTGATACAAATTGAATCATAATAGCCAATTGCCATTGGCAATTTGGGTGGAACCTTACCAGTGCTACTGCGGCCTGCTTGCCTTAAAGAATTACAATTGGATGATACACCAATTGAAAGTTATAATTCGGACTAGGGCATTATTCAATAAAAGTGGCCCAATGCCTTTAATCCAATACTGGTGTCTGGGTCTTTATTTGGGTGGGTGCGCCTGCAAAGGTATACATTTGCTTGGCAAATTGAACAAATTAAGAGATCTCTGTAGCTGTTTTGTTTCACAAGAGATATCAAAGGAGATATCCTAACTACTCACATGTAAAAGTTACGGGGTTTGTGTAATGGCCATTATGCTTTTAAAAAACATATAATTCCATGTTTTATCCCCCCATTATTGCCTTATTGTCAACAAAGTTTATATTAGTTACTTTGTGATGAACTCCACTCTCCATTTAACTGTTTTCTCCCTAAAGCAGGAGTTCTCAACCTTTTAAACCATGGGCTGGGTCACACTCCCTCAGACAGTTTCAGGGGCCAGATGACCATTTTGCTCTTCCCCCACCACATGGCACTTCCTAGTGTCTTGGAGGTGGTGGTGGGCCACATGAAATGGTGCTGTGGGCTCTATCCAGCCCATGTGCCATAGGTTGAGAATCCCTACCCTAAAGGTATAGTCCATTTTTGTCAGTCTGTTTTGTTGTGTTTTTCCAAATCCCACTTGCAGTGATTTTCCACACATTTTGTTTTAGTCAGCAAGCTACATTAACATCCTTCCTTTAATGCACTGTTTCTCAACCTTTGGTTTTTGGACTTCAATTCCCCAAAGCATTGATCAGCCAGTGTAATGATTTAGGCATTTGGGAATTGACGTCCAAAAACCAAAGATTGGGAAACACTGTTTTAATTTATTTATATATGCATTTACCTCATGAAAGATTTGTACTTAGTTCATATATTTTCTTCAGTGTTGTAATGTGGAACCCTGCTGTGCTGGAATAAAGACATGTGGAGCCTGTGATATGGTGGTCCAGCCTCGAATTGAGGAGGGCCAAAACATTTTATTACCCTGCCTGTGGGTGGAGCGACACCAGGATGCAAAGACCAGGATGTTGCCAAGTCAGTCAGGGAGCAGCTCAGGAATGTGTATTCCAATCTTATCTACCTCTCCAGAAAGACCCATGCTTCCACATTCGGAAGTCTTTACCCTGACTCATCACTACGGCCGTGGCCGGTGAATGAACCTCTCGGGAGGGGAATGATTAATATTCAATAATTCCCACTTACACGGGCAATCCACACTTCTGAAACTTGTTTATGTGTGTGCGTTGTTGTGCTTATTTACAGTTCTATATATTTTAGGCAATCCCATTTTATAATATGGATTTTATTTTTCCAGGGGAATTCTTTACCCACATAGATTTCAATTATTTTAATACACCAATAAACTGCTGCTGAAATCTAAAACATCTTTCCACTTCACATTTGTCTCACATACAAGAGTCAATGGATGGAAGGGCAGGGGCTTCATAGCATCATGATGTTGCATCACATAGTTTATATAATCCCAAATATTATAGGCTAAAGAAGAGGAGACAACTCAAGACTGCCTTTTTGAGATACAATGACTTTTCTCCTTGATGGCCTATCCTTGGTGATCAGTTTTGTTCTGTAATATGTTGGCTTCAATTCTCCTGAACCAAATTCCTTTATCTACTGATGTATGAGCTTATTGCTAGTAATAGCAGTAGATTATCTAATGCTTTTGTGTAGTGTCTTTTAGAGTAATGCCAGCCAAGAAAGGACAGATAATTTCCTTGACAGGTTTACATTCTAAATTTCAACTAAAATGTACCCAAAAAGAGAAAGCTTTCCTATGGAGCCATCTAGGTTCGCCTTGTCTCCACTGACAGGGAATGGAATTCCAAAGATGATAATTTCTCTTGAAATTACAAGGACTTAAGGCAGAAGTAATGGGTAAAGATATTGATAAAGTTAAACGAGATTTGATTTATTTAAACAGAGAATATTTTGAATTTAGTAATAAGAACTCAAAACTATTAGCAAGAGCAGCTAAGGTTAAAAGGGAAAAAAGAGAAATTGGGGTGTTAGTCGACAGGCAAGGTTCAAGGTGTAATAAGAATAGCGATAAATGTAAAATAGTTAGGGAATTTTACCAGGTGTTATATGCAAAAAAAGAAATAGATATGGGAAAGCTTAAAAGGATATTGGAGAGGCAGTTAGGGAATGGGATAAAACAAGAGCATAGGGAGAAAATGGAGGAAAAGATAACTGATAAAGAGATTAAGGGGGTAATAAGTGGATTGAAGATAGGGAAAGCCCCGGGGGATGATGGATTATCAACAGAGTTTTACAAAGAATTTAAAGAGGTGGTGGTCCCGAAATTGGTGAAGCTATATAATTATATATTAGATGGAGGATCAATCCCGACTTCATGGTATAACACTACAATTGTTCTTTTGCCAAAAATTGGTAAGAATTTGGAAAGAGTGGATTCGTACAGACCAATTTCGCTTATAAATCAAGATGCGAAGATCTTCACGGCAATATTGGCTAACCGTTTAAATAGTTTTATGGGGGAATATATAAATGTTGATCAAGTTGGGTTTCTAAAAGGACGACACATGGCGGATTTGACTAGAAGGGTATTAGATTTAATAGACAATGTTAATCAAACAAAGGAAAAAGTGGGATTACTATCATTGGATATTTTTAAGGCATTTGATTCATTGCAGTGGTCCTCAATTAAGGAAATAGTTAGAAAATATGGGTTTGGAGAGAAATTTAACAGGGTTATAGATTTACTATATCAAAAAGGAAATGCCAGGGTTAGAGTAAATGAGGAGCTTACGGATGTGGTAAAGCTAGAGGCTGGTACTAGGCAGGGTTGCCCATTATCTCCTATCTTGTTTATAATGGCAATGGAGATTTTAGCTAAAAGTATAAGGGAGGACTCAAATATAGAAGGGATTATGGGTAATAAAGTGAGCATGTACGCAGACGATACATTGCTTATGGTGAAGCACCCGGAGCAGGTGATGGATAGGATTAAAGATCATCTACAAGTATTTCAAGATATAACTGGATTAAAGATAAAGTGGGACAAATCTGAATTGATGTTGTGTAATTTGAAACCGAGCGAGATGGGTAGCACGGTGTCGACACTTAATATACAAATCAAAGATAAGCTGAAGTATTTGGGAATAATCATTTCAAATAAATTAGAAGAACTTAAACGATTGAATTATGACAGCTTGAGAATTGAATTTAAGAATAAAATACAAGAACTTCAGAAGTTAAAGCTGTCTTGGTTCGGAAGGATTGCCATGTGTAAAATGATATTGTTACCAAAGATTAACTTTTTATTCGATACACTAGCGATCCATTTAAAAGAGAAAGAAATTAATGAGTTTCAAAAAATGTTTAATGGTTTTTGTAATGGAGGTAAAAAATCTAGGATTCCAAAAAAATTATGGTATTGGTCTCAGAAAAAAGGGGGTTTGGGTATGCCAAATTTGTTATTATATTACCGAGCATTTCAAGTCAAGAATGTTGTGAAGATCTTGGCAAGAGAAAAGATAATTTGGGAACAATTGGAAATGAAAGAGTATAGAAATATTGGAAACTTGATTTTTTTTGGGAACGAAGGATAAGGTGAAAAGGTCAAATAATTTTATGATGAAAGGTCTCATGGAGGTGTGGAAGAAGGTAAAAAAAGATATGGTTCCGAATCTCTCTCCAATTTTGGAATTGACTGATATGATGTGTTTCCCAATAAAATTAGACAAAGAAAAAAGGGAAATATTGGATAAAAATGGGACGCTGTTATTGAAGGATTGGTTAAAAGTGTGTGATGTTGATGCCGAGCGGGAAAAAAATGTATGAGATATTAAATTTGAATTGGTTTCAGAAGTTAAAGGTGGACAATTGGAATAAAAAATATAAAAGAGAAATAGGGATAGATAGAATACATACGGAGTTTGAGGAATTGGTAAGGAAGATTAGAAAAGGGGAAAGCAGTATTAAAGGCCTTGTAAGCAAGCTTTATAATATACTGAATAGAGGTGCAGATCCACAGGAGGACTTGAAACGGAAGTGGGAACAAAATTTGAATATAAAAATTGGGGAGATTGAATGGAAAAATAAATGGAAAAAGAGGATTATGAGAACAATGTCTGTAAGAATTAAAGAACATAATTTTAAAATGTTGTGGCAATGGTACCTGACACCATTAAGACTTTACCAGATGGATAATAAAAGAGATAAGTTATGTTGGAGATGTAAAGAAATTGATGGAACATACGAACATATGTGGTGGAGCTGTAAAAAAATGAGGGATTTTTGGGGAAGAATAGAAAATGAGTTTGGTGAAATATTGGGTAAAAGTGTTAAGTTGGTGTCGAGTACTATTCTTTTAACGAATGTGGAAGGTTTGGGCTTAAACAAGGAGGAAAAAGAATTATTGGAAATTGTACTGACAACGGGTAGACAATGTATAGCTAGAAATTGGAAAAAAGATGTAGATATACAGATTGGAGAATGGTATAAAGAAATGTGGAGTTTAGCACTGAACGATAAATTGACATGGGAGATTAAAATCAAAAGAGATAATTTAAAAGAGAACAGATTTTGGAACATATGGAAACCGTTCGTGGATCACTCTATTATGGCAAGTGATAGTTCAGGACCAGTACCATTTCAAAGGAGTTTTTGGAGTTGAGTAGAAAATAAACTCTCCGGGCATTGTACATATTCACAGGGTGATTATTATTTGTTAAAAAGATTTGTGGTAGTACAGGAAAAAAATTTTTTTTTCTTTCTATCATTTTGGACTTTGAAATAATGGCTTTTAATATTTGGTGGTTAAATAGTAATTAATGAGTATAGATATTGTTATGTACTAGCATACAGTAATGTTTGTTAGTATGATACTATGGATTTGTTAGTGTATTGTATTGTTAATGTATTGTTAATGTTTTCTTTTCTTTTTTGTATGTTTATTAAAAACTCAATAAAAAAAGATGACAGTATTTCCTAAATGTACTGGAAAATAGCAAGCATTATGCCTAGGGC